>JAWDGP010003607.1:102500-350000 GCA_033675545.1 Elysia crispata
GGTGAAAGAAACCTTAATATTAAAATCATTACACTTTTTTTTACAAATGTATGTTTACCTCTAATAAAAAAAGACAAAAAATAAAGGGGGAGGGGGTCTATAAAGACACCTCTGTAGACAATTAGAGAAACATAAAGAGGGGTAGGAAAGGGGGTGACAAGCAGGCAGAGATGGAGAGAGATAAGGACAGGAACAGACAGATTAACAGACAGGCAAGCAGGCAGACGGCCAATCAGATATATAGATTCGGTCAGACAGTGAAAGACATAGAGGAGAGAAATAAAAAGAGAGTGAGTGACAGGTAGGCAGAAAGAAAGAGATATATATATATATAAAAGGAAGTGAGAGATTGATACACCGAGAGGGAAAGAGAGAGATGGAGAAATGAAGAAAGACCCCATTATCCTTTACAGTTATTATACGGCTGTGGGGTCTCTTAAGATGTAAACAAGCTTGGTTTAATTGCAACAGAAGACCTGTGGTGTCACAGATGTCATGTTTATTGTTGAATCATTCAGAGGCAAGACTAAATATTTTCCAGATATCTACAGCATTGTACAGTTCTTGTTTTGGTCAAAGCGTAGGGCAGTGCAGTGTAATCACTGTCCATTTTGTTTCAATAGTATTGTGCTAGAATTTTTCAAAACTGTTTGTATTTTTTTTAAGGTTCTATTCATCTTCAAGATGAAATTTTAATAAATTTTTCTTACTATCTTTTTATACAGCTTTGTAATCGTTTTCAGTTAAGAAATAAGCATACAAATTGTTATAGAGTTTATTTGATAGGTTGACTCATTCTCGTTCGGGATAATGTCCTCAATGGAAGCATTGACTCCAATTATATTCATCCTCTAGATTTAATTTTAATCAATTTTACTTATTATCTTTTTATACTTCCTTGAATTCATTTTTAGTTAAGATTTAAACACAAAAACTATTACTGAATTTATTTGACTCATTCTCTCTCACCAGAATATTTATCTTTTAAACAAGTTTTTAATGGAAACATTGACTTCAAAGAATCTTTTGCACCATAGTGCCTCTTATTTTATTATGTATTCTGTTTACTTCCCCTAAGGCTTTTGGAGTTTTCTGTTGTTACTGTGTGTGATCAGATTTTGGGAGAGCGAGGTGCTAGAAATAGAGAGTTACGAATTGTATTAGGAGAAAAAGATTGTTGAAAGATGAACGTTCACTTTTTAAAAAATGGAGGGGGAAAAAGTGTGTATGGCGGGAGGTGGGGCAGGGGTTCGTAGGCATTGCAGAACACGCCAAAGTTTGTGACATCCAACATATTTTTCTCTTTAGAACAGCTGTTGAACCCATGATTTCTTCCAACTGTTTTAAAAAATTGCGACCATGTTTACAAACAACGGTCACTCTATAAGTACCTTCAAGCCGTTTAGACTTCATCGCACTTTGCCGTCAATGTTGGAAAATTGCAAATTCTAAATAACAATGCGAGAAGGCCGATGGATTCTTCTTTATCTCAAGTTAAAACAAATGACTTTCAATAGGAGTCAGACAATATTTTTTTTTTTGAAAAAGTATTTCACAAATTTAAAAAAAAAACAATCTCTTCTGGTGTCACTCAAATAATGTTGCTTACAAAAGTTTTCAATGCTCATATCTTTACTATTTCTGCGTCTTAATTTCCCGCCATTTTTCTCACATCTCTGTGCATTCATCACAGTGAAGTTTCAAAAGAGACAAACTATCTAGATCCTGAGAGGTGAAAAAAATTTAAAATTGGGGTTCAGTCTCTTGATTTTTTTCAAAGAAGGTTGTCATATGACCCTTTTTCGCCGCATGAAAGAACCATGGGATATCCACTTTCAGTGGACTACAGACAGAATTTCAACCACATATAGACCTTTCACATCACGAGGGCACACACCGTTCTGTAAATCCTGGACTATTAGGCTAATGTTTTTTATTAACCAATGCTGGCAGTTTTTTAGAGACAGAATGATGTCACCTCTAAGTAAGACGAATCTACATTCACTTGTTGTTCTTTTTGCTGTTTTTTTTTTTTCTTTTTTTGGTGTTGTTATTATTATTGTTATGGTTACTATTATTACTTTGGTGCTGCATGCAGTTCCTTTTTTTTTTTTTTTAGGTATATTGTAATTAGATTTTAATCCATTACTATTTATCTACAACATGATAAATTGAAAGAGACGAGACTTTGTTAGAAGGTGAAGTATACAAAACCACCATAAGTCTTTATCTGTGTCAACAAAGGTTGTAGGCGGAAATTTCACACACACGATTTAGTTTTGAAGTTGATGATTAATTGCAGGAAGTTCAAATTCTTTTTCTGTGAACTGAGTTATTCCATGGTTTACAAAAAAAAAGTTAAAGCGGTTACAGTTATTAAAAAGATATTCTTTCCATGTTCCATAGGTAAGCGAATTTAATAAATAATATCTTTTAAGTGCAAATAAATAAGACCTTTAGGTGTGTGGGCTTGGCTGACTGCCAATCCATGCCATCAACATGTCCAAGATAAGCAAAGTCATTCTTTTTGGGTCTGTTCTGTCGTCTTTCTTTTTACATGTCTTATCTTTTGTACAGGGGCAAAGAGAGACCAATGCGATAAAAAAAAAAAAAAAAAAAAAGAAAGGGAAACAGAAACCCGAGCCTTCCTCCATCCCTCTCAGTCTCACCTGACATGTGACTTCAGATTCCCCACATTCCAGACGTACCAGACATTCCAGCTGACCTTGACGTATATTGACTAGAAACACCGCATGACCCGATGGTGTTGGACTGAGCTATGCCTAAATGTAAGTTCTGCTATGCTAGGTGAAGAGGCAGCACAGACACAGAGTAAGTAGTTACATGTTATGACTCTCTGCACTCTCTCTTTCTCTCTATCTTCTGTCTCTCTCGCTTTGACTCTCTCTCTCTCTCTCTCTCTCTCTTTAAGAAAAGTGTAAATGTAACTCTTTTTGCTGATTAAAAAAAAATAAAAGTAAGAAATAAAAGAAAACAGAAAAAATCTGGGGAGTAAAAAAATTAATTTTTATATGGTTGATGTTAAAACGTCATTTGATCCTAAATTTGTACTTCTCTCAAGAGTAAAGAATTTTCAGAGAACGAGATCAATGAAAGAATCGACTGTTGATTCAAGTATCTCAAATGTATTTCTTGCGTACGGAGGGGGAGGGGGGAGGAAATTGAGGAAAGGGCAATTTTCAGGCACGGATTTATAGACATCGATCTATTTATCCTGAATAACGCTTGAAGAAAGATGTTTTGACTTTTAAGGTTTCGAAATCGAATAGTAGCTAATGCGATTACGCAATTAAAAATATCGAAATCTCTTAAGCTGACATGCTTTTTTTTTCGGTCTGAATGATGAACCGATTTCAGTCAGCTTTAACTTCTTGTGTCTTGATTCTTCTCAAAAGCAGGCCTTTGTTTATCCATACTGGTTGTTTATTTCCGCTATTGGCCTATTCTGTACTTACTTCCTCCTTTGCCGTTCCATTTGCTCTGATATTGGCCCATATTTAATAGTGCCAAATGCTCTCAACATACCCAGAGAGCACAGGATATCGAGGCACCAAAACCCCTCTATCGTTGTAATGTCATTTTAAGCGATGGAAAACACTAATATGCTTTTACACCCAATTGCATCGGTTCAATACCAGACTCCAATTCGCCTTTCTATCACATAGGCGGCTGGCTGAAGTTTAAATTAAACCCGGAGTGGAAAGAACAAAGACCAGGGCGGTGAGTGCTCAACGCTTTCAAGCGCTCACTGCTCACTTGCTCCCCCAGGTCGCTCAGTTCTGGATCATCCAAGCGTGCTCAGCCATAAAGCAACTCATCAAGGCCTGGAAGTCCGGAAAGAAATACTTATGATTTATCGTCTCATAACCCTATAATGATTTGCCCTTCCTTCTATAGGAAAGAATTGGGAAGAGTTATTGTTCATTGTGGGTTATAATTTGACTTGGGAGCTTTGTGGGTCAATATGAAATATTCCGCTAGTCGAGAATCGATACCTTTAAACATTACATACCGACTTCATTTTTTTCAGATATCTCAAGGGAAAAATTTGTATCACTGAGAAGTAGGTTTTGGACAACATGAGGAAATGTGGATGTTGAATTGTTGATACATGATTGGTAGATCAATATTCAGACACAAAGACATTCCTCATGACGCACACTCGCCGGGGTATCACTATCAACACTGTGAAGCAGCTGTTAAAGTGTATACCGCTCGACTTTCAATGGTCGCTAGTTCAAACCATGCCGCGGTTCTTATGAGTTGTGGGTATCGTCTTTTGACCTGTCCCTTGCCAGGATTATTTCCTGCGCATACGCATGTCAATATCTTGTTCTTAATCTGCTATACTTAGAATTTATATGCATACAATCTACTAATGCCAAATCCATGATTACAGTATGTACATTTCACTAATATCGAAAGTTGTTCCTCTCACTCTTTCTTTCTTTACCTCTCAATCTATTTGTATTTGTCTTGTCTCATGTCTGTGTTTTTTCGCACGCGCCTCTCTCTCTCTCTCTCTCTCTCTCTCTCTCTCTCTCTCTCTCTCTCTCTCTCTCTCTCTCTCTCTCTCTCTCTCTCTCTCTCTCTCTCTCTCTCTCCCCCTGTCTCCCTCCTTCCCTCCCTCCCTCTCTCTCTCTCTCTCTCTCTCTCTCTCTCTCTCTCTCTCTCTCTCTCTCTCTCTCTCTCTCTCTCTCTCTCTTACTAAAATGAAAAAATAAAAAAAACAAAATATCTCCAGAGCATAATTTCTCCTCCTGAGTGTGTTTAATCATTTTCATAGCAAAAGAAATGATGGCAGGGTGAATAGAATGATATACATGTAAAATATGTACAGTGTTAACAATAGAAAGAGCAGTCAAACATCTACCGAGGGATAAGCAAGAAAATTCAACACTCGGATGGCATAAAGATAAAGCTTGAAACTGTATAATGACGTTAATTTATCTTTTTCACTGAAAATGAGGAAAATGTTCAAATAATTATAGAAAAAAAATATACTTGCACTATGTTAAAGCCATTTAAATTGGTGCATTTAATTTTCATCTCACGATTTTTAGTGTATACACGTTAAGTTTTTTTTTTCTAGTATAAGTTTTGGCATCGCCTACAGATCTGTACTTAATCATTGAACTATTAGTACTGATAAAGGTGACAGACCAGCTATGGGTATTTACTAAAACAGAACTATTAAACTTTAAGCCACGCAAACGGTAGCGTGATAGTCTCGGCACATAATAAGATCAATGAGACTTGCAAACATAATTATACAGGGCACGGTTCAAGGTCAGATTAGTAGAGGCAAGGAGGAAAAGTGATAGGAAACCAACGTGATGGACAGGTTTTAGTTGGATGAAGCCTTCGAGAAGGGTAGAGAAAAGGGGCTGCACGATCATCTAGGCTTAAGGAAAAGCGAAGATAAGAGGTTTTTTGAAGTCATTCTTTTTTGGTCTTCGTCCCAATTTGCTACCTTCATCCCGAACGTACAAATCGCTGGATTAGACTAATCCAGTTCTGAGATTAAATATACTTGGTTATGCTCAAACGATGATGAATTTTATGGCTTTTGTGTTGTATGATAAGACTCGTTCAACGAAATGTAATAGTAGATCATATCTAGCCCAGTGAGCATACCCTCGTCACCCTAAGCTTTTATTATACTGCAAATCTGTAGAGATAATTTGAACAGCGGTAGAGAAAGCTCTATCACATGGTTACATACATTCATTAAATGTATAAACATAACGGAATACTGCTAATACATAAGTATGTCTTGTATTGAGCTTATTTTAAAATAAACCCCCATCTATTTTTAACTCCTAAAACTCTATAAACAAATGAAAAATAACACAAAAAAAGGGATTGCGTTGGAAACCCAGATTACTATTTAAAACGCAGAGTCTGAAAATGAAATTGATAAGAACTATCAACGAAATTATCTTTCGAAAATAGACGATGTAACCCCGGCGTTGTAAGTTTTAGATGAATGGCATCTTTCTATAAACTACGTTTATCAGTATGTAAGCATCAAATCTCAACATCCCCGACAACCTTTCCCTTCTTGTCTAAAATATCGATCTCCTAAAAACACAGAAAATGAAATACCAATATCGATAACGATTCACAAAGAAGTCATTCTATAAATTCCTTTAGTCGGTATTTTAATATGAAATGTGTGGAGCTCTCACCATTACTTCCACTCATCCCCTCCTCTCCTCTCCCTGCCAACCATAACAGCCCTTTCTCCCGATTAAAAACTTGCCTTAAACGTCGAACCCCTGAAACAAACAAAATGAAATGCCAACATCAATAACGATTTACAAGCAGTTAACTCTACACCCGCGGTCGAAGAATGTTGACACTTGTTCGACAAAATGCCAGCAATTATAATCGTCTTTCTGATAAAACGTTGCAATCCAACGACGACAAAAATTCTAAAAATGTCAACTGATATAAATGGAGGAATTAAAAAGGATCCGAAATTGATATTTAATCCACGGGATTGTAAGCGGATGGCAATTATTTCAAACACAATATAAATTCAATAAACATTTCCTAGCGTTTCATCACCTTTCTAGAAACGGACATGTAGAATGAACAATGAAGAAAGGTTTAATAAACAAGATAAAGTCAGGAAAATATGGATCAGAGCCCAGCGTACGTTATATGAATGAGTCAAAGAGAATAAATTCAAAATCTAAAAATTAAAACAAACCAAAAGTTTGTTATTCTATTTTTATTTAGCAAGTAAAAGATAAATGCAATGTTTCAATCATAATAAACATACAAGTCAAGTATTTTATCAAACAATAGCTAGCTGCATAAATGTATATTATGTTTATAATCGCTATAAACCTTCATTATTTTGGAGAAAGGTTGAAATTTATTATATTATAAACATTGCTCAGGATAGAAAAGAAAATAATCCTTTCGTCCCATTTTTTTGTCATTTCCTTACATAATATATCTCAAGGCTGCTGATATTGAAAATTCTTCATACAGTATTGCGTTGCTTTCATTTTTTTTCTCTCATAGAATTATACATACAACAGGCACATTTCTTATTCAAAGTCACAATGTTAATTCAGGGCGTTTATGTGAATTGAATAGATAACTGGCTGCAGACAACCATTCTTTATTTCTTTTTTTAACAGAAATAGTGGAAAAAATAAAGATTTCATTAAGAAGCTGTAGTTAATTCCTAATTTTGTTTAAAAAAAAAAGTATAAAAGCACCCACTGTGAAAGCAAATACAAAACTTCTTAATATCTTTAGCGCAGTAAGTTTCGACCACGGCACAAGAACCTCCTTATTTATTTATCTTTATTATTATTATTATTATTATTATTATTATTATTATTATTATTATTATTATTATTATTATTATTATTATTATTATTATTATTATTATTATTATTATTATTATTATTATTATTATTATTATTATTATTATTATTATTATTATTATTATTATTATTATTATTATTATTATTATTATTATCATCATCATCATCATTATTATTATTATTATTATTATTATTATTATTATTAATTTCACGGCTAGTCCTGTGGCAGGTCAAAATGTCATCGACATAAAGTTTGAGCAATGATTTTTTTTTTTTTTTTGTCATTTTCAAAATGAAAAATTAATATTCTAAAGCACCAAGTTGAGAAACTCGCGCGAACAGTGGAGAAATCTATCCTTGGGCAGGCTCATTATTCCACATCTATGTTAGTTAAATACACAAGAAAATCGCTTTAAAGTTACAGCTATTCGCACGAACAAAAAACTATAATTGTTATTACACATATCCCGTTAGACAGTAAGCAGCATTTATTGTCATGGATATTGGAAAAAATATATATCAGATTTTGACTCCCAGAGGTGAAATTATCCTCTTGGAATCTCAGCTCGACCGTGCTGGTATTCTCAAATTAGTCGCCCCTCATTTGCAAAAATATTGGAATATCGTTTCAAGAGAATGCTTTCAGTGATTTTCAGTGGTCTTTATTCGAAAACGATTATCAGAAGAGTGGTGCCCCTGCTTTAGACTTATAATAAAAACAAAGATAGTATTAAAATATGTATGCTATAGCGTGATTCAGTTGTCAACGATCACAAGCACGTTATAGCGATAGCCTCTGTACTAAAGATGCTTCACGTTTTAAAAGCACACACATCAATCCCTAGATGTGCACAGATTCAAATTACAAAAGATTAAGTAAAGCGCTACATGATTTTTAAAAACGATATTTTACGACAAGCAGCGGACAAGTTTATGCTGCTTACAATCACCAGATCCAATTATGTTACATGACTGTCAAACCGAGCTAGGCTGCGCGTGTAATGCCACGATCAGATATGCAAGAAGCCTTATCCTTGGATTAACAAAAAAAAAAACAGGACACAAGAGAAAGTAAAATGTTCTAAAACAAAACAAAACAAACAAAACGAAGGATTCAGAGAAGCATTGTACTCAGCCAATGCATATCATCACCTTAATGCCAAAACAAGGTTATAGTGTAACTGCCCTATGCGTCAGGGTTGAAAAATAATTAATCATAAAATGAAAATGTCTTGACGAGCGAAAGTTCATTTCTAAAACTCAAGTATAAGGCATTCTAAGATGGGAACTGCGCAAGGAGCGACTTATGAACAGATGTCTTCAGTGCTAAACCACTTTACACCGATTTTTGGCAAATAGTTACAATGCTGATGTAAGCGAAATTTGCAAGACTTGGGACACTTCTTTCCTGCTTTCAAAGGTGCCATCGTGGCAGCATTTCCCTCAGGAAATCTACGGCGGCGAATATTATTATAATGAACGATCGCGCGCATAGATTAAACAGGTTCTTCCCAATCCTGGCCGACCGGAGCGATGGGAACAAATCAATCTACAGAAAGGTGGCCAGAGTAATTGTGCAAGGCAAGAAAGGTCATTTGTGAAAAGAATTTGTTCATCATTTTACAAGTCCTTTAAATTGTCCGATATACTTTTTTTATTTTTATTTTTTTTTTTTTGGGGGGGGGAGGAGGAGAAGATGTATAGTATTACGATTGTCTTTCAAGTCTTCAACTTACTTGGCGTTGAATCTATCCCCTGGCTTTCTCTCATGCTGTCATGAAGAAAATGGTCATCTACAGTTCTAAGCAATATTTTTTTTTTCAAGTCAGACTTTATTGTAGTTAGAGAGTGAGTCATACACGCATGCAAACTAACTCACTATCTCTTCTCCCTTCTCTCTCTCTCTCTCTCTCTCTCTCTCTCTCTCTCTCTCTCTCTCTCTCTCTCTCTCTCTCTCTCTTTCTATTTCTCTTCTCTTCTCCTCTCAACCAAACAATCTCTCTTTATCTCCGTCTCTCTCACTCGCTCTTTCATACGTGAAGTCCAAAGTTGATACCCAACCGAATTTTGCACCATTTATTCTTTACGTACAAAATTGCCATACAAGAATAGATCTTAATGAATGGCACTTTATCAGCACCCAGGTTGAAAGATGGTGAAAGAATGAACAATTTTCATACATACTTAATTTTAACGCGCTTAATAAATCATTACTATTGTATACAATTCCTCAATGTGCACCTTGAGAGATCTGCAATTATTCCAAGCGTCTACTGGTGTTTTTTTTTTTTTGGTCCAGACCGATCAGCATCGCCGAGTCACATCCGGGTATTTGACCTTTAGCTCCTCCTTGTATTTGCGGAACAGCAAGCGGTTACGGTCGTTCTCGGCATGCCTGCTTGTGTGGAAACTGCTTTGGCGCTTGAAGCCTTTATGGACGAGGAAAGCGTTGTCCAGGACGTGAAAGGTGAAGCCTGCTACATGCATCTCACACACCTGAAAATATTAAGAATGAAAAATAGATGAGAGTGGTGATAGCGCACTGATCGAGAACTTGTTTGGTTCAACAGTAGAACTACATGATTGTAAAGATATACATACACGTGTATTATGATTTTACTTCATTCTTTCAAGATAAATGAAATTCATCGGAAAGTCTATCGTAAGATGAATTTATAACATTTTTATTTTTATTTATTTATTTATTTATTTTTTGGAATCTTGGGACTTGGCTGAAATTGTTGCGGGAGGTTTAATGATGTCCCTAAAATTATTGCTTACTGGAATGAACTGACTTTATTTGCAATGTAATGGCGTTAAATCGTGCTATTTGAAGAGAGAGAGAGAGAGAGAGAGAGAGAGAGAGAGAGAGAGAGAGAGAGAGAGAGAGAGAGAGAGAGAGAGTGTGGGGGGGGGGGGGGGGGAGGCAATTCACAAAAATCCTTGCACAGTTAAAGGGGCGATTGATTGTTCAAGTTTGGTGCTTCGCTACCCAGGGAATCTTTAGAAACAACAACAATCCCTCTGGCAGGCCAACTACAACGACGTGGCTCGAAAAGATTAGCTGGAACGTCAGTATGAATCATACTTATTTATTTTCTAATCATTTTTTCTCAGCCCTCCCTCCTCTTCCCCCTCTCTCTCTCTCTCTCTCTCTCTCTCTCTCTCTCTCTCTCTCTCTCTCTCTCTCTCTCTCTCTCGTGTTATTTTTAAACCTAAAATCTACTCGATCCTAGATAGT
This sequence comes from Elysia crispata, assembly GCA_033675545.1. Classification (NCBI taxonomy): domain Eukaryota; kingdom Metazoa; phylum Mollusca; class Gastropoda; family Plakobranchidae; genus Elysia; species Elysia crispata. The sequence goes on from JAWDGP010003607.1 coordinate 113,112, forward strand.
GTGAGCCCCAGCAGTAATGCTTTAACAAGGACGGCGTTATCTGCCAAGAGCCTGAATCTTTCACGTCCACCTAAATCTCTCCTCTGGTACAATCAGAGAGTGCCATCTCGAGGCTGGTCACAGGAAGATAACTCGAAGCGACCTCTGATTTAAATCGAAGAGACTTAAGACATGAATTACTTTTGCAGTATTTCACCGCAGGGGATTAGGCCCAAGGAAAGATCAATTATTCGATAAAATTTACAAATTCCTTAGTGATACATCTACAATTTGCAACTGTTTACCAATAAAACATTTGTTTTTAAATTATTTTTAAAAAAATAGCTGTATGTTAACCTTTATGTGTATGGTGGTGTTTTTTTTTGCTTTTGTTAATCGTTTGTAAGAGGGATAGGACATTCAGTTAGAAAATAACGCATGGATTTTGTCCGAAAGTTATCTATGCGTAGCAGTTCTATGGTTTGGCGATCTTTAAGTTTCTTTCAGGTCTTAAGAATGAAAAAAAAAATATAATTATGCGTTTGCAGTCCAACAAATCTTTGTTACTTTGTCTCCTTAGAAGATTACAGGAAAATATAAAGAGCGGTAAATAAGAGAATAGTAAATATATAAAAATTCAAATCTGCTTATAGACTTTTCAAACATTAATTATCATGCAGCTCTAAACAAACGCGCAATAAGTCTATGATGCGCAACGATAAATTCCCGCAAGACAATACACCAATTTGCGGCAATTCAGAGCCTGATAATAAGCATTTAAAAAATATCTTCAAACAGATTTGAGAAGTACATAAATTAACTTTTCTCCCACGTTTCCTCAGATTTTCCACTTCAATGTTCACTGAGAGATGGCACGGCAAGACTTGTAACTTTTGGTTCAGAGTAGTGGTGGTGGTAGTGAGGCTTAGCGCCTGTCCTCAGAATTTAAGCGACTTTTTTTTAAAAATTCAACTCTCGATGAATGAGTTTTGCGGTCTCATCTCTGTAAATTTCTCATAACCGACGAAAAAGGTCTTGAGACAACCTACGAGAAGACAAACTATAATATAAAACAAGGAATAATCTCCGCTGCAGGAATCCGCGACAATTTCCATTCACGCCTAAATATTTGATGCTCTGCACATATTTCATTTGCAGGAAAGACTGTCTGGTAAAACAATAAATCATAAGGAAATCGAAAGGGTAATACGCGGTTATCAGGATTTCATCTGTTATTGTTTGGGCCAAACAGGCGTTAATTTCCTCTGAATTGCTATCTGGAAAACGGTTTGAAATGACTGTGATCAAGGGCCCTCTATCTGTCTGTCTGTCTCTCTCTCTTTCGCTCTGTATATTTCTCTGTCTCTCTCTCTTTCTCTCTGACCACCCCTCTATCTTTCTCTCTCTGGCTTCCTCTTCTTTTTCTCTCTCTATCTTCTTTCATTACATCTATTTTAAAAAAAATCAACGAACAAAAAACAAAAACCACACAAAATGCCTCTATATTTTCTCAAATTTCGCTAAATCCAGAAAATATTTTTGCTAATGATAGTGCATAAAATATCTTGAAAAACCTATTTTCATAAAAAAAAAAAAATTATTTCTGAAAGTTTCCATTTTACGGTATTAACACGTGCACAATGACCGCCATTTCAAATCATTTAAAAAAATAACAAGCAACTTTGGGGCATGAATGGAAATTACCATCATACGATTCATCCCTGTATCGCATATCCGCTTCTTTTTTGACGCAAAGCATGGTAATTTTCCTGCACACTTTCTCTCTTTCTGACATTTTGTGGATTACTAGGCAGTTCTTTTAGATTTTCCTCTCCAATCTAATAAAAAAAATTCCTTCCATTTTAAGAATTATTTGATGGTTTTGTTTTTTTTTTGTTTTGTTTTGTTGCATGGGTTATAAAGCACTTCTTTCGTCTACTTTCTTTCGCTTCTAGTATTTCTTCTCTTACTTTTTTTGTTTCAGTTTTTCTGAAATATGGCTTGAGCGTATTATAATATTATAAGATCTCGTCAATGCACATCACATGATTTTCTTTCTGGTGCAGCAGTTTACACAATATATATCTCATTCAAATGGAGAAAACTATAATCGACTCTTAATTATCTTCTTCTATTTCTCTTTACTCTTTTCTTAATTTTCCTTTGTTTTCGCTATCTCCTCCTTCCGTCTTTCATCGTCTATTATTGCTGCCCCCCCCCTCATACACACACACCTTTCCCACTTTCCCATCTTCTCGTTCGTGTTATTTTTTTTCCTCACCACATAAAGCAGCAACTCTACATGATTCGTTGATCTCTACCACCTATTCTTCTTTTTTCTGCATTATTTTCTGCTTAGACGGGACCTCTATTACCTGCTTCTTTACATCTTCCTTCGTTTTTTTATCCTCCACCCTTAACCGCTGAGTCTAACGAAAATCCCCTCCCATATTCCTATTGATCTAGACGTTAGACCATGTAGAAGCGGGAGGAACAATGCCCTTCTAAATTGGCCACCGTTCGGCGTTCCCAGACATCACATGTATCGACCAGGGCACCTGGCATTGTCTAACGCGGAACAACGGTAGCAACATAAGAGTATTGTGCGCTCGAGCTTTTTTTTCCCCACAACCCATTGGTGCTACATGAAAGATAATTGCCTTCAAAAGCAAAATCGAATTAGCTGAAGAAGATTTTAGAAGTGTTGTTTGCGACGTTTTCCAGCATTCCTTCTTCCTACTGTGCAATTAAACGGGAAACTATGAAACATAAAGCGTTTCATAACGGTCGTAAACATTGTCGTGAGATTTATTAATTATAATTATAGTCGACAGTGATTTGTTGATCTCGGCATATTTGGCTTTACAAAGACATGGAAAAGCATAAAGCAGTTTTATTTTTATTTATGTTATACATTTTCATGTTTGTTCGTTTTTTCTGCTTTACACGTATTTATGCTTTTCTAAATTTGTAAGACGTCGAATAAACTAATAAGTTTCAATAAAAAATGACTGTCACGTGAAAGGAAAATGTGTAAAGGAATTAGTATACTTCGCTGTTTATCTGAAGAAAGTTTGAAATGTTTGATTCGATGTAGTAACTTGATAATATTGTCTTAAACCAAGTTACGGAAATATCCCCTTCCCTTATTACCAATTCTCGCCCCTACCCTGCATCCACCCTTTCCTTTTTATTTTGATACATTTTATTGTACAGTTGGCTTTGTAAAGAGAAGAATCGCAAACGTTCTCCGTTATCTTGCTCTAGCAGTAACGGTTAGATTAATGTTGCCGGCAATGTCATCGCAAGCAATAGTTCGCATCGCAGCAATATAACCAATGGCTTAATAATTGATTCATCAATCGATTAATCGACTCATTGATTTCTGTCCTGTTGCGACCTGCCAACGATATAAAAAAACAGTAGTTATTTATAGAAAAGAGTTAAGATTGCACCACCATCTGATGTCCCAGCCCTGCAATTGAGCTGTCCAACAAACCAGCCGTCATACAAAACTGGAGCAACACACACACACATTGTCTCAGCAGCGCAGGAGTTCTTGAATAATAAATTGGTCGATTCCCCCTCCCCCCCCCCACCCCCCCCCTCGAGAATGACCCACAATGAAATAAAAAATATCTCTGAAGTTAAGAATATATACGCAGGTTTTCCTGTCCCACGATCCCATCCCGCCCTGCGCACGGGTAGTCAAGAAAGTATACGTTATGAAAACTAAAGCACTACCTCAAAAAAAAAAAAAAAAAAAAAGACAAATTTAAGAGCTGCTTTAATAACTGCACAATTCGATTTCCGCAGCCGTACAAGTACGGTTTTTTTTTTAGATTTAAGTCTCTGGGCGAAGATGCCTTACTGCTGCAACAACTACTAATAGGGAGATGATTGGGGGAAAACACTGATCATAATCACACTGTGATGTACAGAAGCTGATGGAGCATGCAAGCGCCCAGGACGCGACTTGTCTTTAAAGATGATTAAGTAGACTGATTGATTGGTTGCGTTTATATAACAACCATAGCATAATCATGTGACGAAAAATTAATATTCTCTCTCTCTCTCTCTCTCTCTCTCTCTCTCTCTCTCTCTCTCTCTCTCTCTCTCTCTCTCTCTCTCTCTCTCTCTCTCTCTCTCTCTCTCTCTCTCTCTCTCTCTCCTTTTAATCACCTAAAGACTACCAAGTCTGCTTTAAGTGTTTTCCGGCTCGGAAAAACGCCTACTGTAGTATGGTGACGATCGCGTTGTTTGATTAGTTTTACGCTTCTAAAGTTTCCTGTGATATTTTTATACGCAGATGGCTGCGTTCATACGGACCAAAGTTAGGGATGAACAGATGGGATTTGACCGTCCCACCAGGATGTTCCAGACAGGGATCGAACCGGGGCTTCCTTATTGAAATTCACACGCTACATTGACTGAGGTATCTGTCACGAAGTAAAAAAAAAAGTGTTAAAGCTGCCTTACATGCCTGCCTTCGTTTCAACTTACTTAAATCGGACTAAAATCAGTCCATTTTTTTTTTTCGACGAACTTGTGAATTGCTTTATTCCAACGAAACAAAAATGTTAGTAAAGATAACTTTCTATACTTTTGACGTTGTAGCTTCGAAAATCTTAGACATGGGGGAAAAAAGCGTCAGGTATCGTGCCACAGCATGTCCTAAACTTTGTAAGAAAGGAAAATATTATACCTAAAGTTTACCTTGCATCACCCCTTATGTACTAGGTGATGATAAAAGCGACAGTTACTAATCACATGCAACAGTTATAATTCCGTGAAAGTTTAAATTAAAAGGAGTCAAGTATAATTGAAGCCAGAGGTGTGTAGATACTTTGAAATAAGAGAGGAGTGAAGAGAGAGAGAGAGAGAGAGAGAGAGAGAGAGAGAGAGAGAGAGAGAGAGAGAGAGAGAGAGAGAGAGAGAGAGAGAGAGAGAGAGAGAGATTTAGGGGGAAGGGCGTTCGAGGGAGAAAAAAAGACAGATAGATTGCGAGAGGCAAACCTGCAGGTCTGTACTGGTTTGTTAACCATGGTATTTTTTTTTCCAAAACTGCCTTCACAATGAAATATGCGGTGGGTACGTCTAGAGGCATTTCATCAAGTAATTTAAAAACAGACATAATCCGAGTGCCCCACATTAGAAAATATCCCAGTACATAACTATTATCTTTTCAGTGCTATGTTTAACCTAAATTCCTTTGACCATTTTCTCAGTCAATAAATCTCATCAGCCCCATGGGCGTATCACTATCAGATCCGGCAAGACGAGAGGTTCCAAAGGGCTGGTATCACACCCAAGATACAAACGCAACAAGACAAGACAAAATTGAACGGACAGCTCTGTGGTCCTCAGAAATCCATCTTAAGAATTTTGCGAGCCGAAAGTTTTTTTTCGTTTGTTGTTTGAGTCTCATAATGTGCCACTATTATCATCACCATTTCCATCATTCTCATCCTCATCGTTATCAATCAGTCAATCAATCATCATCATCATCATCATCATCATCATCATAATTATCATCATCATAAATCAATCAATCAGTCGTTATCGTCGTCATCACCATTGATTTAAAGGAGGAAAATAAAAATGCGTAGTCTACATGAAATCCTTACATTCGGTTTTAAAAAAGAAAGAAAGAAAAAAAAGGATTGAGAGTTTTAATTCAAATTCATTTTCCTTTTGAAATGTGAATTTGTGAGATTTCATGGCTTTTTAAGTCTTACATACAGGTGAGAAAAAGAAGATTAAAAAAAATAAACAAAGAGTGACATTAAACATAAGCCATCAGCCGATGTCTACGACAATGTACCTTTCTCACCAAGCACCAGCGCCTCTCTTACTCGCATTACATGAGAGTTAGTGCACAACTTATGTGTCAAATTAAACAGCCTCTCCAAGAACATGAAGCTCTTGCTCCAAAACTGGCTATGTGCCATTGCATCACAACGTCACACGATATGTTCTTTCATTGTTCCCTTTTCTATCTTATCGCTTTACCGAAGGTATCTATTTCCTGAAGCAAATAGATGCGGGAATCTATTGTTTTTATAAGGTTAACAGGTACACAAAGCGCAAGAGATATTTGTTTCAATCCTGTTGAAGAAAGCGAAAATTTTGGCGTTCACATAGCGCAAGGTCCGATTTTCTTAAACTAAAAAGAACCATCCCAAAGTCTTTTGGAAGATAAGTTTTCCTTTTTTTTCTCTTTGACTAATACTAAGATCATGGCCTTTCCAAATCCATTCTTGTACCGTGCGCAGTGTTCAATAATGTGGAATACATCACTTTGAGTGGACGGAAGAATTGGACGCGCAATTTTCCGCTAGATTTGTCAATCAGGCATAACCCAAATAATGAAAACCACTTCCTCAGCCAAACTGTTTGTTTTCTTGTCCATACTCGTCTGTGGAAAAGACCTGATATGAGAGCAAGCAAAATCAAGAAGATTTGGAAAGTTCCGAACAAAAGTTTAGACTACTAGGCCAGTTAAACCTGATGCTTGATATCTTCACAACGCCTCAGATCACAATATTGAGTGCCATGAGTGGGACTGATGGGGGGTCTAGCCGAGAATCAGTGCTCTGTCAGCCCTGTTTCAAAATTTTATGGAATATCAAAGTTTCTATGTCAGCATCAAGAATGGCGTTGGAAAATCATTTCTTTTCTTCATTTTCAAATTAGCTTTACTTAAATGTATTTATCATAACTGCAAAGTGCAAAATGGTGGAATCAACTCTCACAAATTACACTCGAAACAAATACAATTCATTTTTAAAAGAAATTTACGATTTATAATTACCGTTACATTCCTTTCTTACAATCTAGAATTCTTGTTTTACAACTGCAGACAGTTCGAATGACGCAAAAATGATGACTTTTGATGAATTGTTTTAAGACGCCCAAAATATAGATGGAGCTGTGGGTCGGATTTGAATAGCGTCACAAGCACGGCACGACACAGACTGCACAATGACATCTGTATGTATCTAAAAAGTCAGTAAAAGTACTCATAACACTATGTGGAACACATGTTGACACTCTACAATGTTATTTTTTTTTTTATCAGCTGCTAAACAAATAATTAAGTTAGTGATAAGCCCATAATATCAAAGACATCAGGCGTTGTAAAATGAGAATAAAAGTAACTCCAGGGGGGATTGGGGCAAAAAAAATTAATAATAAATGGGGGTTGGCTGCTAGAAAAAGGAATGAATATATTATTTTCAAAAGAAATCATCGTGTAGCAAATTTTGTGATGAGTGGAAAGGGAACGAAGCCTTCACAAAGAATAATATATGGGTCAGGAATGGCGTTGTGTCAGAGTGCAGGGAAGGGGTAATTGGGCAGACACGCAAGCTATTAGTTTAAAGAGCAGAGAGATTTGGGGGCGGGTGGGGGGGGGAGAGAGAGAGAAAGAGAGAGAGAGAGAGAGAGAGAGAGAGAGAGAGAGAGAGAGAGAGAGAGAGGGAGAAAAGATAGAGTGAGATATGGACAGGCAGAGGAAAGGGAGGGAATAGAAGGAAGAATGGCTGGCTTGAGTAATGAAAGGAGGAAGACAAGCATAGCGGAAAAAGCATGGTAGAGGAAAAACAAAGTAACGTGAGTTGATAAAAAGTTTGATGGATATGTGGAAAGGAAGGTTCACTAATAGACTTATATAAAGATACATTCAATTATATGGTTAGATATATTAGAACCACATTATGAGAGAGAGAGAGAGAGAGAGAGAGAGAGAGAGAGAGAGAGAGAGAGAGAGAGAGAGAGAGAGAGGGGGGGGGGGGAGGGAGGGAGACAAACACACACTCACAGACAGGCAGACAAAGAAAAAAAAGTCACAGAAAGAAAGAAAGAGAAAAAGATACAAAAAGAAGGAGACACATAGAGAGAGAGAGAGAGAGAGAGAGAGAGAGAGAGAGAGAGAGAGAGAGAGAGAGAGAGAGAGAGAGAGAGAGAGAGAGAGAGAGAGAGAGCAAAAATGGTGAAGAATGAGTAGATGAAGAGACATAATCTTTATCAAAAGATCTTGCAAATTTAACTTTGTGTTAGCTCTATGACCGAAGCATCCATCAGTAGGTGCTTGTTTAACATTAGTCCTGAGATAACGATAGTGCGAGCATTCCGCTGATGAACTAGAGCGTGCTAAACTATACTACTATTTTGTTATCGTCAATGGTACTAAATAATACATGAGATTATAATTATCTTATTTCGGGATATTCTGTGTTAGTGAATACGTCTCTTTGTTGCCAGTTGTTGCAGCTGCTCTGTATAACCTAGTAAGCCACGCACTCCGTGTGACAGCTACCATTACATTACATCGTGAAAGAAAGGAATAAAGAAATGGCTCCTAGTCCTAGTGTTTTCCCAGGATGTCAGTCATGCAGTTCATTATTTCATGAAAAGCTGCACTTATGAGGCGTTAGTACAGTAGTAAACTGTTAATGCATTATTTGCACTAGAACGGTGAAATGTAAATCATGTGATTGTTATTTTTTCTCTTAGTGCTAATTCAAAATTCGACGTGCAATGGGTGTGCCACTAATGTACGGTTAAACTTAATGGCGTATTATTGTCTCATGGGCTTCGGTTGCTGCAAATAATGCAGATGGTGTAAATTGAAGCCAGACAGTGGCAGAGGATGTTGAGCAGGGAGAGAGAGGGGGTGGGGGTGGAAAAAGGGGGGGGGGGGAGAGAGAGAGAGAGAGAGAGAGAGAGAGAGAGAGAGAGAGAGAGAGAGAGAGAGAGAGAGAGTGACAGAGAGAGAGAGAGAGAGAGAGACAGACAGACAGACAGACAGACAGACAGAGATGGGAGACTGGCAAAAGGCAGGAAAAGGAGGGATGGAGGTATCTGCTCATATACTTGAGATACTCATGACTACTATTGGCATTTTGAAATTGAGTTTTTTCATTTAGTTCTCTTTTGTTGTTGTTTGTTTTTCCGCAGTGAAAAGCATAATATTCTACCACTGCTCTTTAAGGAAGAATTGTGATGTTTTCCATAAACTAATGGTGGTATCCTTAACCTTACAAAAGCGGTAGATAAATAATGGACGGCAACCTATTAAAATAAAATGCAAGTTTTTCCACAACACACCATTATGATTTCAACAAGAATGTTGTGGTATGTTGCCCTTCATGTACAATCTACGCTTCACTGCTCCGTTCGTTGGAACTATGTGAGATTTCACTTTGAAAGACTTTTATTACGCATTCAAATCTAAAGATAAGAAGATATCACAGAAAGCGTTACGAATGCAATTGTCTGAAATGTACAATTCATGTTTGCACTTTATTTTCATATGAAAAAAAATATGATATATTAGAAAAAAGGCGTAACAGTTTTACATTAATTTGTATTGTTGATTAGACCACAAAGATGTGTGCTTATAAAATTAATAAAACACTGGCTAAAAGAATCATAAGAGCATGTAGGTTGGATTTAGAAAGGCGCGTTAACACCACAAAATGATCCATGATTACGTTAAGGTTAACTGATAAAAGACGATGTTAAAAGGCCAAGCTACTTTTGTCTGGCTGCTATATATAGAACATGAAAATGTGCACATAATCCTAACGTGAGAATGGTGCATACTGTAATGCAATATTTAGAGAGAAAATGAGAGATTTATACACATAAGATGTTAAAGAGAAAGACAGATGCCGGGTAAAATGAATCAATGAACAGACAATATAAACAAATGAAACAGACACAGACTGATGACGTAAAAAAGCAGCACATAAAAAGAGAAAGAAGAGCATAAAAGGTGAGCGCAGAAAAAATGTGTGTGAGAGTAAGAGAGAGATAAACCCGTATAGAAAGTCAAAAACATTCCACTAGGGGGGCCAATTTGGTAATTATAAAGGATAAAAAAGAGCGAGGGTGTCTGTTAATAGCAAACACTGGGGCTTAAAAGAAACAGGTACACAATTTTATAATTACGGGGCAAAATAAAGAAACAACACAACTATAAATTTAACATAAAAACGTTTTGCCTTTCAGGCGGTTTCGTCAGATGCATTAAAAGCGAGCAGTTTATATGTGTCAAATTAATAGTTGTGTTGTTTCTGTTTTTATTTCGTAATTATAAAGTTAGGTACCTGTTCCTTTTTTAACCTCAGTAACAGAGAGAGAGAGAGAGAGAGAGAGAGAGAGAGAGAGAGAGAGAGAGAGAGAGAGAGAGAGAGAGAGAGAGAGAGAGACAGACAGACAGACAGACAGACAGACAGACAGACAGAGAGAGAGAGAGAGAGAGAGAGAGAGAGAGAGAGAGAGAGAGAGAGAGAGAGAAGGGGGGCAAGACAGCCAGTTACAGTACTACGGCTTGGTAGCTTGATAATGCAGACAAAGAGATAAGACCAATACCATCTATCTAGAAAGATGATACTGGATAAGACACACAGACAGACAGAACGAGAGGGCAAAACAAAGGGAGCCATAGATGGGTCAAAAAAATAATTGACTTATACCTCAAAAGAGATAATGAATGACACAAAAACCTTCTGCTAAATGTAGGCTTAACCTCGACTTTGTCCAATCTGTAGACACCGAAAAAGACACTTTAAAAACACAATGTAAGCATCTCATACTAACATGGCCGGCTGTGTAAGCTGGTGGTTGATCTCATCCGATAATGGCTGTGATCCGCTTAAATATCAGCAGGGGTGTCGTTTTGGACGTCATAAGGATATTATTATATCCTTATAATAATATATATTATGATACCAGCAATTATGATCGGCTAACAGTGTGTTGTGATGGTAACAATATAAGCCGTACGATACTGTGATACTATGGAAACGCCAGGTTGAGACGTCGGCGAGTAAGTGGTTCCTCGCGCAGTTTTCATTTCAAAGACTGAAATATTTCTGCATTAACCGTACAACTTTTAACATGTTTGAAGCCTCTTTCACAAGTGTCGATAAAGCCCATCCACTCGAAGACTATCAAGCTTTCAGCTGTCACTGAGCTAAGATTTGGACTCAAATAATATATCAATATCAGGATAGCGCGGAAGAGGCTAGGCATGGTTAGATAATAAATTTAATAATAATGTCCTTCTAGAGCATGCAGAAAGGCTTTCTTTAAGTATAAATACAAATACTACACAATCACATACAATGTATGAGAGTATTGGCACAGCCCAAAAAACGCGAGTCGTCGTGAGAATGATATGTTCAGATCAATACTGCTGCAGGCCAACACAGCTTCTGATTTGATTGAACATGTGAGGGTCAACGTAAGACCTCGCTAATAGATTGAAAAAAAAAATAAATAAAAGAAGTAAAAGAGCGGAAAAACGCACGAAATGTAAATGACTCAGACACATGGGCTACTGGGGAGAGCGTGCTAAGATATTTGAAATGGAATTTACAAAAAAATAAAGTGGAGAGGGGGGATTGCACCAAATAGCAAACGATAACATTCACAGCAAATGCAGCAGCAGCAGCAGCAGCAGCAGCAGTAGTAGTAGTAGTAGTAGTAGTAGTAGTAGTAGTAGTAGTAGTAGTAGTAGTAGTAGTAGTAGTAGTAGTAGTAGTAGGAGGAGGAGGAGGAGGAGGAGTAGCAGTAGTAGTGATAGTCGTCGTCGTCGTAGTAGAAGTAGTAGTAGTAGTAGAAGTAGTAGTAGTAGTAGTAGTAGTAGTAGTAGTAGTAGTAGTAGTAGTAGTAGTAGTAGTAGTAGTAGAAGTAGTAGTAGTAGTAGAAGTAGTAGTAGTAGTAGTAGTAGTAGTAGTAGAAGAAGTAGTAGTAGAAGTAGTAGAAGTAGTAGAAGTAGTAGAAGAAGTAGTAGTAGTAGTAGTAGAAGTAGTAGTAGAAGAACTAGTAGTAGTAGTAGTAGTAGTAGTAGTAGTAGTAGTAGTAGTAGTAGTAGTAGAAGTAGAAGTAGAAGTAGTAGTAGTAGCAGCAGCAACACAACAGCAACAGCAGGAGTGGCATTAATAAAAGTAGCAGTCGTCGTGAAATATCTGTTACTGCGATGGTTTGTTTTGTTGCAGCAATGGGAAAAGCAATAACTGAAGAACTTTTATTAGTAGTAGCGATAGCAATGAAACGCGGAAAAGGTTGTGTGTGTGTGTGTGGGGGGGGGAGAGAGAGAGAGAGAGAGAGAGAGAGAGAGAGAGAGAGAGAGAGAGAGAGAGAGAAAGAAAGAAAAGAAATGTGATGAGAGCATGAAAACGCCTTCAGTCTCAAGTTAGAAATTTATTTTTTTATTCTTTTTTTTTTACAGTGGGAAGGTGTTAAGTTGATGACTTGCGGTAAATTAAATTCCGCATCTCCATTAAGACGTCTGACCATCAGGGCCTTGAAAATTGTTTGGTTAAATGAATCAAATTGAGCCTTACATGAGAACGAAAAATATGTAAATGAGTCAAACGAAATGAAAATTTTTAGAATTATGGTCACCAAAGTTGATGAACAGGCCCAGAATCTCTTGGAAATATTAAAAAGTGTTGCATTTTTTTTCTTAAAGTACACCTAGAGCTTCTGGCACCGAGACGGAGAGTGAGGAAGGGCGTGATTCATGTTGACAACTTGCAAAGTTCAGACAGAGAAGGACGCTGAGGTCCGGTGGGGATTAGGATGGAGGAGCACGGGTCGATGGCTGACTCACGGCCAGAGGTGTGACTCGTCTTCTGGGCGAGTTACGGTCAGAATAATGCGGTAAATGTGAGACTGCAAGTCATCCAGCAACAGTCGAGAGAGAGACAGAGGGGAGTGAGAGGGAGGGAGGGAGAACGAGAGAGAGAGAGAGAGAGAGAGAGAGAGAGAGAGAGAGAGAGAGAGAGAGAGAGAGAGAGAGAGATACAGGAAGAAAGAGAGACGACGACAACGAGTTTTGAAACCAGAGAAGCTGACCTTTACGAAAGATAATATGAGAAAGGGTGAGACCAACACCGATCGTCAGAAAGGAGAAAAAAAGGAACGAAACGAAAGAAATATTGAGGAGAGTGGAAAAAGGTAAACAAAAAAGTGAGAGAGAGAGAGAGAGAGAGAGAGAGAGAGAGAGAGAGAGAGAGAGAGAGAGAGAGAGAGAGAGAGAAATAGAGACAGACAGACAGTCGACAAACGGACAGACAGAATGACAGAGAGAGAGAGAGAGAGAGAGAGAGAGAGAGAGAGAGAGAGAGAGAGAGAGAGAGAGAGAGAGAGAGAGAGAGAGAGAAATACAGAGAGGCAGACTGACTGACAGAGAGAAAGAAAGGACTAATCTAGTAAGCAGCTGCTGGAGGGCACGAACAACCGGAGACGTGAAAAGGAAAACGCAATCGAGGGTGACAGCTTAGGAGGCGTGTATGAGAGGGAGCTGTCCCACTCGCGAGTTCAATGACAGCCTGTTTTCCTGTGTGAGTGCGAATGCTTTGGCACTGGGTGACAGCACAGAGTCGGCTTTATATTGATAAATATTAATGAAATAAAAAACAAAAAGGAAGCGGTTGAATTTTTTTTTTTTATTCTAAATAGCAATAGCAGTACAAAGTAAAGCAACTGCTGCATTTGGTCTTTTTGGTTGCTTTGCCCGCATCTTTCTGAGAGGTGTAAAGCCGGTATTGACACCCGCAAAGATTTTTCATTGCGGAATCGAGACAAAGTGTAGAGGGTTGAAGGGTTTAAGGTCTTAACTTCTAATGCCCTGCTCTGCTTGACACGACTGAGGGGCTAAGGCTATCTTGATGTGTTATAATTGTGGGCAACAAACCGCCTCAAATCAATGGTAAAAACTATTTTCTTTTCTTTCAAGTTATCTTGCACATGCTTCGTGCGTGTTTGACACATGCTGCGTAAGTGACATAATTGCACATGATCAGGGGATCAACTGGTTTCTTTTTTAAAAACCCAAAACGACTTGAAAAAGAAACAATTACATAAAGGATGTTACTTTTCCACTTTTCACCGACTGAACAGGCACAAAGGAAAAATTAAGTTTTCAATCCCAGCCTAACATAACATTCATGGCCTAAAGGTATAAATGCCAGGAAATGTTCTATTTGGTGTAGTCTTTTTGCTTAATAAAACGGGTGGAGATTCTAAAAGGTCATAAACGAAGATTACAATGTGTATATGTACTAGGAAGACGGTTAATATAATTAAGTGTGAGGCTTCAGATCACACAATAGTGACTTGGGAAAAATACATCGAGAAATGCGTCAGTTGAGTGACTGTTTGGTAACAGTACAGAATCACTCATCTACTACACGGTACTGATGTATGCAGAGAGCATCTTTACTATTAAATAGCATTGCTTAGAAATATCTTAACCAAAAGCATGGTCTATTGAAATAAGAAGATGAAACTAGTTTGGAAAAGGAAAAGAAGGCTCGAAGGTGTAATGGAAGGGGTGTAGAATCTAGAGCACTGGTCGATGCAGACGGTAAGAAGCAAAAAAAAAAAAAGCAAAATATAAATTACTGACAACATTCCGCTAAGTAAAGCAATATGACGTTTTAAGAAATAATCTGAAAATTGTTTTTAAAGAAAATAACAAAAACAACAAAAAAAAAAAAAAAACAATTGGCATAAAAAGTGTAATAAGGATTTTTAAACGAGTATTAAATGAGGGAGAGAGGGATGGGGCAAGAGGAGAGCGAGAGAGAGAGAGAGAGAGAGAGAGAGAGAGAGAGAGAGAGAGAGAGAGAGAGAGAGAGAGAGAGAGAGAGAGAGAGAGGGTGTGAAGGGAGAGCAGAAGATAAAAGAAATAAAATTAAAAGCAAACAAAACGAATCACAAGTGCTGTGGACGTGACCCATAGAGCTTATTGACAGTGCAATTCCATTTCGCAGCTAATGCTTAAGGAAAAAAATGTTGTGGAGCCCCCTTAAGGGTCTGGAGAAGTGGTAATCCCCTATGGGGTGCCTTGTCCAACACGTAGAAGCTTCAGCTAGCAAGGGATATCATGCGTAATTCTCCTGCGCTCCTGAGCTTTCCAAGTAATGAAAGTGAATGAAGTTCGCTGCTCACACAGGCACCCTGATAGCCATCTTTTACGAGATCCTGTGCTTCATTTAGCCTTGCGGAACGGAGAAGAAGAATCATACAAAATCATTGCAGACATTTTTGAAGGGATCGAAAAGGTTGGAATTTATTTTCCTTAAGTAATCATATCTCGTAAAATTTAGGAGTTCCAAGGCAAGAAATTCTCCTTCATGCAGAGCAATCAATTATGTCAACTGAAAACGAGTAAAATCAAGTCTAAACTAGATTCGACTCGGAGCAAAGTTCCTATTTTGGAAAAAGGCTTTATATTTTGCCCTTCATTCTTTTAAAAGTAATCCTAGATATAAAAAAAAAACCAACATAAAAACAACTCTAAAGTGACTTACTACAGCCTCGGGGTTGTAATATTCGGAATATATTCTGTTTCACATTTCTTCCCCACATTTGTTTTTATGTAGATACTTTTAGATGAGACAGCTAGGGGCGATGGAAATTGTGCTTGGAGGGGAAAAAAATCTTGTTGATAGATAATGTTCTAGTGAGACATAAGAAAACATGCATCGTGGCTAACACTATGCGGTTCTTTTTTTTTGCCATAAAAACGAAAAGCAGAACAAGGTATACAAGAAAAAGGTATATAGATAAATATACAAGTAGACAGATAAAAGGATAAAAAGTTCATAACGTCCTATAAGACTTTCACAGAGAGCTAGAGACCTAGAGAATGTTAAAGAAAGAGAGAGAGAGAGAGAGAGAGAGAGAGAGAGAGAGAGAGAGAGAGAGAGAGGGAGAGAGAGAGGCAGACAGACAAAGATAGAGTGAGTCAAAGACAAACAGAAAGGCAAACAAAAGGGGAGAGATTCGCCCATCTCATCCACTGAAAAGAAGATTACAATAGTTGCTGAGTATATGTGTGTGTGTGTGTGAGAGAGAGAGAGAAAGAGAGAGAGATAAGCAAAAAAGGGGGGAGGGGATGCAAACAGAGAGAGAAAGACAAGCAGATGAACTAATGGGGTAGATTCATCCATCCCATTCATTGGAAAAAAAGATTACAATAGTTGCATGAAAACCAGGCTCCACTGAGATAGTGCTCTGACGTTGAGAGAAAGGGGTAATATTTTTAATTAAAGGATGAAGCTAAGATGCTTTAAGCGGTTTGGTGATGAGAGAAAGTTCCGAAAAAAAAAAATGAAACTGGAGGAGCCAAAAAACTATGAGCCGAGATACTGATATTGCGGAGTTTGGATGGAAGTTGAAAAAACAGACTATTTTAGAGGAGATAGTGACACAGAGTACGAGATGTTGACCAACTTTTGCGGCAGATTGAACTAAAAACTAAGATTTGGCGATGAGAGGTTGATGGAGGCAAAAAAAATATGTTGAACGACAGGAAGAAAATCGTCCAAGAATTGAGATGACACGATGATGACATTGAGTAATAAGACGTCTAAAGATCACATCATTAATGGCTAGAGTCAAAATTATATTGTCTGTTAAAAAAATAAGAGGGGGAGAAGGAGAGAGGAGGGAACAAGGGTAGGTTCAATTTCCTAAAATTGGTAAATCACAGAGTTATGCAAAACGTGAGGCGATTTCTTTCTTTTCTTTTTTTTTCGAAACTAAACGCGTGCAATAGGAAAAAATAGAGCGTGAGAGAGAGAGAGAGAGAGAGAGAGAGAGAGAGAGAGAGAGAGACAGAGAGACAGAGAGACAGAGAGACAGAGAGAGACAGACAGACAGACAGACAGAGAATCCAAATAGAAAAGCAAAAACACCACACTTCGAGGACAACTTGGTAATTATAAAGGATCCAAAAAGGGACGCGTGTGTGTCTGTAAATAGTATGAAACAGGATCTAAAAAGAGACAGGCACACAACTTTATAACTACGGGACTAAAAAAAGAAACAACACAAGTATAGATTTAACCTATAAACGTTTCGACTTTATTTAAGTTGATGAAGCCACAATAAAGGCGAAACGTTTATAT
The DNA here is from genome assembly GCA_033675545.1 of Elysia crispata. Taxonomy (NCBI): domain Eukaryota; kingdom Metazoa; phylum Mollusca; class Gastropoda; family Plakobranchidae; genus Elysia; species Elysia crispata. The sequence continues at coordinate 130,028 of JAWDGP010003607.1, forward strand.
GTTAAATCTCCACTTGTGTTGTTTCTTTTTTTAGTCCCGTAGTAATAAAGTTGTGTGCCTGTCTCGAGAGAGAGAGAGAGAGAGAGAGAGAGAGAGAGGGAGAGGGAGAGGGAGAGGGAGAGAGAGAGAGAGAGGAGCTGGGGAGGAAGAGAGAGAGAGAGAGAGAGAGAGAGAGAGAGAGAGAGAGAGAGAGAGAGAGAGAGAGAGAGAGAGAGAGAGAGACAGAGAGAGAGAGAGAGAGAGAGAGAGAGAGAGAGAGAGAGAGAGAGAGAGAGAGAGAGAGAGAGAGAGAGAGAGAGAGAGAGAGAGAGAGAGAGAGAGAGAGAGAGAGAGAGAGAGAGAGAGAGAGAGAGAGAGAGAGAGAGAGAGAGAGAGAGAGATAGAGAGAGAGAGAGAGAGAGAGAGAGAGAGAGAGAGAGAGAGAGAGAGAGAGAGAAGAGAGAGAGAGAGAGAGAGAGAGAGAGAGAGAAGAGGAGAGAGAGAGAGAGAGAGAGAGAGAGAGAGAGAGAGAGAGAGAGAGAGAGAGAGAGAGAGAGAGAGAGAGAGAGAGAGAGAGAGAGAGAGAGAGAGAGAGAGAGAGAGAGAGAGAGAGAGAGAGAGAGAGAGAGAGGGCTTCACAAGCTGCCGGTAAGGTGCAGGAAAGGTGCACTAATTAGTAGAATGTGAACCTACAAATTTTTTTATGTCGACTTCTATGTTGATTTCTCGAGCTAAAACCTTATCATCACTCTAATAAATAATTACAGTATTTTCATAATTATCAGACATGTCTAAAGGAAAAAAATAACAATAATGGCGCTGAATTCTAGTATCAGCTGGAGATCTTGGATCAACGAGACGGTTTTCAGCAGTTTTGCGCAGTCAACTTTTGTTGTTGTTGTTGTTGTTGTTGTTGTTGTTGTTACTGTCCTTCTCTACGATATATACCAATAATTCTCTTCGTTCTCAGTGCAAACTGCTAATCTACATTGAGCCTCAGATGCTGTCATCATGCTAGGTAACGCTGTGAATGGTTTTAATGCGCGCATTAGCAACGTTGATTCTATCTTAACGCTGAGAAAACTGGTCGATGAAAGCAATGTGTTACAATTAAACTTGTCGAGTTTTCAAGATGTGCTGAGAGGTCCCTGCATCTTTATCACTCGTTGAATTAAAAGGGTCTCTCTCTCTCTCTCTCTCTCTCTCTCTCTCTCTCTCTCTCTCTCTCTCTCTCTCTCTCTCTCTCTCTCTCCCTTCCTCCCCAGCTCCTCTCAATCTCTCTCTGTGTGTCTCTCTGTGTGTGTGTGTGTGTCTCTCTCTCTCTCTCTCTCTCTCTCTCTCTCTCTCTCTCTCTCTCTCTCTCTCTCTCTCTCTCTCTCTCTCTCTCTCTCTATCTCTCTTTCTTCCCTGAATTCGACAAATTGAGGACGCTCTTGATGGCGTGTCGAAAATTTCCCTATGACCCCATTTCAGTTTCCTGAAAGATTCTCCAATCCCTCGCTCTCTAACACTGTGTCCCGGTCGACAGTTGGTCTGTAATAACTCACTCGCTGAGATTTAATAAACAGGTTTGTTAAGACCACCCGATCGGGCGAATGGTGACAGAAAAAAAAATTACACCAGAGGGAAGAGGGGAGAAAATTAAAAAGCCCATCTAGCTGACCCGTATAATTCAGACAAGAAAAATATGAGGGAAAGTCTGAGAAAAGACAAGTCGACAGTAAACATTACCTCGCTATTATGATTAATACTGAAAATTCTGCAGCCATAGTGATTGATAGAAAAAAAAAAGAAGTCAGAAGCTAGGATGAAGTTTGGGGAAAGGATAAGGAAGCAAAATGATACTCAAAAAGAGATGGAGACAGACACAATTTGCAACGTCAAGACAAGCAGACAAAGGGAGAGAGAGAGAGAGAGAGAGAGAGAGAGAGAGAGAGAGAGAGAGAGAGAGAGAGAGAGGGAGGGAGGGAGGGAAGGAGGCAAGCAGACAGGCAGACACACGCACACAGACAGAAACAGACAACCAGATAGAGTGGAGTTAGACAGGGATAATGAATAGAAAGAGATAATGACAAAAATGATAATTCAAATTAACTTAATTTTCCAGGGAAGAGTTAAACAAGAGAGACTACGAGGCTTTTACTTTTTCGGCGTATTCCTCCTTAATCACAATGATTCGACATAGAATCCACACAATTTAAAAAAAAAACGGATTAGATAGAAGTCGAAATGCTCATCATCACGAAACTGAGGTCCCGGATGTATTACTCTCCTTTGGCTTCACAGAGTTACAACTGAGAGACTAACACATTTATTATCGATTTTAGTACGTATAAGTCAAACTATTTGCTTTTTGTTGCAGTTTGTTTGTTTGTTGCTTTTTTATTTTTTTTTACTTTTGAATATTAATCACTCCACCCCCCAGTTTCAGTATTTCTAAATAATACAGAGTTATTTACACTGTCAGGCGAAATAATTCCTTGTATAAAACGTAACAAAAGAAAAGAGAAATATTTTTAAATCATATAAGTGCAATATTATTTTTTTCTACCTCATTCAAATGCGACAAAAAACAACTTCAGACCCATCTTTAGGCTCGAAGTCTTTTCGTTCGACAAATCCCGATATCTTTGTGAATACCGACCAAAATTGACAAATCGAGTCGACTTAATGCTCTTGGATTGCGATCATCGTAAAATTAACTTTACTTTAAGTTCTACAGCTACAGCTCAACATCTTTATGAAGTAAGTGAATACCAACACAAAGCCGTTTTAATAAACGTAGAGTCACTTTCCGGCGATCGGAAACTATCGGTTTTTAAATGGGCTAAGACGATGTATAGTTAAAAATTATACACATTTGTCTTTACAAGCCAATATAAAGGTTTGCTTTTGTGATTTTTTTTGTTTTTGTTCAATTTTGGCCTCTTGTGCGCCTAAGTAGCCTATATCTATTTTGAGATGCGCTGGCTATCGAGCGACAAACTAAGGCATTGTCAAGTCAATGATCTCTATAGAATGATTATACTTGACAAAAAGTGACCATCTTCTTGAAGAGCTTTGAACAATGTAGCAGAATGAAACAAACTTGCACGCTGAATAGAGCCATTCTACTTACACTTTATATTATTATTGGCGGAAGTCCACCCTTTAATGCTGAGACAGCTCAGTATTGTCATTATGGAGTCAGTGTGAAGTGGGTGTTGAGGACGTTTGTAGAATGGATAATGTGCCTTGATGCATTAAACAAATTACAATTTTGTGAGTACACGGCTTGATAGAGAGATTAATCTTCCTCAAAATAATATGAAAAAAGCACAAAAAGCCAAGGTAATAAAGTATCGGTTTGATTAGCACTGAAACAATAATGTACAGATTGGTGGAGAGAACGAATATGCAAAAACGTTCTCAAATATGCATGACGGCTTAGATTTACAGAGTTCCTAATATACTCATGAAATAAGCATGAAGTTGTTTCTGAGTTGGACCTGACAAGTAAAAGCTAGAGAATACCAATCAGCTTAATATCTGAGGGTTTTGTGTCATACCAGGCTTTATTATAGCGGGGTGAAGATGAGAACACAGGCTCTCTGCAGGAACCTGTCGACAAGCACCAGGCGTAATGGGAATCCCTGACACTGGAGAGGCTGAACCTGAGGAGCTAATTACTTGATGGAGCCGAACCCTCATCTGCTGAGACTTCGCTGAAACTCCAGCTGGGCGTTGGGCTGAGTGTCGAGTAGGTTAAAACAAATGGTTTTCAGTCTTTGTTGTTGACAGTCTTCACAAGAGGTTAATGTGGGAGAAGTCAGAGACTGGATACTTCTGGGCTGATGGATGCCAAGAAAGGGAAAACCAGTTTGTCTAAAAACTCATCATAAAACATTCTTCCTCACAACTGATTCAGATCTGATCAATCCAAAAAAAAAGAAAAAAAAAACAACCCATTCCGATGTTTGTCTTGATGAATGATACTCCGAAACGCCATGGCTGTTCCTAAAATGACGCTCACATTGATTCAGACTAGCCAATGATTAAACCACTATCGCATGAGTTATAATTATGATCTTCTGGGTGCAGGGGGGGGGGGGGAATGATCGATGGTTATTTACAGCGAAAATATATAAAGTCTGACCTGAGATAAAGCAAATTGGGAAAAAAAAGAAAAAAGAAAAATAAAGATAAAACAAAGGTATGGTATTAAAATTATTATGCGGAAGGCAGCAGAGTTTAAACTATAAAGTGATATGATTACAGCGGACAGCTAGACAACACGCAACCCCTAGAAGTCTAGAAAGAAGAAATTTTTGGTAGGGTAAAATCCCCGTTGCAACATTTAAGAGCATCTGCATAGACCTGTGTGAAAAAAAAATTAATGAAAGTGAATGGAGAGGAAAAAAAAACACCGTTCCGAGACGAAATGATGTGTTTTTCACCAAGTTAATTTAACTTATCGAGGTTTTCGGTACCATGTCTGGGAGTGAAATTGCTGATACTAGTTTAGAGAACCAACTTCGACAGATCTGTGCTAAAGCTGCTCCGCCCTTGGTGCTAAACTGATAAACGCAACGAATATCTCCAGTCTGTACTGATGCAGCATAGCTAGAGCAATGTTGAGAGAATGTATTTACCACAGTCCCATCAGTCAGGATGAGAGACGATCTCAAAGATTTTCTTGAGAGTAAATTTTTCTTTCAATATTGAGTTTTTCCCAATCTACAAGAAGTTGTGGAATATATGGATAAAACTTTTTTTTTTTTTTTTTATTAATTTTCAACGTAGAACGTGATTGAATGAAATGCTTCTCTCAGCTCTAGATCCTTTCAGTTAGCCTATTGCACTAGAAGCGCTTATCTCTGGGACCATGCAAAGTTGGGCTTTTCTTTTCTTTTTTTTTTTTTAAATAAATATACTCGGTGCTATCAACAAAAATAAATCAAAGAAAGGCAACCAAACGCAGTGTTTTGATGAATTGAAACAAAGGGCATTTAACTTGCGAATGAAGCCTTTTTAGAATTTTAATACATGCAGAGATATTTATGATAATAGTAAATAATAACCAGGAATTTTTTTTAAACTATAGTCATAATAATAATAATAATAATAATAATAATAATAATAATAATAATAATAATAATAATAATAATAATAATAATAATAATAATAATAATAATAATGATAATAGTAATAATAGTAATAATAGTAATAATAATAATAATAGTAATAATAATAATAATAATAATAATAATAATAATAATAATAATAATAATAATAATAATAATAATAACAATAATAAGGAGATAGTAAATGTAACACACGAACAATAAACAGATAAAAATTTCGAGATAAATGCGAAGACTAAACAAACGATACAATTAAGCTGTTGCACCAAACGAAAAGCTGGTGGATATTTTAAGTGTGTTGGTGTGTGTGCATGAAGTGTCTGAGTGGGGTATGACCCATTGTATATGCAGAAAAAAAATGAAGCGTTCAGCAATGGCATTGTTTTACATTAGAACGAATAATCATTGATAGATGACAGATGGGTTGGTGCAAAAAGCAGAGAAATGATGTAATCTGCAGACAATGCGAACAATATGAAACGAACACTTTGAGAGGAAGAGAGAAAGGCACATTTACAGTTTTATAACAAGGAAGGCCGAGAGGCGCTAGGTGAGTCAGATGTTCAGAGGTAGAGTTGCACATAACATAAGTTAATATCAAATAACACACAGGAATTTTACATTTTTGGTTACTTTACACTTAAGAAACCAGATATACTAGTTGGTTGATATAACAGACCAATTCCATCATATTTTTGGCTGGGCTTGGTAGAACAACAATAGTGATCAGATAGAATAATAGACCTTAAAGAAATAAAAAAAGAAAAAAAGAAACGGCTCCCTCTGAGTCAGAGCTCTAGGCAACCGTTCGCTCCAGAAGGGGGATGGTGATTTGATCATTTTACAAAGCCCATCCACTGCACAATTGTCACTGAAATTTGTCAAACATAAAGAAAGTAGTCGTCTGTCAGATGCCGCAAGCTGAGGCTAAAAATTTATTGTTACTGAACAATGGGGAAGGGACTGTATAGGGGGCAGACTGAATATCGCGACGACAGGTCCGTGTAGATCTCAGAGCGAGCGCTCTACCTCTAGGCCACCAATAGCACAAAGGGACAAAATGAGAAAAGCAAACATTGACGAATGAAGCTAAGTGCAAACATATTGAACCGACTGAGAGATCACGCAACTGCTTGAGCAGCAAAGACCAAGCCGCTTAAAAAATAAAAAAAAAAAAATAAATAAATAACCTAGATCTACGGGCGATTGGCTAGCCGTGTACAAAGTGATCGATGTCAAAGAAAATGTCAGATATGAATGTAAAAGTGATGAGGATCAAAGGGTTAGGCACCCAAGACGGAAAGCCCGCTATGACTGCCAGACAGTCAGACACGTTGCTCCGCGTCTTTAATCAATAACCTCATAACGGAAGCTCGTAAAGCGAAAGCACCGGTAGCCCCGAGGTAAAAACCAGTTAAACAAAGGTCACAGGACGAAACGTTCGGGTCTTTTCCAAAAGATTAATTTATCCAGATGGGGTTAACAACTCGCGTTTAGATACAAGTTCTCTAACAAGGGGTCAATTATGTTAAAGTGAGAGAATTGATTGGGACAAAAGCGGGATAAAGGGGAGACTCAAAGTACAGACTGCCTCGATTAATTGCGGTGATTAATAAACTGTTTTGTAATAAAAATTCCTTTTCTTTCTACCATGAACGATATGGAACCGTAGGTCTGGGACTTCATACTCAGGAGTAAAAGGGCAGAGGAGAAAGATTTAATACGGCATCTCTCCCCCCCCCCCCCCTTTTTTTTTTTCAAAAGTAAAGGAATGGGGGTGGGGGAGGGGAGCGGAAGGAGAGAGAGAGACACACAACTGATACAGAGGGAGAGTGAGGAATGACAGAAGGACGAACTGTAAGTCGCCAGCAGACAGTCTAAAACACATTGTTAGGGAGGACCCTTCGTTGTCTACGGCGGAGAGGGAATCAAGAGCTGAGCCATGAGCAAGTCTCTATTTTGGCATCTCCCCTATCTCAGAGTTATGGAAGACAAGGTGGAAAGGTATCATTGGCTGAGAAAAAAATTATTGTTTATAGGATGAAGGGATGAAAGACAAAGAAGCAAAACGGCGATTTATTCGATGGAAAAAAATTATTCGCTATAATGATTATAGTTCTACCTTGTATGGAGAGTATGCAATAAGTAAAATAATAGTTTGGGAACAAACAAATTTTTGAATTTTAAAAAAATTGAAATAATTTGGGCATTGGTAAAAGTAATAAATTTCTGTACACCAATAAGTGCACGAGGGAAAGTAGAGCTCAGAGGTTTTGTTAAGTGTTGAATGACAGACGAGCAAATATTCAGACAAACATAGTAACCGCCGGAAAAGGCAGGCAAAATAGAAACAAACATAACTAACGCAGAGAGATTGTCTTCAAAAAGTTCATCACTCCAGCGATTTTTCTTCCTTAATGTCTGCTTCACTAATCAGCTTCAGTGCATTATGAAAAGCAGCAGCCATGATTATCCTGATTTTACTGAGGTCACGGATAACCAACGCCACTGAGCCCAGTCATCAGCTCAAATAATAGTGCTTGCTCACCCATAGCTTCACTTATAAAAGCCATTTCTTGTTCATTAGATTGACATCCGAAACCCGGTGCTGATCAGAGATAGCAAGAGAGAGGCAGCGCTTTTTGATGGGTCTTTATTAGATAAAACAGCACAGACGTAAGGAAATGTATAGGATGTAAATCCGTCGGGTCATTATACTGAAATTACGAAAATGACAGTTAAATGAAAATCTTTCGTTTGACTAGCAGAAAACCCTTCAATTTTCAAGTTTGATTTGGCTGACCCAGATGGTTTCTGAACCAATACTAAAGATAGAAATAAAGATAATGTGAGAAGGCAGGGAAAGAGGGAAGGGGTATGGGCGTATGCGCGTGTTTGTAGTCTACATAAAGCAGCTAAAGGACACTTTACTAAATAAACAAAAAGCTCTATCTAGGAGTCTGGGGTAAGTTATCAATCACAACAGTACCGAAAAAAAATACAGTTTTGACGATAGCCACGAGGTAGATAAAAGAAAAATGCAGCGGCTCGATAAAGGGGTTGAGTTACAAAGTGGAGAAAAGGACAAACAAAATTATAAACTATAAAAAGATATATCACAGCAAAAAAAAGTTGGATAAAATTGGCGGGCAGAGTCAGAAAGAGAGAGAGAGAGAGAGAGAGAGAGAGAGAGAGAGAGAGAGAGAGAGAGAGAGAGAGAGAGAGAGAGAGAGAGAGAGAGAGAGAGAGAGACAGACAGACAGACAGAGACAGACAGACAGAGACAGACAGACAGAGACAGACAGGCAGAGACAGAGACAGAGAGAGACAGAGAGACAGAGAGAGAGAGAGAGGAGAAGAAGAAGAAGAAGAAGAAGAAGAAGAAGAAGAAGAAGAAGAAGAAGAAGAAGAAGAAGAAGAAGAAGAAGAAGAAGAAGAAGAAGAAGAAGAAAAAAACAAGGAGAGGGAGGAGGAGGTGGTGGGGAAAAAAACGAAAGAGTAGAGAATAATTCTTCTCAAAATAGCATGAAAAGAAACGTAAGAAGATTGGCGATAAATGATGATTTATAGCCGAGAGACAAAATGAAGAGGTAGCAAGGATAAAGAGGAAAAGCAATTTTCAGCTTAGATCAGGCAAAAATTGACGAAAAAAATTGGCAAGGGTAGGAGAGACTTGACCTTTGAAGAATTTAGCCATCATAAATCGTTCGTGAATAGACTCACTTGGGTGTGTTTCTGTTATGTCTCACTCGCACCATGAATCTGGCTCCCGTGTAGTTACTAAGATAGCATATTAAGTCTCTTCTTCGTTTCTTCCGCTACAGTGGCTTCATCTCGTATCTTCTAAAATTGACGAATACTTTTCCTGTAGCCGAGGAGGTTTTTTTTTAAACGAGGAAAAACTATTATGGGAACCTTTATTCACTTTTTCCTTTGTTTATTTTCTGGAAACCCTAATATTGAATCTTCAGTATCTTGAGTACGATATACTTTTTAAACGATCAGGTGTTGGCCGAACGATCGGTTTCGTAGCCTAAATATTTCGGATCACATACTCGTCACACGCACAATCGGGCTTATGAGGACTAAGCAGAAGTTGTGGGGAGTGGCTTGACAAGCTTATGGACTGCTGGACAAAGTCTACAACATTCGCCTAAAACTAATAGTTTCATAGTTTTCTGTGAGTTTGTTAAGTTTTAGAAGGGAGTCTTGATAGCAAAAACAAAAATACTGAACTTCATATCCCAAATACCAGTAACTTCAGGCTTTTTGATAAGCTTATTTCTTTAATGCCAACAATTATTTCCGTTCTTGCAATTTGTTAAGGAAAATACTAAGTGGTGACTGGAAGATGACTAGAACCTTCAATTAGTAGACCTTTCGACAAATAAGTACAGATCATTACCAGACTCCTAACTCAATTGGCCGACTTGGACAAAGAACCCAGACATTTGGCTCAGCTTAATTTCTTCGTTAAAAACAAGGGCACGTGAAGCTATCCAAGCCCAAGTGTTGTTTCTATTTCTCTTAGTGGAGCTTGGTTTATGTGACCAGAAGATCAAGTAGGGAGCGAGCGTGTCTAAAAAATAGAGGCGGGGAAGAAGTGTTCCAGCTGTGGCAACCTCTCAAGCAGAAACCTGGCTTCCGGTGCTGGCTCAGGCAGTCACATTACCAAAAGAATCCGAGCCGGAGGGTTCTTTCTGAAGGCTGCCACACCCTGGTAGTTAATCCAACTGCCCCAGCCAAGGATTTACCACCGTGGTTTGGTTTTGAAATTCTGCGGTGTGTGTAGAGTTGATTCGATGGGGGTCCGGAAAATTCAGGTTTTAGAGGTTAAAAAAGTTTTAAACAATTACCAGCTTGGCCTTCAGTTAACACGTAGTTCGATTAAAAAAAATACCTTCATGAGAAAATATGTTGGCCTTACGATGCTAATTTATACTATGCATGTATAAGGAAGTGGGCTAAAATACATTGCGAATTGTTGAAAATGCTCTTTGCTTCAATGATTTTTTTTTCCTGTTAGCTAAATATACAACCGTCTGCGTAGAATCTTTTTCTCTATAATCCTTTTCGTTTCTTGCTAATATGTTTATGATGAAGACAGTCATTCCCATTAAAAATAGGAGCGTGCGGCCTTTTCAATCGAGCCAATTCTGTACTCAAAGACGCTTTGGAGTTTCTTATTTTTGGACTTTCTTTCGTTTTTTTTTTTTTAATAATTAAACAAAAAAAAAACAACAAAAAAAACAAAAAAAATACTTCTTGGTTTCATTTCCTTTGAGCTCTTTTTATACTAATAGAAAATGGTAAAGAACCTACAACATTGGGTACTTCTCTTATCCATCTGTCAAACACATTCCTCACGGACGGTGGATTGGCCAAGCCGGCAAGTACCAGCCTTGATATTTCAACCCTTACGCCTTAATACCAACTTCAACCGTGCCAATAAAATTAATGTAGACCTTCCTACTTCTCCCTGCCTACTAATAGAGTTTATTAAATTTGTGTTTTGTATAATGTTTTAATACTTGAGTCCTGTATATTTGGGTTTTATGGGTTTTTTTATCTTTTTTTTTTTTTTTTCGTTTTTAACGTAGTATTGAACATTTGCAATAGGGCATCCGAAAATGCCTTTAGATACTAAAATGAGATTTAAAAAAAAACCAAAAAAAAAAAAAAACCCTAAAGAAACCAACAAGGCCAAGTTAAGATTTCTCATGAGCTAAGAGGACACAAAACTACATGAACGGGTCAAGGGTTATTTCGAATAACATTGCTATCACACACACGCATGTACACAAACAAAGGGGAAAAAAGGAAAAAGCCACTTGCAAAGCATGTCAAATCTTCATTTCATAATGCTTCCACTTATCTTGGAAAACTTAGGCGACGTTAGTCTAAGAAAAGCAGCCGAACGCGTCAGCCAATGCTTAAAAAGACGGTTTAAGAGCATTAAGTGGCTCTAGTGAGACTTGACACCATTAAGGTTCTCTCGAAACGCTTCGTGTCTTGACGGTATAAATATATAATCTTGACTCCATCGCAAAACTGAAACAAGCCATTAAAATCGAATCGCATTCACACTTAATCCATCGTGATTATAGATTGTGATTTTGTATTCTTCGTCTTTAATAGTAGCATCGTAAAGAACTAGTTGCATATTTCGGGGTGATTAAAGAAAGAAGAATCTACCATGCACATCTGATCAATAAAGTATAGTATTATTGAACCGTCGTTATGATTTGACCACTTCCATAATTTATTCATGTTTATTTTTGTTGTTGTTGTTGTTGTTGTTGTTGTTGTTGTTGTTGTTGTTGTTTTTGTTTTTTTTTTTAATGCTAGTTTGTCTTTACTAACATGTATTTTATTTAAAATAATCATTTTTCTCTTAATAATCAAAGATATTGGTGCCGATTTTGACAACTTCACTACACGGTTTTTTTTTTTTTTTCTGTTTTACGAAATCATTCTTTCTTTTGCTTTCTTTACTTCAGACCTGGCCTAAAAAGTCGAAAAAACTTATCAGAGTATAAACCCTGCACCGTAATTTCATTATTTAACACAGATTCTGAATTCAAGAGCACAAGACACAAGAACTCATCAAAACTATGTTAATTTCTGTACAACTCTCGTGAACAGTAACAAAAAAAAAAAAAAAACAACAAACAAACAACTGTTTTTCTTTTTGAAGGATTCTTGTATACAGGCTGAGCGAGCGTGTCTACGATAAGAGGCTAAATAATAACATATCGCCACCTCGACCCGTGTGGACCCCGAGGGTCTCCGGCGGGCGGCCAACCTAGCACTGGAGGCGCTTTGCCTTAGAACACATTAATCAATGTCGGAGAGAAAAGGCCAAATGAGCTTATACAGCCGGAGTGGCGTTTATCTCCAGGGACTTCTCAAAATAAACCTGAAGAATCCTCATATCATTCCTCATTTCCATTTCGGACTATCAAGAAAAAGATGAGTGCTGTGCCTATTACTCCATCATTACCGAAATTGAGTAGCGTTGTTTATTATGGGTGTTGCTTTTTTTTTTTTTTTTTTTGTACTGTTTGCATTTGACAGGTTCTGAGTGAAGAAGTGATTGAGTAAGGCTGAGTGTGTGCCATTGCATAAAACGGAAACGAAGTATTTCAGTCAAAAATATAAAATGTTTTTAATATATTATATCGGAAAGCCCTGCCCCGCTCCAAACTCTGCGGACTGCCCATGTGCTGAGTGTGCATGCGAGCTGAAACATAGACTACGTGTGGGTTTATTTATCATCTATCACCTGAAGGCCCACTGTCTAGTTCTATATAACCGCCTCAATCAATATCAGCCACTGGTTTATTATTTTCAGGGTAAATCTGAACCAGGAAAAAAGCTTAAATATATGTGTACCTACCAAGTTATCCCAAAAGTATAGATTGCAATGTGAATTTAGGGATTTTCATTACAAAGCCAAGAAGCGTGATTTTGGGAATTTCTAGTGGGTAAATAATGAGTAAATTATACCTTATTAAGAACCGTTTAAGTGTTTTACTTGTATTTTAAAGCTGCAACATTGATTTTAGAGAAATGCAAGGAAATACTATGATATCATAATGCTTACATTTAAGTCATGTCTGAAAGCTGGTTCATTTTTTTTTTTTTTGAAACGGCTCACCATTTCAGGAAAACTTCATCGTTCAATTACTATCGAGGAAAATAAATGATTACAAATTTGAAAAAAAAAAATGAGTCTTCGACTCGATTGGTAACTTGTCGACAATTTTATTCAAGTATTGACACCTGATGAAAACTGATTTTTCTGTGAAGCAATAACCTATTTACAAGTAAGAGCTTAGTATACGTATATAGAAGCTTTAACCTGCATTTCCTTAAGACAAACTTTTGTAACTTTGGGACCTTCAAATATGTAAGGCTAATTCCTTCACTAACCGCATAACGCCAACCGGAAGCTATTGATATAAAGTTGGCGTTTATGAACTTCAGGAACTTATTCACAAGGAAAAGGTCATATCCTGGCCAAAGTGTAGCATCTTTAGGCTTTTGTGTGCTCTAAGCGCGGCTCTCTACATGTTTTTTCTTAGCCAAACTATTTGTAATGCATTTGTCCATTGAATATGAATTAGACAAAAAAAGACAAGGTCTACAGTCTTTTTTTCAAGTGTGAACATTAATTTATACCTTTGCTTTTCGTATGTTTGACAAACCCCTGTCTCTGACTTTTTTTTTAAACAAGAAAATGTTATTTCCAATTACAGAGTATTATAACTGTGCTGATCTAAACAAAGTGGTAAGTCTTTAATCATACAATAAAAAGCTTACTAGATCGCTAAGATGTGTCCAAGATTGTCTGTTAAACAGGAAACAATAAACTAGAGTAAACAAGATCTACTAAAGTTAATGTGTAAAATAGGCCGGGAGGACTGAAATACATTGCAACAATCCAATAGAATAAGTTCAACGTCAAAAAGTCTGACAACATCAAAGATTGTTTTTTTTTTTTTTATTATTCATGAGTAGTCGTTGATTTTGCAAGCACGGTCTGTCACAGAGCTAAATCTCTCGCCCAGTTACAAGAAGAACTGAGAAGTAGCATTTACCTCAGACTTAATATGGCACGAGAGTAATTTTTTTTAAAAAGCCACTTTCTCCATTATCATAACTAAGGTTAAAGTTTTAACACTTGAGTTCCGCAGGACTAAATTATAATATAGAACTGCAAAAACACATAACTCTTAAAATCGATTTCCTCGATGCTTAAGCTGTGTAATTATAAGTTCCAATCATCATTTCTTCCGCAGAATTTTGAGAATTTCCTCTTGAGAATATATAAACGTGGTTTGTATAGAGACAAGAATGCAGAAACGTGTTCTGAGGACATAAAAGGAAGAGAGGTGAAGGGGAAGCTCAGCCTTATTTTATGGCTCAGCAAGACGTCTGGGCCGACGTCCATTATCAAAGTGAGCTGGTTTTATCGGTAGTGGCACTGATGAGAAACCTCTGTTTTTACATTCATCTACAGAAGAAATGCTACTGGCCAGCAAGCCTAGCGTCCGCCTCATCTGAGATCCTGAAATCGTTGGTATCTTGCAAAGATATAATTGACATGCATGGCATCCCTGCCGACTGCGGGCGTAATTTAGGGGTAGCTTCGATCTAGATCTATATCAAGGCAGTTCCAGGCATCCATGGCAAAACGCGAATAATTATCACTATTAAGACATGGCATGAGCGTGGCAGAGATGAATGGAAGCAAGGAATAGAGTTGTGAGTATTGTGGTTCGCATTACAGCATTTTGCGCGTAATCAGTTCATTACATGCGCAACGCTAAAAGCAGATAGTGTTGCTATTCTAAGTGATCAGAAAGCAAACGGATAACGCTTTGTGAACGAGGGCTGTAGAAGTTAAATGGGAAATTGTAGCCACCGCCTTGAAAGGATAAAAAACCCACCCAAAAATAATTAGAGCGGTAATATTGGAGCGTGTTGGTATCAATAAAAGAGTTGCTGTACATAACTATTATTCTTGCAAAGAGGGAGAAAAGTATCGATAAGATTCAGTGTATTACCAACCAACCACACGAAAGCGGTAAGATGATTGTTAAATAATTTGATGTAATCATAAAATCTAATGAGTCATCTCATGATTAACAAGAGAGAAAAGGAGCAGGTAAAAACAAATACAGAGAAGAGATATGGAAGAGAGAGAGAGAGAGAGAGAGAGAGAGAGAGAGAGAGAGAGAGAGAGAGAGAGAGAGAGAGAGAGAGAGGAAGACACAGAGAGAGAGAGAAAAAAGATGTTTTTGGTGATTTGCCAAAAACAAGTTTTAAACATAGCAGGGTAATTGAAAAATCATGTACATGTACATATCTTCACGTCGAAACTTGAAACTGTCAAAAACACAAAATTTCTGATATCAGTGACTCTGCTTCAAAGTTTGCGACTGTTTACCTTGAAACGATTCTATGGTGTGTGGGCTCTAAGTCAGATACTAAAGCCTCTTAGTGCTGAGTGTAGGACCTAGAAGTCCAAACTGGCTTATTGCGTGACATCCATGGATGTCGACAAATCCGCTGAGTATACAATACTGCTATGATAGTGCCATCCACTAATAGCAAATTTTCGCCTTTCAATCTAACATATAAACTTCTTATTGAAAAAAAAAACCAAACAATCACATTTTCAACTATCAAATTCTGAGCTAAACAAATCGCTAACCTTTTCAAAACCACTTCTCCCTCCACACATCTACTAATGCTATAGCCGGCATTTTGCAAAAATGATTTGGTGCCACAGTATAAATCATCTACAGAATAAATTCCGGATAATAATAGGGTTCTTCGCGATGCGCGCCCGTGCGCTCCGGTTCAGACAGCGGAGATCCTGACCTGTGTGCGAGTACCAAACACGCAGGTGATGTTTTCACTGTACCAAATGTTCACCATGCGCTGCTGGGATGTGTAAGGAGGGGCCTTGGCCCACGAAGCAGGTGCAGGTCTGGTCTCAAAATACGGCATCGCTGGTTACTATAATAGGTTTTGACAGCAGAGGCACCATGAACCATGAGGTGATGGGAGATTTTTCGAAAAAGCGAGATGCATAACAGTGTCTTAATCGAGGAAAAGAAGACAGAAAGAGGTAACATGAGTGTGGGTGGATGATACAATTAAAAGATCAGCGCCCCCCCCCCCCCCCTTTTCCCTCCCCGCCACCCCCTGAAAAAAAGCTCTATCTTAATTTTTTTTAAATTTTTTTAAATATATCAGAATCACTCAAGCAGATTAACAGAAGATGACGTGTAAATCCTCCACACACTGCATCGCTTAATTAAAAAAAAAAAAAAGAAAAAAAACAAAACAAAAACAAAAAGAAAGAAAGGACTGAGCACGTGATTCATCTGTTCAGATCGTTCTTTCCTTCATTTATGTTAACTCCTATCTGAACATGTGCAAGAAAAACTTAGCCTCAACTAGGCATGATTTCAATCTATCGGCCTCTCGCTTCCAACTGTTCTGTGAAAAATAGTTCAGTTATTGAAGCCATATGGAACGAAGTTCCGCAGTAACGCTACTGAAAGCAACAACCCATCACTGCAAAAGTTTTGATTCCACACCTCGACTATATAAGCCACACGGCTTCACGTCATGTTGGACTGAAACAAAAAGAAGAGAAAAAAAAATCTGAGAAACTGCTGAGCAATCTCAGAGAGATCGCCAGCGCTCATTTCACTGATATCCCTTATGCTGTTTTCTTCGTTGATCTTGCACACAGTGTCCTATTGATAGGGCTGAGAGCTAGAGATGCAGCTTTCTCCTGAACTCGCGCAGGAGGTGTGGTTTTTTGTTCTATTTTGTTTTGTTATTTCGGGTTTTTTTTTTTTTTGGCTTTGTCCCTGCGTTATCTCTTTCTATTTTGGTGATATTACTTTCGAGCTAACACGAAACAATGCGCGGCAAGAGACTCCAGATATTTAGCTATAACTCTGAAACTGGAAGAACACAAAAAGATTACACAGCTCTACAAGCCGGTTCCATTTACAATGATCGAGGCGGCAGTTGAACTCTACCTACATTATTGCTAGTCCGTTTCACAGTCTGGTCCGCCACATAGTCATGATTATGAGTGACTCTCGAGACTGGTTAAAAAAAAAAAAGATGAAGGGACACCCAATATATGGACATAGGAAAGAGGTAGGGCGCACCAGAAACTCAAGAACAATAATGGTGGTAGTGTTTATTTACGAGACAAGATGTTATTGAAATTACAAATTTTGCAAAGAGAACCTCTCTAAAAAATTTCGAAATTCCTTCACGCAAAATAAGATAAAGATTATAAAATACATCTGGGGAGACACAAGCTACTCCATAAGAAAAATGAAGGTGGCTATTTCTGAATGGGAGAGTAAAACCAGTACAGCTGCTTGAACAATACGTATTTAATAGGAATATTGAAATGATAAATTGATGCCACAAATATTTGAGCTGCTTTGAATAAAACATGACACAATCAAAGTCATTATGATGATTTCACTGTCATTTTTCTGTCTGTTATGAATGAATTGAAAATAATATTGGGTCAGTCAGTACAAACAAGATTATCACATCAAGGAAGATCTATTGCTAGTTTTTTGTGAGTGATGAAGAAAGCATGCCAAAACAAACATTGCCACGCTTGGCAGACGTGAATATCGAATTTCGAATGTACTTCAAACGCAAACCATTCTTAAAAGGTTGTCGAGGGATTCTCTCTCTCTCTCTCTCTCTCTCTCTCTCTCTCTCTCTCTCTCTCTCTCTCTCTCTCTCTCTCTCTCTCTCTCTCTCTCTCTCTCTCTCTCTCTCTCTATCTATCTATCTATCTATCTCTCTCTCTCTCTCTCTCTCTCTCTCTCTCTCTCTCTCTCTCTCTCATTCTCTCTCTAACCTTCTCTCATTTTTTAAACTTCATTTGATTTCTGTCTTTTTCTTCATCTCTCCCTTCCTCCGTTTCTCTGTCACTTGTATCAGTCTCTATTTTTGTTGTTCTTCGTCAGGCCGAGCCAGTACCATCTATCTAGCTAGATGGATGGTACTGGGCCGATCTCTTCAGTTGCTTTGGATTAGGGAGGGAGCAAAATGGGCTAACTATCGGCAGATCAGATTAAAGAGGTCGTGACAAACTGAAGTTTTAGAGGCCAGATTGAGAGACAGTGAGTGGAAAAAAAGAGGGGGAGGGATAAAGAGAGAGAGAAGAGAGAGAGAGAGAGAGAGAGAGAGAGAGAGAGAGAGAGAGAGAGAGAGAGAGAGAGAGAGAGAGGGGGGGGGCGGTAAAGTAGACAAACTGTAAGAGATACATAGACTGAGACTGAACTTGAGCCTGTTCCACTATTTGAAATTAAGCCATGGAAGAAAGGATTTTTAAGTGTCTATCGAACTTTTGTACATGTTCAATAAATACAGTTGAAAACGTGACCGTGCGAGACATTCATCTTGATTTTTATTGATACTTTAAGCACAAGCATACGCACACAGAGGAATAATTGTTGGGCTAGATGTAGAATACTGATAGAGAGGCCTAGATGTAGTATATGTGGCTTGTTTTTGCTCACGCCTGGGTATAACTGCAAGGACACCAATTTCTCACACTCAGAAAGATATAAAGCGAAGACAAAGAAAAAGTTCCTGCTTGCAACTCAGTTGCCTTCGTTTTCTGCTTGCAGATTGGTCCCATCAGCCATAAGAACTTCCCACGCTTTTTTACTCAGAAACCGTTATTGCTTTTCAAAACAAGTCTCACGTGACTTCCAAAGGCGAGTCATAAGATTAAGAGAATGCTTTCTTCCTCATCATTTTATGTCGACTTCCTCGAAATTCGTTGCTTTTACGTATATTAATCATAGTAATTTTTTACACTGTTTATGCTGCAAGTAATTTAGGCGATTAGAAATAAATGTATCAAACCTCTCTCTCTCTCTCTCTCTCTCTCTCTCTCTCTCTCTCTCTCTCTCTCTCTCTCTCTCTCTCTCTCTCTCTCTATCTATCTATCTATCTATCTATCTCTTTATCTATCTATCTATCTCCCTTGAAAAGGAGCGTAGACCTTTTACATAATCATTTCTCATTAGCATACACTTCGACACTAGCTTTTTAAAATTTTAAAATTGACGCACTCTATGACAGTCCGGCTCTGCAGTGATAAACTGCTATGTAATATAATAATATATTTTAAGCATAAGTGTGTGGAACAGAAAGCAAGGCTGTGTTATCAAAAACAAATACCATCACCTGGGAGATGTGAAAAATGGCACTGGAAGGAAGGTAGAAAAAGGTTGGGACATAAGGGAGAGTAATTGGAGATCGTCAGTCCTTTTATACTGAAGTGTTTAAATTATTTAGCGCGGTGGTGGATTTATGCGTGTTCCTGTTTTCTATACTTTTAAAGAAAATGAGCAGTGCACTGATGACGATACCCAGAAGTAAACAACATAGAGAGAATAAGTCTAGAAAAAAGAAAGCTGTTGGACCTACCTGACTTATTCGGTTAAATCCATACTGTTTGAAACGTTCATCATATAGTGGCAATGAAGTCCTAGCAATGTAGAAAGGCTCCCATGGATCTATGAACTCAACAGTGAAACCAACGGCAATCTTCTTGTTATTTGTATGATCACTTCGGCTCATCTTAAGTGTTCGCCACCGATCATAATCCGTGGGATGCTGGCATTTTTTACAAACGTCCCAGTAGAAAGGCCGGACCAGACCCTTAGTCCAGAGATCCAGGAGTTCTGATTTTCCCGACGGAACTTTCGCCGTTGCCTCTAGCTCAAAGGCTGGAACCACAAACGCTAAGAGATTATCTTTTGGGTGTAAGAGTTTTTCATTAATTCTGGTTCCATGTTCACCGTGTGTAATATTTGTTGAAAGAATCGACAAATTGTTCGTCATTGTGGAGGATGAAAAAGAAGATGAAGACATGAACTTTTGGAACTCTGTTCGAAGTCCTTCAGAGGGGATCATGTCGATGTCTACAACAAAGACATATGGCGTTTGGGCGTAGTTGATGGCTAAGTTCCTCAGGAGGTTGTTAGGGTAGGCAAGCTCTTTCCCTCGATCTGCGTAATTCGCGGGTGAAAGGTCCGGAAAGATCTGGTCGATATTTCCGTGAGAGTTAACGGAGGAACAGTCTAACTTGAGACCGGCTAGCGAGGATAAATGCTGCTGTCCAGGAGCTCGCATAATGGGGTATACCAGGTGAAAGCTAACATGGCGAAAGACGTGGTCGTTGCAAAAGTGAAGGTGCAGAAGGCGAGAGGCGGTAACGGCGAAGTCGTCATCCCAAGTGAAGACGGCCACAGAGGCCGGACCTCCCCAGCGTGGGGCCAGGTTCCACATGTCCCCTAGCCTGGAGGAGGAGCACTGCGATACCAGGCTCACGTCGAATGGCGCCCGGCCGCGGATCGCAAGCTCCGAGGGCAGAAAGTTGTCCAACAGGTGGTAAGTTCCGCTTTTATCCAGTCGGTGGGCTCCGCGGACTCGCTCCTCCATCTCGGCTAGTACGGTATCCAGCGTCCTGCCTTGTAATTGTCGCCCCACACCGGAAGCCCCTACCCCGATGCCGCGACGACCTAGATGTGAAGGCACGGACTCGAGCTCGGAAGACCTCATTTTTTCCTGGCCTTCTAGGCGCGACAAGAGTGCCAGGTGGAGGAGCTGCAGAAGTACGATAGCCAAGACTAAAGATGCGAGGCATGGCCAGAATTTGCAATGGATTGGAGACTGGCCTGGTGATACCCAGCCCCGCCATCCTGGCAGAGATGAAGGCACCTGCTTCAACATCACCAGGCGTTTCGAGCACAGCTTACTACTTCACTTACTACAAAACAAAAATCTTTTCTCGCAGGCATTATTTACAAAACGCAGAAACATTTGAAGACGAGTTCTGATGTTACATACTAACATCAACTGTGATATTTTTCTCGAAATCGTATGGCATTATTGATGAAGTTGACTCAGATCATAAAAGCAACGTTGCGAACTGTATCTCAGCACTTTTATCATCGTGTTGGACACTCAATTGCTGCACTCAGTATGAGCCTGAAAAAAAACATAAGAAAAACTGCGTTTACTCACAAATGAATATAAAGAAAATGCTTAAAACACTTAAAACAGCTGAACAATAACAAGTAACATAAATCATGTATGAACATGCTCGATTTATGGTGCTGGGTTGTTACACGAATTGCACTTTCCACGAACCTTGTGAAGGAGACAGTGAGCACATTCTTCTTAACGTTGTCGAAATGTCTTGTATTTTTTCTTTAAAACACCCGAGTGTCCTCAATTGTAACAAGACAATAACAGGAAATTTGTTTCATCCAGTTTCCAACCTAAAGTTCCTCGTTTGTACCAAGCTAGAGTGCTATTGTTTGTCGTCTTGCACGAGGATTTTGCCTCAAAACAGACATTTGTCACGGAGTCTTCATGTGCCAAAAGATATTTATATCAACAGGATGTCGAAGCTGGATCTGAACAATAAGAGGGGGGAAAAACGAAACTGCAATTAGTCAGTGACATAACGTAGGCGGCACCCAAAAGAACCCTGCTAGGATGGAAAATAAACAATCCTTTATCAGAATTTAGAGATAAATAAAAATTCGCCGGAATGCGTGGTCGGACGATATGAGAATAGCAACTCCAGTTTAAGCTTGCACGCCTTTCACAGAGAAAGTCAGGAACAAATAAGTCAGCATGAACCTGGTGATATTTTTAAAGCGGAAATGAAAAGACGTGTTAATAGATGAAAAATCAGCAAAAGCTAGGCAGCTGTCTTTCATTCATTTGCTGCCATGGACAGCAATAAGCATAGAGAAACAGCGCGCAAGCTTAGCACACGCAAAATATAAACTTGAGCTATTACTGAAGACATGTGCGCGAAGAATATGGCAGCCGACACATTGGGACCTCTATCATCGCGCATTAATAATTTAGTAACATTGAAAAAAACGTTAAGCGGAAGTGGCACGGGTACGTAAAGAGCTTCACTCAACCAAGCAAAAAGCGAAAACAAAATTACAATAAGAAAAAGACATGTTTCATAAAAGATGTAAGGTACTTCATAACGCTCCCTCACTTGGTCAGCATGGGAAGCGGAATTCTGCGTGAACTCAAACTTCAACTTCAAATACGAATTGTAGCATTGTCTACCTCTCAAGAGAACCAATAACTCGAGTGAATAGATCTACAAACCGTATAACGAATTCGAGAAATTGTGGTTTCCATTATAGACAACCTTTTGCCTTTATAAGTGCTTCTCCATTCTTTTCTATTCTAACAGAAAAAAAAGAAAGTAAAATGTTAAGTCGCCAAAAGTATTATGTATATTAAGTTTGTTTATACTCGGCTTTTAGGCTTGTGAACAGATCGCTTTCTGACAGAAACCCGTGCTCCCCTTGCCACCAGATTCTGCTCACAACCAATTTAAGTACTTTGGGATACAAACAAATGTACACAATTATGCAAGAAAAACTGATAAATGTATCTGATAAAAGGAAACAAAAAATAAAAAAATAAACAACGCGTCAGTGGGTGAGTAATATGAGGGTTGAAGATGACTTATCCTCACAATCTGTTACATCCCTTCTCCAGCTCTCTTTTCTTTTTAAACTAGGGACAGACTGAGCATACGTTTGAGTCCCGTAGTTCCTCGGTCTTTACGAGATATGATTATAGCAAAAAGATCGTATGAGGGTTATTAAAAGGGACCCGGGCGTTGCACAAGGAAACTGTCACTAGCTATGCAGTTGCTTTACCCGTCAACCCGCTGGTTGAAAACGCACTTAATTTATCATAATGCAAACCTAATAAAATGACTGCGGGGTGAGTTTTAATGAGATACAAATCAAACACATCATGAGAATTAAAAGAAGTTTTAATATCAATCTCAGACTTTTCCATTTAAGCAATATGATCATTTTAAAAAATTATCTTTATTATCAAACCAAGCACATTTATGGCTGAGAATATTCCATTGGCACCACATTGAATTAGACAAGGAGTGTTATTAAGTTGAAAAAAATAAATAAATAATAAGAGGTGTTACGAGTGCTGTGTATGGGAAGTAAATCTAAAAAAATGGGCTTAAGAAAACACCAAATGCAACAGATGTTGATCACGCTTCAGATCGGTTGGTGTCCAGGTACATGTATCAACAAGGAGGCTGTTTAGCAATGTTAATATGTTTGTTCACACAATAAAGGCATGATCCACTCAGACCAGGAGAGGGTAAACTTTTGGAAGGAATCTAGATCTACAGATAAATGCACTAATTTTTCGCTCGATTTGTTGCTGATTCGTATTCATTACATCACTTTAATAATGTTTATGTCAATGTTATACGATATTTTGATTGCCAGGGTCCATTGGAACTATCTTCTCAGCGCTCGTACCGTTAATACCACAGGGTATTAGCGCTGCACACTTCAAAAACCATGAGTCATGGCGAGAATAGATAAGCCTTACTTCATAGAAATCAGTAATTGTCTCAATCCGCTGTGTGTCATGTTTCAAACGTTACTTTCATGCGATCAGCTTTTTAAAACCGCTAAAATACAAGCAGGTGCAAAAGCAACAACGAGCAAAATTAACACTGCTTACTACTTGCAGCTAACGTTGACTGCTGCGTAGTTGCAACTTTTACGTTAACAGAAACTATAAGTAATAAGTCAGCTTAACTTGTATTTATTTAGCCTTGGAATATTTCTATTAATCTATCTTATTAAAATTTCCATTATTCGTGACCATATTAAGACAGTTGAATTTTCATCTTTAGGATATAAGCTGGTTTCTTAATTCTACTGCATTTTAAAAGATTGAATGAAAGCCTCCGGCCGTATGATTTATTAATAATACCTTAGGCATCTAAAAAGGTGTCACAATCTGCGCGAGGATTATGTTGTGTGCTTGTGTGAGTGTTTATGTTTCGAATAATATCAGACGAAAAAGAAAAGAAAAATGGATGATTCGCAACATTACTGAGCTTATCTGCAGTTTTTTTTTTTTCGTTTGTTTTTACGATTTACTTCAAATTACGTTCATAGCATTCAATGCTTTAAATACATCTTTTGTGAGAATAAAGCTAGCAACAGTAAATAACGACGTGCGCCAATAAGTAGTTTTATGAGGATTTGATTATTCTGGTCCATTGTAATTTGTTTAGCTATCCAAATCAAACTGTCGGTGACTTTGGGCTATATAAAAAAAAGAATTGTAAACAATTTGCTACATGAAAGAAAGAAATCGTTGTTAATTAATTGTGCCCGCATGCAGATTATCATGAATATACTGGTTTTACTTATGAAAACACATTTCCTCACTTACAAAAAAAAAAAAAAAAAAAAAAAATTATATTTGTGAAAAGAGTGATGCTGTGGTGAATTTCTGTGATATCCTGATTGTCCAATATAGCAATCAAATGATATTGATTACTACAGGAACAAATATTTTATATTCGCTGCTGTTTTATATTTATCAAAGCTAATGATTTTATTTCCTCACTTTTAATAGTTTATTTCAGTCTTGATATATAGAGAAGTTATGTTTTTAAAAATGATGGAAATAATCTTATTTGTAACAACTGAGAGAGAAAAAAAACCTCCGCAAAATTCTTGAAACAGCTGCAGGATAGAAGGCTCAAATGAAGGAATTGGATACTCACTGATTTCATCACAATGAAAGAATATGAATTTTCCATGCCTTCGCCCTGCGAGTAAAACCGTCGGCTATCTGACTCACTGTGACCTCTCGGGTCTGTGGATAACGCTACTGAATGGTACGGAGCTCACACTCGCGGCGACCACGCTGGCGACTTGGCTACTGCCTGTACTCGGTGTGAGTCTCTATCTATGCGCGTGAACGTTGGCTAGAACTTGACTACTACTACCTGGCTGTTCGGTGTCTGTTAAAAGAACACGGCTTCTAGCTCGGACGTGGAGAGAAGAGAGAGCTAGAGAGCTAAGATGGTAAGCAATGTATGGCTGATGTCAAACCGCGCAATATTCAAAGAGGGAGAAAGAGAGAGAGAGAGAGAGAGAGAGAGAGAGAGAGAGAGAGAGAGAGGAGATAACTTGATAGACAGAGAGGAGGTAAGAGGGGGGAAGGGTGTGTTTGGAGCCAAGCGCGTCGTGCAACAATGATTTGAATGAATAATAGAAGGGACAGGAGATTGTTGCCATTGTATTGTGTGCCCCTCTCTCTCTCTCTCTCTCTCTCTCTCTCTCTCTCTCTCTCTCTCTCTCTCTCTCTCTCTCTCTCTCTCTCTCTCTCTCTTTCTCTCTTTCTCTCTGACTCTGTCAATCACTCTGTCTGTCTGTCTCTAAATAGAAAAGCAAAAACACCACACTTGGACAATTTGGTAATTATAAAGGATTCAAATAGAACGCGTGTGTCTCTAAATAGTATAATACAGGGCCTAAAAAGAAACAGGCTGTGTGCACTTTTTTAGTCCGGTAGTTATAAAGTTGTGTGCCAGTTTCTTTTTAGGCTGATACTCTCTCTCTCTCTCTCTCTCTCTCTCTCTCTCTCTCTCTCTCTCTCTCTCTCTCTCTCTCTCTCTCTCTCTCTCTCTCTCTCTCTCTCTCTCTCTCTCTCTCTCTCTCTCTCTCCTCGCATATCGCTTGACATTTGACCTCTTAACAGCTGACCTGACCTATAATTACATAGTATCTCAACTCTCTACCTGCCCCCTTTTTCACTTCTTAGGAAAACAGTTGAGCATGGAAATAATAAGCTAGGAACAATGATTAAGCCGGTGAGTAATACAGTTGCGAGGTTGCCTTTTAAATGCATCAACGATAGTTCCCCCCCTCTCTGTCTCTGTCTGTCTGTCTGTCTGTCTGTCTGTCTGTCTGTCTGTCTCTCTCTCTCTCTCTCTCTCTCTCTCTCTCTCTCTCTCTCTCTCTCTCTCTCTCTCTCTCTCTCTCTCTCTCTCTCTCTCTCTCTCTCTCTCTCTCCTCGCATATCGCTTGACATTTGACCTCTTAACAGCTGACCTGACCTATAATTACATAGTATCTCAACTCTCTACCTGCCCCCTTTTTCACTTCTTAGGAAAACAGTTGAGCATGGAAATAATAAGCTAGGAACAATGATTAAGCCGGTGAGTAATACAGTTGCGAGGTTGCCTTTTAAATGCATCAACGATAGTTCCCCCCCCCCCCCTCTCTGTCTCTGTCTGTCTGTCTGTCTGTCTGTCTGTCTGTCTCTCTCTCTCTCTCTCTCTCTCTCTCTCTCTCTCTGTTTCTCAGCCTCTGTAGTGCTTTCATCTTTCTCCTTTTGAGACATTCTCTTTTCATTTTCTATCTTTTCTTGACTCATGCTTTCTCTCTTTTTTTTTCTCCTCATTTCTTTTCATTTCTTTCTTTTCCTTCTTTTCTTTCCATATATCTATTAATGTGTAATTTATCCACTTCTCTCTCGTTTTCTCTCATTATTCCCAAATAATTCTTTCTCTACTGATCCATTTCCTATCCTCCTATATCTCTTTTTTTCTCCTGCCCCATGGGTTCCCACAAAGTTTTGTTTTTGAACGTGGATGGATATGGAACCAAAGTATTCATGTTTCACAATGCACGATGGTTGTTTCTTTTACATTAATTACAACGTGTTATTATCTTTATACGGGGCGCCAGGTTGCGATGCTCGTTAAAATTAAACATTCAGAAATAACATCTTTTTTGCCAAACCCTATTCTATCTTGATTTTTTTTAATTGACGATGAGTGGCCATTTTTTCTTCTTTTTTTTTTTGTTCTCTTTTTCCATTTTCTCTTGGTAATAGAAAATTATTGTAAACATACAAAGCAATCATCAAAGAATTACACAGAAGACTGAAATATGAAATTATGTCAGAAATCTACTTCAGATAATTACATGTAATTCATTTTTAGACCCGTAAGCGCTGTCTGGTGAAACCCAGAGGCTAGGAAACTGATAAAACGATCATCTCTACAACAAATCAAAACATGCTGGTTTTACACAGCTCAGTGAACTGAATGAGAACTTGGCTTATTATTTGTGATACAAATGCTGATAGTATCAACTCAAGAATATATCTGTCTGCATATAATGTATATGATCGACAATGCATTTATATGCACGCACAATTCGATTACAAATGAATATAATTAAGGATATGTTCTCTCTAACTATCTATCTCTCTCCTTTCTCAGGGGTATTCAATTTCATACTAACTAAACAAACACTTTCTGATGATATTGCAGACACTAAATAAAATAATCAACCTGTGGATCTCTCTGGACTTGTCCGCAAATATATAATCCTCCGTCTTACATAGCAGAGTCAATGGGCTTATAAAATGCTACCCAAAATGGTAAAACAAACGCAAAATCTACACTCCTGCAATGCAAAAAGAGCTTGTTTTGTTGTTTTGTCACCATTATTCATGATTTAGCTTAGAAATATACGTCTGCCTAACAAGCAATAAAGTTAAACTTCAAAGGTAAAGAAATTCCCCTCTCCATTCTTGTTCTAAAAGAAGTTTGAAAGAATGACTGACAGTAACTGTAATGTCAATTTTTAAATGTTTAGTTCCTCTCTAAACTTACATTGTATTTTTCAGTTAAAATGAATAACTGAGACGTTTTTGACGCCTTAATTACTCTTTTTTTAAATTGCATTTTGGAATAGGTCCCCAAGAATGAAGAGTGTTGCTTCTCAAAATAAAAATAAGAAGTAATTCAGACAGAGATGTCTGCTAACAATACCCCACCCGTGATTGCTCTTATCGATGCAGAAAACAGACACTGAGAGAAGATAATTTTTTTAACCTGATCCTTCCAGTTGATCTATTCTGGAAATATAATTATTTCAAGGTTCTAGATCTAGTTGCAGATAAAGCTTTAATTCAAATATGAACTTACCTTTCTACTATCAGCCAAGGCTAATGTAATCTTAATCTGTGTCAAGATATAATCAAGATCCAGACTCTATATACATATCTTAGGCCTGCTTCCTAGCTGCATGGATCGAAAGATTAATTTGAAATGAAAACTTCGGAAATGCACAAACATCACACTCTTCGGAGGTCTTTTCAAAAAGTTGGCCTGAAAGGTAGGCTCATCAAAACTTGTGAATCCAAATCAGAAAAAGACGGCTTGATTATGTTTGATGATGCTGGCCTATCTGGCTGCATTTCCTTCAAACCTTCATCTCTGTTTTCTTACAGAGCTGAATGGATTTTTTTTAGTTAAACACACAACAAGAGACCCACCGTGAAGAGAAGCGGTCAACACACTTCGAGAAGAGTTGTGTTGTTATCGTTCGCAAGGGTATAGCGCATGTGTAACAGGCATTGACCTTTGAGAGTGACGTCATAATCTAAAATGGAGGAATATGAATGACTAAATCTTTGTTTACACTGTTATAAGCTGAAATCACAACCATTCCTTGTGTTAGCTTATAACGCTGAAAGGCATTTGCGATTCTAAGAAGATCTGGATATCTAGGTTCATATTCTACATATTCTTCCACTATTTTAAGAGATGCAACTGGTAAGGTCTAGATCTAGAATCTAGATCTAGATCTAGACATTAGAATGTGCTAAACTGAACTAGACTAGATATCTAGATCTAGATCTAGATTTATTTAGTTCTAGATTTTAGAACTAGATTCTGTAAAATTGCAGATATTCGCCCACATAATGTCGGGCTTCACAATTGAATGTTTCCCGATTTTAGAGAAGCACAAAAATGCTTAGGCCTATATCTTGAAAGTAGGCCTATTTATTTGCGACGAATAAAACCTTCATAATCATATTCGTATTCAGCATATGATATTCATTAAGAAAATACAATTTTAAAGCTTGGGGTGAGTTGGGCCGATATCTGCAATAATACCCTAGATTCTATATCTACATCTATCCTTACAAAATTTATAGAGAATGAGAAGCCCTAGAATAATAGCCCTCCATTAAATAAAACAATTTAGTTCATGTGCTGTTGTGCATCTAGATCTAGAATCTAAATCCAAGCTTGGGAATCTAGACATATGCACTTGTAGTGCATCCATGGGTATTCAAGCGGGTTTTTTTTTCTGTTTAGTGGACAAACTTTAACCCTTTGCCGTTTAAACCGGCCAAATCCGGCCTAAAATGGAAGCGAGCCTCCTGTTTAACCCGGCCAAAAGCGGCCGTGCTATACATATCTGGCTACGGGTTAAGCCGGCCAAATACGGCCTTGACGTTTCTCTTTGTTTGAGGGTTCTATTTTGGACGAAAGCTGGGGTAAATCCTATCTAAAAATAGAAAATTGCAACATTCTAATTATAGTTGAATAGCTTCGACCCAGAATAACACGGGATTCCCTGACATAGAAAGCACGGGGAAGCCCTAACACTCAGTCTTGCAACGTTTGTTTTGACAAGCTCTACACATAGCTTTTCTTGTTCTGACTTTGTGACGTTCATTATCTTTGATTGACCATGGACACTCCAGATAGCGACACTGAGCTAGACTTTGAGTCTAATATTGATACCAGCCCCGATCCTTTATTGAAAGAGTATAAATAAGTTGGAGCGAAAATATATAGAGTCTAGATCTAGGTCTAGATTCTAGATCTAGATCTAGATCTAGACTCCAGTTCCAGAGAATATAGAATCTTGGCTATATATTAAGTCCGGGGGAATATACTGCTTGGACAACTTATGATATAGGAGAAATAAAACAAAGTAAAACTAGTTAAAAAGTTAATTTTAAATTATAAACGAGAGATCGGTTCGATGTTTCATGTTGCTACAGTTGTATACCGATCTTTGCCTCTGTTCACATCCCAATTCTGCTTTTACATAGCCTAGCTTAGTTTCGCTCACTTAGAAATGTGAAGAAGAAAAAAACAAATCTTAGATTCTACATCTAGATCTAAATCTAGATAGATATGAATAGATGGAAGATCAAGAATATTTTGCTTTGCATGCAAAGCGTCTTCACTATGATGATGGAAGCTAGATTTATATATTTCGCGTATGACATTTTCAGTTTCGTGAGCTAGTGTCCTAAAAAAGTTATGCTTTGTTAAAAAAAAAAGCAGGTTGATCTGATGTTTATAATGTGTGTGAATAAGATTTAGAATTTTTTTTTATCTTTTAGCTTCTGCTCAGTGCTATCTCTTATGAAATTTATTTTGTAGGCCTAGGCTGTTTAGTGTGTTAGGTTTATGAAAGTTATGTTTTGGATTATGAAAACAAAGTCTAAGAAAAGTAAGTTGGACTGTTCCCTTTTTATTGACAATGTCTATGTCTTTTTTTCCTCTTGAATTTGTGTCACTTTGTACAGTCTCTTGATTTTTTTTTTCTTTCTTTTTTTTTTTTTTTTTTGGGGGGGGGGGTTGTTTATTCTAGTGAATCTGTATGCAAGGGATTCAAATGAAAATGAAGAAAAATGATAAAAAATAATACTAAAACGTACTGAAAACTCTTCAAAACCAGTTTCATTATAAAGCACATTCAATTGTTTGCAAGTTATCAAAATTTCATAGCTTTAATATCCATATGGGCCTAACTACAGCTTATTTTCTAGAACCCCCCTGTAGAGCCCTCATCTGACCAAAAAAATGTAAACAAACAAGGGTGTCCCTGTTACCAGGAAGCTGAACCTAACATTCAAAATGGCCGCAGACTAATATAAACAGCAAAGGGTTAAATTCATCATTTTCATATAGAGAAGATTGAATCATTTTTATCCATAGTGGTGAGCAGCATATGATAACCATCGGATTCACAAGTTAGCGAAACCTTCATTTTTGTTTCCTCAGCTTCTTTTAAAAAAATATATATATTTGAAAAACTCTGCAGATCAAGTTTTAAATCTTATTCTCAAGTAAATAACTTTTCTATAGATCCAACAGCATGAAATTTTAAAAATTGTAATTATATACAGTAGAACAAACTAGTCTTGAAGAAAAGTTAGATCCATATCTATTGAGGAACTGTTGTGCAAGGTGATGAAAAAATTGCTGTACAAAAAAAATACAATTTATTTATTTGTAGACTTAAGAGCAACGCTCATACCATTACAATCTCATACTCATAGATTAAAAAGTGTCAAAATTTATTGCCATTGTCAGTGTGTCTTCCTTTTTTTTTTTCATGAGCACAGTGAATTGTGATATTAAAAGAAGTGAATTTTTAACAAGGTATCAAAGACTTAAGTATTATGTCAACATTTTTATTAAATTGGTCACATGGCTGAAGGTTAATAAGGCAATAAAATAATCTTTTTCATAGTGAAGAATTAAAATAGTGTTCAGGATTCTAAGGCATATCTTTGAATTCCAGAATGTGGAAAAGCCTTTGTAGATAGCCTTTCAATAACCTTTGAATCTTTTAAGTAATTGGCTTCATACCTTAGCTAAAAGTTACAATTTCCCTATCATTGGTTTCTGGCTCTATCCCAGATGGAATTTTTGTGCTGGCATGCAAACTGTTTTAGATGTATGCACTTTGTACATGAGACTGCTATTGTGATAAATAAATGATAGTCTAAATAGTGAAGTCTATCATTGCAATAATTAGCAATGAATATTTGGGCATTGAGCATTAAGTAAATGAATGCAAATGCTTGATTAAGGCCAGTTTTTTACTTTCAGGAAATTTATCAATGAAATGATGTTATTCGGTTTAAGACCTAGTATTTCTCATTTATTCATGACTGAAACTGTTCCAGCAGAAAGGAAATAAAGTTGGCATAGAGGATTTATTTTGAAACAGTATACAATATAATCTATTTCATTTTTAATATATCATTAAAAATATCTAGTTTTGATATAAATACAATTATAAATCTATATCTATAAAGACTGAGAGCGATTATTCATGCAGGTGCTCATATCACACTTTAGGTCTGATGGATTTGAGTATAAAAAAAAAATTGACACAGGTCATCTGAGAGTGTGAAAGGAAATGGAGAAAAAATCCTTATGAAAGAAAAGATTTCTTAATTTTAGATTTTGAAAGAATGAAGCATGACCATCAGTAGCTTTAGTTTTTATTCCATGTAGCTCTCTTTTATTTGTCTGAACTAATATTGGTTTTCTGGATGTTAAGAAGATAAAACTTAAAAGGAGACTCTCTTAAGAGTTTCTTTTGTTCAGATGTTAGTCTTCTTATGCTCACGCCTAAACTTCCAGTTTCTGTTCCCAAAGCAACTAAAATATATATTACCATTTTTTTTAATGTTTTGTAGCGCTGCAGCACTTCTTAAAACAAATCTCAGTCATTAGTCAGTTATAAAACTTGTCGCATTGAATACATATCACATATGTTTATCTTAATTGACCCAAAAATACTTTAAGGATCAGTCCTTCAGGTTTTCATTATGTCGATAGAATATGGGCTTAATTAAAATAGCCAGCTCTCATAATTTTCCTGAATATCTCTTTAAGTTCATTACAATTAAAAAGAAGAAAAGAGTTTTAGGAACTTTTGTGTACGTATATTTACAAAATGCCTCTAAATCACAAATTAATTTCCATGAAAACTTTTTTTCATGCTCTAGATATATATTCATAGCGGTGCTTGCTATTGGTAATGAAAATGGCTGTGATGAAGAAAGCCTGGGCGTATAACAGCCTTCCCCTATTCATTATAATGATGGGCATGATAGTGCTTAGCAGAGGTCAGGATCTTGGTGAGTAGACATTAGAATATACATCTATTGTATAAACTTTGGAAAAAACAGTTGTCTTTAATGCGATAATTTTTCTTTTAACCTTCTTTAAATCTATGGCATGGCATGATGTTTCAAGATAAGCTGCATGAAGATCAAATCATATAGCTGCATCTAACATAAGGTTTGATAGAAAAGCATACAATGAGTTGGTTTCATTTTAATTTAAATCTATATCTGCATATATTACTTATAGTAATATATGCAGATATGTGTTATTTAATTTAAATCTATCTGCATATATTACTTATAGTAATATATGCAGATATGTGTTTTTGATTGTGCCAAAAGCCAATAATCTTCTTAAGTCCTGAAGATCTATGATTGATACATGTTTCTGCATTCTATCTTAGACTTGTACCAGAGACTGGTCTCCTGCCCTGATGTGCAAGCACCTAAAGATGGTTTTATCAAGAGCAGGACAAAACAGGATATTACAATTGCATGTAACCCTGGCTTTCAACTAACTGATCGCAGAAACACGAGGAAATGCATACATGGGTCATGGTTCCCTCCCAGTCTACCAACATGTTTGCCTATTATTTTATCTGGTATGTATTAAGATACTTGTTTGGTGTTTTAAATTTATGATCAAGAGTATAACTTGCAAAAATCCATAGTTTTTTTTTTTTCTGAGGCGGATTCTGGAAATTGTACTTGTTTTACTTTCATGGAGGCTAATTTCCATATTTGTTCACCGTGATAAAGAATCTTTATAATATGCATAGCATTGGCTTTATCAATTTTTTTTTTTAAATTATGCCTTTGTGGGTATAATATTTTTTTTGTTTTGTTTTTTTTCAGTTATAGGTATTCTCACTTATTGATTGCACCCCTTTTTTTTTGTATAAGAATTAGAATATGAGACTTATTCTTCAAGATCTAAGTTGCTTAAACCTGTTAAAGCCCTAGCAGATCAAATGATAACTACCGCCATTTCACAATGTGGCCTTTAACATTCCAGATTAAGAGATTTTTTAAAGTAACGAGTTTGATTGAAAACTTAAAAGAATTCTCAAGTTTGTTTTCAAACAATCTAACAAATTTTTCACTGTGATAATTATACAAACCAACCCTATCAAAGTATCCATAAAGTGTGTATGTGTGTTTTTCTGGTGGTCTTTTTTTTTCCTCAAATTAGAATGGTCAAAGAATCTTAATTTCTAAGGGTAATTAGTTTATACTATATTCATGACTTACATTTTTATTGTATGAAGAGAGTATATGTATTCGTTAGTTTAGATCAATTGATCAAATGCCTAGACATGATTATAGTCAGGATAACCTCTTTACATTTAAAAAAAAATTTATACTTTGCAAATTAACCTTGCAAGGTAAGAAAATGTAAAAAATTTAAAAAGAATAGATTTGTTATCATTTCTTTGAAATTATTGCCAAAACACTTGCTTAATTTGCGAATATCCTGGCTAATTTAAATAGTTTTCGGCTCTGTGCTACAAGTATACTGTTCACTCAGTGTTTGATTTTATCTTATGATATTGATGAAATCAAGAAATTTTCTGTGCATTTATCTTGATTGTAGTTCCACCCATATCAGCATCATGTTTGACAGCTCCAGTTGTGCTCAATGGTAGAGTCCAGTATAGTAATGGTTCAGCCCCTTATCCAAAGCCAAAGGGTAGCAGAGCTACTGTGGTATGTGAGGAAGGCTATTTCAATCATGATACATCTCAGCCAAGGTTTGAGATTGAATGCAATGGCTTTGGAATGTGGTCCAAAGCTGATGGAGATCTTCGAATCAGCTGCACAGGTGAGGTGTAGATGTTAAAAGAAATCAATTAAGTGTTATTAAAAACCATTGTAGCATGCCTCATTTTCTTAGTCTACTTTTGTACTTCCCGAAATTGTGCCAATCTGGCTTTACCCAATATAAATTTTATCAAACTTTTGAAAGTGTGCAATGTTGGGCCAGTATATTCAGAACCTTTCAAGATACATCCAAGACCTATATCAATCTAAATTTTTATCCAAACATGAAAATGATTGATATTTGTATTTGAACATAATTCTGCATTATTTTTTATTTTCATATATTATATATATGCTCATCACAATTCTCTGTTTTTCCAGGCCTAACTTACTGGTCCTAGGATGCTCTTATCGGTGTCTGATCATTGTATCCATTTTTTTTCCTAGATTGAGGAAAATTTTAAGTCCACATAAATAATCAGAGGATCTTAACATAGAAACAATTCTGCAGTTATTCAAGATAATTCAAAGCATGAAGGGATCAGGATTTGTAATGTGACATTGGAATTTTTTCATCTCCTCAGAGAAGCCTTGTCAAAGTCCTCCTAATGTTCCTAGAGCTACATTCAGATTTTTGCCACCTGCTCAAGTCTCCAAGATCTCCTCCCTAGAGGTGGAGTATATCTGCAATAATAACTCTGTACTAGTGGATCCCAGTATTGATACTAAACTCATTTGTCACAATGGCCAATGGGAGGGATCTATACCTACCTGTGGTTTGTACTTAGCTGATTTTAGATATTACTAATCGCTCTTTATAAATGATCAAAATGTTTTTCAAATTGAATATCATAAAAAAATTTTTTTTATTCATATCTTGTTTAGAAGTGGTAAAATTTAGAGTTAGAATGGCAATCTGGCCGAGAGGATCCCCAATTGATAAACATCAATTTGTCAGATGCAAAAATGAAAAACATAAGTAAGAATAAAAATTTAAAATAATAAGATGGTTTGACTAAGTTAACTGTAACATGAAATGATCCCTTGTTGGTTTTGTTTGGACTTAAACCTATGATGTACAGTTTTTAAGAAAAATTTTACGTATTTTTCCTACTTGTAGTTCCAAGAACAACATGTGAAATGTTAGGTTCAATACTCCATGGAGTTTGGAATGTGAAAGAGGGTTCAATAGAGACCCATCCACGTTTTGGTCTTGAAGTTGGAGAAGAGATTAAGTACCAATGCCACTCAGGCTACAAACTCATTGGCTCTTCAGTGCTAAAGTGTATGCCACAAGGTTTATGGTCAAGCCAAGTACCAGAATGTATCCCAGACTCAGGTACATATAGATATAATTTTTATATCTTCTTTTTAAGCTCCTTTTGTCGAGCACTGTCACAAAATGCTAGAATAACGATCAAATATAATTTTATATATATATATATATATATATTTATATTTAATTTGAAAATTAGTTGGAGCAATTGATACGTGTGCTCAACTGTGGATGCTTTTCATAGTTATAGTCAATCTGGCTTAAAGTCTCTGCATGCTACACTTTTGACACCTTCGTCCTCGACTTGTTAAGCATTCAGAGATTTTCAGGTAAGATCGTCTATAACTACATATAGTGCTGCATCCGGTATAAAAAATCAGCTGCATGATATTTTCACATGCAAAGAAGCATATTCTGAAAAAAATACTTTTGACGTTCCTGAGCTTCTCTTTCTTGAAAATTGCAGAAAATTATCATATTTATATTGTAGAGATATTGGGTTTTTCTGATTTTTTTTTTACATTAAAAAAAATGAAAAATCATGAATGAATATACTCTCTTTTGTTGTAGTATTTAATTCAAATTTCCAACAAGCCAACTTATGTTTTAAGCTATTGTTGAGAAAGCTAAGATCTAGTTTCTAGGTTCACTCAAATAAACTAATAATATTTAAAATCGTAGGGTGCATTGGGTTTTAAAACTTGTCCTGTGTTAAACACATATATTTTTATATTTGTATGCAGCTTTAAATCTTTCAATATTTTTATTAGAATTTTCAAAAATATATCATGAATGTGTGCGTACTATATTTTAGATTTTAAGGGAGTAAATGGACCTTAATTATTGATGTAAAGCAATGTCGTATGTCTTTTATTTTTATGACAGTCATTCTAGTTTCTCAAACTTTTCAATTCTTCAGAACCTGTTTATTACTGTCCTCGACTGCCATCCATTGAAAATGGAAAGTGTGTGTGTGCAGATGTAAAGGGCAACTCTGACCTATCCTTTTGCATGCCATTCCGTCGAGGTTCTCGAGTGGAGTGTTCATGTTGGCAAGGCTTTACTCTGCAAGGCTCACCCATATTGACATGCGGTTATAATGCCAGATTTAATGGTCCCATGCCAACTTGTGTCCAGAGCTTTGATGGTGAGCATCGAAAGCCATATTTGTGGATATGTGGGCTTCCCCTCCTCCTTTTCCTTTCTCTCTTTCTCCTCCCCTCCTTTCCTCCTTTTGTATGTTGTATCTATCAAACCAAATTTGAAAGAGAGAGCGAAAGAAAGAAGGGGGAAGTATTGAGAAGAACCAGTGGACCAAATTTCCAACTGCATTCAATTGTAAAATCTTGTTCTTGCATTTTAGTAAAAAGGTTTGAGTAGAGTTAAATGAGGCTGGTGTTCATAGGATGTGGTGATAGCCATTGTTGCTTTGCACAATGGAAACTTAAAATAAATTACTCACCAGACCTATAATATGAAATTTAAAACGTAACAAAGATCACTTGTGCATAGTGGATCTAGTAAGAGTTAAAAAACAGAGCGAGTTAACCCTCGAATGACTGCACTATGTTCACAAAACTAAAACTGAAACTTTTGTTTAGATGCCTTCCAATGCATTTGTTAAATGCTGAAAACTGTATTCCCTCTGAGGATTAGAAACTATTAATCAAAAGGCAATACAAATAACAGCATTACTAATAGCTGAACAATGACTGGTTGATTGGTTGTCAAGGATATTTGCATTTCAACTCTACTGCTCAAGATCATCTTGACGTTTTGTTTATCTTATAAGTTCTCAGGTATGCATGCATTGTTTTTTTTTGTTGTTTTTTTTCTTTTATGACATGTCATTTACGGTCATTATGTTTCATGAACTCAGATTCATTATGTCCTTCCAACTTGACACTTGCAATTTAATTGATGTATTTAGCAAAGTTTGTTTACTCCATAGTAAACAGAGTGAAAGTGTATTGCACCTTTGCCCATCAAAAGTTTCTTTTATAATAATCAGACCTAGACAGTTGGGCATCTAGATCTAGAAATATGCATATTGAAATTTATTTTTTGTTGACAATTTTATTTATTGAAGGGTCAAGTTATCTCTTTATTTCTGTCATTTGCAGTATACTTTTCATATGCTATATTTTGGCAATAAGCTTCTTCTGTTTTTTTATCTTAAAATAGCAAATTCATGCTAAAGACAGGATAAATTTAAAACATGCTTTAAAAGAATGATGAGTTATTGCACTCTGCAACCATGCTAGAGTAAAAGTTAATAGCTTCAGACTTTTTTGCTGCCATCAGTAGAGAATATATGAAAACAGTAACAATGAAAATGTTTTGCCTATATTTCAAATGAACTATAAGAAAAGTTATCAGCCATTCAAGATCGAATAAAAATCAGTCAGAATGTCTGTGTTTTGATATTGTTTTTTTTTTTTAACTTTTTAAAAGTTATTCATGTATGGCAAAATGAAAACTAAAAAATTAGTTATTTCAAACAAAAGTGTGAGGCTGTTTGGTTATACATTCCACCTCCTTAAGTTAGCTTTTATGATCCAAGACAAGTTAGCAAATAGATATTTTCTCTTGTGTGGGTAATGGCTAGTGATTTGATTGTTCTGGTTTTTTTTTTTAAAGGAAAGATGATAGATTGTATGTATTTTCTTTTTTTTCAGAATCTCCAGGGCTTATTGAAATGCCTCCCTATAAGAGTCACCCAGGGAGACCATACAACTCGGCAGACATCACAGATGGAAAAAATAAGGTTTGTTTTGACAACATTAAAAGTGTCATATTTTGCTTCTTTTCATCATTAGAATTTCAAAATGAATACTAAAATGTTTAAAAATAGCAACTAAAAGTGTCATATTTTGCTTGTTTTCATCATTACAATTTCAAAATGAATACTAAAATGTTTAAAAAATAGCATGTTTATCTTGAATTTTTAGACCAATTCTCTCTCCAAAGACAATGTTTTACCTAGGAATCAGATGCTCATTTTGTAATTTTTTTTAAACAGGTATGATTGAGCTCCTTGCCTGATACTAGAAAAGGAAAACCTAAGCGTTATTGATCAGTGTTATTGGACCAAGGGGATAATTCGTACTATCATAATTGGTTTCATTGATCTAAAATTTAAAAAAAAAAATTTAATTTTTTTTTCAACTTTTAATGTTTTGAGGTAGATTGAGGGAAAATGGAGCTGAGTTCTCTTTCTCACGCCTCGTGGGGTGGTTTTCCTCGCTGCCCTGGTGATTTCGCTCACTAGGACCTCATTAGCCTTTTCAATGGGCAAAACGCTTTCAAGCTTCACGTTAGTTTGCTAGCAACTTGCTCCTAGGCCCATAAATCTGGCACCCTTATCTGACAGCTCACTCCAGGTGGGCGGGCACCGACTCTGCCCAGAAATTTCACTTGAGCGGTAGAAAAAGTTATGCAGCTAGAATGCGTGGAATGCCATACACTACTTTTTAAAGACAAAAATACAAAAAAATAATACAGTTATCATTTTTGTAATGACAATTTCATAAATTCAATTAATTGTGCATTATTTTATTCGAAGAAAGCAAAAAAAATATATCCATTATGACCTTCATAATTGCATGTTAAAGTTACTGATTTCAGTTCAAAATGGCAAAATCAAAGCAGCAGTTTATAACGTTTATAGCTTCAAGAGTTGCCCATGAGTTTCCAAGATATTTGGCATGCAGGCAGACACAGGTTTGAAAACAAATACTCATTAAACATGTGATACACCTGTATCGGGCGGCAGGCAGTTAACCTCACAGTGACCTCTTATGAGACGGTGAGCTTCGCTGGGCTGTCAGGTGCCTCCTTATTTATTGCTCTCTATTAAAGTGAACGGAATTGAAGGGTTTTTGGCAACGTAGGAGGGAAACAAAATATAGTGGTCATAGAATTCCTGCCAAAGAAAAACATGCCTTTAAAAAAATTTTAAAATTGCTCTGATCTTTATCTATCAAGCTGAGTGTCTCTGTCTTATTTGAAACTGTCAAAAACGTAGCTATTAGGTCTGTGGAGGGAGATAAGAGAAGACAAAAGCCCAAGTAACGAATAAAAGTGTCAGTCACGCTCCAAATGACTTGACTTACTTGACTTATCGCCGTTCCGCATCGTAGTCGTCAGACTGCAACGCCTCGGCTGCCTTTTGTATTCCTGTGCATAGTATCCTCCACTGATCCCTCTGTTCTGCGATCTTTTTCAGGTTTTCAATGTCTTTGAAGGTTTTAAGACCATAAGTATTACTTTCTAATCGGGACAAGTCGTTGTTCAAGACCACTGGCAAGGTAGTGATTGGTCTTCCACTGTATTTGTCCCCTTGTGGGATAAAGAATCCTTCCATGGCTTTATTGGCTGGGATTTCTCTGTCGCGTCGCAGTACATGTCGGAACAAACGCCATCTGTTTTCCAAAACATACAGTGAAAGCGGGCGTTCATTGCATTGCTTGTAGAGAGCAAGGCTCTCTACAAGCTCCAAATGAAGCTGCCTATAAATGTTGAACTCACTCAGAGCATTCAAAGAATACATAATGTGTTGATCTACATCTCAGAGATCTAGACCTCATCTCTTTCCCTAGTGTGTCAAGGCAGAGGCATATTAAACATAGTTTGGGTGAGAGTGGTTATCCAAACATTAAATGTAAGTAGGCTTAAGCTGACCACTTGTTATCTCTCTTGATTGTTACCTCTTGTTCACTGTTTTACTCCTTAGCCTTAAGTATGTTGAATGACATATATTTTTTTTAATTCACCTTATGAACCAATCTGGCGAAGAACCTTTTTTTTATCTCCTAAGGGGCAAATTCAAAAGCGGAGAGTAATGTTCCTTTGATCTTCTTTTTTTTTTAGTTTGGCCTCAGCTCTGAGGATGCATGTACCTGTAATAATCAAAGCTCTAGACGTACTCTTTGTGTTTAAGAATACTGACTTCTATGACTACTGTTACTTTTTTTTTTTTGAAGCAGGGTTTAAAAAATATAATGACTATCGTAATTTTCATGATTTTCATGAGCAGTCGCAGAGCTGGAAAGAGCACTTATGTTACTATTACATTCTGTTTTGAATTTGAAACAGAAAGTCTTAGAAGATCTTATGATGAGCGGGTAAGTGAAAGGTCCACATATACTCCTAGTTGTAGTAATAAATATAAAATGCATGCATATGGTACTTAATGATTCTGTCAACAGGATCATATCAGTCACTTGCCTATTCGATAAGGCCGTCCCTTAATTCTTAAAATCCAGGTCTCATCTCTTGTGATTGTTGTGACAACAGCCTGCAGTGTCCTGGGTGTCTTGTTGATTATTATGGCAGTCATGGTATTCCGTCGTCACAAGCCACACCTGCGTGGCATGGGAGGGGTTGGCACAGGAGGACCTCATTTGTTTCAGCAAGGGCCATCTTCTCCACCTTATGCAAGAGTTCACAACTCATCCATGGGTAAGTTGTGACGATTTGTTTCTTTATTCCTGAGATACACTAAATGATTAATATACACATATGTGACTGGGTTTTTTGTAGGTCAATGCTGTTGTTTTTTTCTTTCTTTCAGTTTTATTTTATTTTTTGGTCCCAAAAGTTGGTATTTGTTTACCTCAAGTATGTGTTTTATCCAATATCACATGTTTAGAAATATGAGGCTGAAGATCGATTTCTCCAATTTTTAATACACAGCATTTGAATAATGAAGATCAAATGCTTAAAAGAAATTTATTGCTCCAATTATCATTCACACCGTGATGAAAAATTTGAATTTTTTTTTTTATTCAATTGAAAATAAACTCGCAAGCCTAACTGCAGTCAAATTAAGGGCTTAGACCTTCTTGATTTATTCAGATGACTCTCACCCAGCTCAGCACAACCTTCTTCTGATGGTTTAGTCAGTGTACAATTTTATGTATGCAATGGTTGAATTTGTTGAATGTTAATAGCAACATTATGGATTTTACTTTTCATTTTGTGTGTTTATTTTTCCTCAGATGAGCATGACAGAATGGCGCTCATGGCTTATGTTGAAGCTTCAAGGGTTCATTTGCCATCTTATGAAGAGGCTACTAGACAAGGGAATAATGATACAAACAGTAGCTGCATCCCTAGCAGAGTCAGTGGTGGAGCCATCATGGGCAATGATTCCCTGTTTGATTATTGTAGCAGCAACAGTAGCGTCAATGCTAATAATCATCAGTTTTATCTCCAAAATCAACAATACAATGCTTCTCAAACAAGGCCAGGAAATGGTTCCAATGATGGCAATAACAACAGTGCCAGCAACCAGCACTCTACATTTGCCAATAGTAGCACTGGTAATGGGGCCAATGGTAATGCCTCCACTAACATGTATCGAGATGGAGTCTCTGTATCAGAAATGTTTGGCTCCATTGATACAGTCAATGTAAGCATGAGTGATGCATCTACTTCGGTTACTGTGGAAACTTATGATTCAAGCACCTGTGGTAGATCAGTGGGATCATCCTCGCAACAAGCCACAGCTGGAAGTCTGCAATCCTCTCGTGATCAGTTATCTAATGAAGGTAATTACTACATCTATATATATTCTAATATTTTGTTTGCTTTTATTACTTTCTTTTAAAATTGCTTGACACCTGTAAGATATGTTGAACTTTTCCTTTAAAATAAAGTAGTTGAAAGAAAGCACAAAGATTGTTTTTCGTTAAAGCTTAGCTTAGTTATATTTGTATCTGAGAGGAGTCATTTCATATAATGCAGTGTAAAACTATATTTCTGACAGATGCCCCTTTGTTGGACTCCAGTTCTCAAAGAGAGACTGATGTGGTCAGCATGAGCTCAAATCCCAGCCGCACTAGCAAAGATGAGCAATGAGGGTACTTGGTGCTTACCATGTATTGATCTGTTTTGGCTAAATCACATGATACAAGTGGTATATCGCACAAATTATTACGATGTGTAATTAGAAGAATGCAGGGGTGTTTTCCCTACAGAGTTTTTGTTTTTAGGATAATTTCACTTATTTTCGTTTTACAAATGAACAAAATCTTTATCACGTTGGTCAATAAATGGTGTAATGTAACCAATTTTGTACTGCAAAGATTTCATTGATCTCATGATAAGTTATTGCTGTGCTTGATGTTGTGTTTTGTCTTCATTCCCATGCAAATTTTTAGAGAGCTGCTACTTTTAAATATACTTTCAGTTAACATGAATAATTAAAATTGTAGAAAAAGGATTAAGGCAGTTGGCATCTTTTCAAATATTTTATCTGTGCAGAAGTAGTTTTTGGGTGATAAATCATATGTTTTAAACAGCTTTTGGATTTCAATAATAATTACACTATATCTGAGTGAGATGAAATTTTGTCTAAATTGATTGGAAGCAGTTATTATTGTCTTTTTAGCTTAAAACAAATCTTAATTCATAAAAATTTGCCAGATCCTGCTTTCAAAACAAATATTTCGCCAGTGTGATTTTCAGTCTTATATTTTGTTTTTTAATTATAAATAGAAGAGAAAAGGAGTGTTTAAGTCACTTGTAGAAGTTTGCATTTTCATATCATACTTGTCATTTAACTTCATTGACCAGGTTCATAGGCCTTTCATGAGAATCTTTGTATTTTTTCCTATTCAGATCAGCTACTGATACACACTCTTGATCTTAGTTTAAGTTTTCAATTCACAGTCCATTTGTTTCTTTTTCCCAACAAAATATTTCATACATATATATATATCTTGCATGACACATTTGGTTACAAATGCAGCATAATAAGCTGAGCAAATGGACAAGATGTGGACTGGATTTTGTTACCTTTGAAACCTCGAGACTAAATGGCCCAGATAATTTATTTAAAATTTTGGACAGGATTGTAATTCAGCTGCACATTATTGGGATCCATATTATCTTGAATACCAACGTTTTAGCCAGAGAAAGTCTCATAAGTGTTTGGATAGTGTTGAAACTGGAAAGAGATCAGAAACTAAAATTAGATTTAAGGTTTCAGGTACTTCAAGGAACATTGAAAGAAACAAGTTTTTGGGTTGTTTTTTTTTTTAATATATTTAAAAAAAAAATTTCTCTGTGTCAGAGTAAAAATACATAAGTATCATTGCATTTACCCATCCATTCTTTTTTATATCTTGAAATTCTAGAAATGCCTAAACAAAATCTGGTCGCCGCATCATTTTAACTGGCATATTCATTTAGTTACCCAGTGATCAAATTTGATGCAGTCAGAATATTCCAAGAATACTCTCTGAAATTTTTTTATTATGCTAAACTGTTTGCCGGTTTGGAAAAAAATTTGCATAGGTTTTGAAGCTTCTGTCTTTTTTTTTTTTGGTTTGTTTTTTGTTTTCATTTTTTTTTTCACAATGGAAGCCAAATCTTTTTTTTTAACTATTGCTGTGCAAATTCATACAGCAAAAAAAGTAA
The DNA here is from genome assembly GCA_033675545.1 of Elysia crispata. NCBI lineage: Eukaryota > Metazoa > Mollusca > Gastropoda > Plakobranchidae > Elysia > Elysia crispata. The sequence continues at coordinate 173,756 of JAWDGP010003607.1, forward strand.
ATTTTGGGAAGGTTAAAAGTGTGCCAAAATGAAATTCTTTTTACTACCTATGCATTCGATGAAATGTACTCAGCCAAGCATTTATGAATGTGTATGTTTCTCAGCTCTGTTTTTTTTTTCATTTAAACAGAGATGCTTTTATCAGGAATTCTCATTGTTTGATTTTTTTTTTAATGTAGCCAAAGAATGTTTGCAGTAAATATTGCCAGAATGTTCTAATTTTCAAAGTAGAGTTGATCCCATTGGGTTGTTTATCTGATCTGGTATTTCACTTTTTCAGGCTAGCTTTCCTCATCAAGGTGCCCAGGGAATGCTGGATTTCATGTTAGTTCCTTTTAATAAAAAAAACCAACCTCTTTTTGTAATTAAATTGAAAGTGCTATTTTTTTCCATTACTCTTATAGATTGGCAATGTTCTCATTCATTTAAATTTATAAAAATTTAGTTTTGCAAAAGATTCTCTAGGGGTTCATGACAGCTATTTCCAGCTTGATGTCTCTAATTTATGTACTGCATTGAAAACACCTCATTTTGGCTGTGAGTTATACTTCAAATACTGAAATTAGTTGGAATATGTTGTGTATGTTTTGTATGTATTATATTGTACATGGTTTTGTAAATATTTTTAATGTTGTGAGTAGAACCCAGTTGAAGTGTTTGAGTATTTTATTAAAAAAATTCAGAGTATGTTGTGCTGGGTTGTTTTTTTTTCGTTTTTTTTTTTTGTAATTGGTCTTTTTAAAAGTTTTGGCCATCAATTTGATAGCCTTTGAATATACTGCATTATTGAAATAAAAAGTAAATGATATACAATTTCCTTTTAATCAATACTAGATGTTGAAGACATACTGTCTGATATCAAAAACATTAAAGGTTATTATCTTACAAGCACTGTGAGAAGAAAGACTTGAAGAATGAATCATGATACAAAAAAATGTATGTTTATGTTAAGAAAAATGTTCTTTTCCAAAATTTTATATCACAGTATTGTAAGTTAGTCATTTTCAGGGATGTTCTTGTAGTCAGATTATGGCTTGAAGTTGAATATTCATGCTTATGAGATTTTTAATTTTGTAGCCATTTTATGAGTGATTCATTTTCAACTTATTTTGTAGTATTACATTCTACAGATCTGTATCAAAATTGCTTAGCCTTAAGATAATGTTTTACTCCTACTTAAAAAAAATTCAACACATCTATATACATAACTTTGTTACTTCTATTTTCCTAATAAAGGTAAGTCAAAATCTTTTTAATTATCCCTAGATATTTCATCTCTCTTTCTCTCGCTTTTATTTATTTTTATTGTGTAATATTTGTACACAAAACCCAGCAGCAATCTTAGTTGTGCTCATGTCATTTTCCAAGTAGTTGATATTTAAAATAAAAGATTTAAATGGCTTTTACATCATTAACTGTGAGAGTTGATATTTTTTCATTAGAAGTCATTAAAAATAGGTGAAGCTAAAGTTGTTGTTCAAAGTCTTTCAGTCTTCAAATTTCAAAGCATGTCCTTTTTGAGTGCTCAGGTTTTTTATTGTTAATTTTTGTTGTCCCATATTTTTTTAATCTCTAATTGTTATTGATACTTTGCTATAGGATAAGAATGCATGTGCCTAAAAAAAAAAAAGAGTAAAATTTTTAGGCTAAATAGGATTCAGAAAAGAATCTTTGCATACAAAGTTAAAGATTTCATGAATTTGAGTTTGATTTTGTTCGTTTTCTTGAAATTAAGTTTATAAAATGTTATATTTTTTTTTTGCTTTCTCAAGGCATATATTACAAATTCCCATCATGTTATAAAAATGTATAGAAAGAAATTTCTCGTAAGTTATGAGCTGTTTTTCCGAAATACCACGGTACATGAATGAATATAGATATGATAGTTTGAGTGCAAATAAATTTTGTTGGCATGCTATAACTTGTTGCAAACGGTTTTATTAAACTGTTTTTGACATAAATTTGTTTTGTAAAATATATCAATGAATCAAACAATAACTGTATTTTATGCTGTAGAGTAAGATTATAAAGTGGTCTAGTCTAAATATAGTTTTAAACAGGTAATGATTCGATTTTTTTTTCAGGACATTTTGTACATTATTTTTGTTACTGGAATAATGAGTAAGATATAGGTCTACTTTATGAAGATTTTGGTGTGGAATATTAGGCTAGGTGGTGATATATATATATATATATATGTGGCATGTTTAAGTCTTTGCAGTGAAATACTTAAATAAATTTCTTTATGCAAAAGAATATTTGATATAGCTAAATGAGAGAAAAAGAGTTTCCTTGAGATAGCCCCATAAGACCTATCACATTTGTTCTTTGACAGTCAGTCTTCTGTCTGGAATTATCAGTTCTGAGTACTAACGCAGTCATGTTAGACATACAGGTAATCAGTTCATGCTTATTGTAAATGTCAAAAACTGTTGAAATAAGGTTGATATCTCCGTGTTCTGCATAGAAAAACCATTTTGTAATATGTTTATAAGCTGTTGTGTCATAATTTTTGTTGCATATTTTCCCTGTTTATTGTTGAGTTGTTTTTTTTAATAACTTTTTCAAGAGAATATGAACGATCATAGAAATAAAACATTTTGGCAGAAAATAAATATCTTTAAATTTTTTTTAAATGATAATGAAAGCACTGTTTAACAATAACTGAATTCAGCACATCTCATCAATTTATCCCTTCTGGATGGGTCATCAATGTTGAAAGATACCTTTTTTTGTTTAATCTTTTATTTTGTTAAAAAAAAAAAACAAGCATAGTTAAAACACACTTTGAAAATATATATTTCATTCATGTTTTCTTTCATTAAGACAAATTTTGCCTCCGAAAATTTTTTTTTTTTTGGAATATACTTATAAAATGATTCTATGTGACTCAATTTCTAAGTATTTGGTATCAATTTTGCAAAGGTCTTTGAACTGACACGGAATATTATACATGCAGTTTTGACCTTCTAAAGTACATTGTGCATTATTTATATTTTAGACACATTTTTTTTTCAAGTTGATCTTTTATGGACTTTCTGCCCATCTATCAAAGTTCCTGGCCCATCATGTATTTTGGGTGTAGTCTAGTCAATGGCACACAAATAAAGACAGCCAAATATGTTTTTACATATAATTCAAGCCACCGAAAAATAGAAAATTTGAGTGTGGCTTTTAAAATTTAAAAAAAAATAAATAAACAAAAAAAGTTGTGACATTAACAGCAACTCCAAAAAATAATTTGAAGCTAACGTCAGTTAATACTTTAACTGTTGTGCTGCTTCTGCTTTACTTCAATGCCTTATCATTCCGCGTTTTCTTGGTTATCGTCATGATTAATTCAGAAAATCACTTTCATACAATAAAATTCAATTGACATTTGTATGCATACTTCGATAGCCAATTATATTTCTTCCTATCATCTGAAACCTTATTTATGGCCTCTTTATCATTTGCCTCTACCCGTTAATATTTGAGAAACTACCAATTTTGACTCCATATTGTTTAAAATCATTTTTTCTGACTCTGAATTTGCTTTGTTATGAAAAGAGTTGTAATATTCTGTCACTTATGCTTCATTTTTTGAAGTTTTATTTTCTTTCATTTGAAATGAGTCAGATGATAAAAACATTTGTAGTTGGTAATTTGTTACTGGAATATTTTATGCCTATTTTGACTTTGTGCAAAGTACTCATATGTCTGTTTTAGTGTTATATAGTTGGGAAGTTAGTATTACAGTAAATTATGGCCTTCGCTCATGCTTTTTCCTCAAATCCACAACAGTCCTTCTTATAACTGATCAAAGAGGAAAATTTTTCTCTCCTTTTAAACAGTTTTTGTTGATTTTATTTAATTCCAAATGTTCTTACTTAGCCCATATTATTATACCAAAGATATTTTGTAAATTTTGTGCATGTCAAGCCTTGATTTTCCAATAATACAACCATTTCTCATTCAGTAAATTTTATCGTTATTGCTGACATATGTTTTACAAGGTTTCAAGAAAGTATTTTGCTTTATGTTACAAGATCAGCAATCAGTTCTTTCAGGTGTAAATTAGAAACTAAAGATCTGTGTAGGAATAAGGATGAGTACATGGTTTTGTTTCTTTCATTACCTTATTTGCGCCTATATTCATCAAAATTCATGTAAATTGTATAAAACTTTTAGTGGACCAAAACTGAAATAAGACAATTTTATTAATGACATTATTGGTCTCTTTCATAGTTTCAAATTTACCAGAAACGAAGAAAAGGATAGTTTCGATCTGTAAATACTATAATTATGCAAAAATCAAATTTTAAAAATGTGATGTACAAGACCTTTACCATTTGTTATACTTTTGTGATTTAGTTTTGATATTCTCTATAAAAACGTTTATATATTTAAAAATTTAAGAGAGAAGAGGTGGAGAGTAGCACATTTCAAGAAAAATGAATGTTTACATTTACCTACACTCCACATCTTTTTTTTTAATTCCACGCTTGATATTGCATGATATATTGTATGAAATACTCATTAAGATCCGTTTTAATATTAATATAATACTTTTGTTTGATTGAGATAATAAAATTTGTTTCAACACAAATTTGTTGCGTTTGAAAATTAACAGAAAACATTGAAATCCAATGTATTATTGGTGAGAAAGGTTTGAGTTTGCTAAAGAACGGCATATTTTTGCGGCTGATATGTTAAAGCAATTACAATAAGATGTTTTCTGTAGAAAGTCTGTACTATTGAGATTACTATAATACTCAAATGATTGACAAGTCCTAATCACATTCATGACATTTTCACAAATATATGCGTGATAATAATGAAGAAAAGGTTGAATGTACCAAAGGTCTGAAAAATAATTTAATGATTCAAGAAAGATATAAATTAAAAACACCATTTTTTTTTTTTTGCTTGAAATGATTATTATGTAGAAACATTTTTCCTTTAAGTTTTATAATTATTTGTAATTCAATTTCATAAGTGTTTGTTTTCTGTTACTGCTAGAAAAAGGAGAGGTGTAACAATACAAAAGGACTCTAGTCTAAACTCCAAGTTGACAAGACCAGCGTGAAGATAACAAACGTTTGATTCCACCAAGAAATCCGTATCTTCCTTTGATTGCATGCTATCCCTTAGACGTAGATATATAAAAAAAAACATACCCTGCAGTAAATACTGGAACTAGTACAAGGACCACTTTCTATCTGTGAGAGTTGAACTTGAAGAGTGAGATTGGACTGGCTGATAATCAAACGGAAGAAGAAGAATGATGAGGATCATGTATGGATTTCATAGAAACTCGACGATTATTGCTAAGTTATGCCATGCATTTTACAATACATTTGTGGAATGCTGTACTAAATTTATATCTTGACTAAATTGAAAAATATACAAAGGCAAAAAATATTTGTAGTTAGATATTTAGGTCTTAAATAATAATAAAATCGTTGAGAAAAATGTGTCTTGGTGTTCCTAGGAAAGAATAAATAAACCTTATGAATAAAGTATTCGTATGCAACAGTTAAAGATTTTAGGCAACTTTTCCATTACATTACTATTTTAAAAAATATATATATAAAAATATATACGTAATTACCGAAAACACGTCCCTGCCGATATGATAAACTGAGTGAATATTAAGTCCTTGAAAAACTGACTTTATGTGATCTACTTTTTTTTCTAGGGAGACAAGGCATCAAACTGTTGTTTTTGTGGTCGTAGGGTAAAGATATATATTTACATGTTCGTTTAGTAAGCACGGGTTGAAGACAAGACGCGGAGGTAAAAAAAAAAAAAAAAAACCCACAAAGAACGAGCATTATTAAAATACAAATAGAATATAGAGATGACAAACTGACTGTTCATATTGTGTGCGCCTTGAAAAAAAACTTCCAGGACAGCCGGATTGAAGTGCTGCATGCGCCAGGTTTAATTTTATCTCTTAACCCACTGGGTGCGAGGATTTTGGAATTTTCAGTGTAAAAAAACAACAACAAACAAACCATGTTTATAACAAAGTCAAATGTTGCTGGGGTTATTCTAAGATTACTGAGTGTCATATCGTACCTGAGGCATGAAATGGTTTATTCGCCATACACGTTCCTTAATTTGTTTATAAGACGGATCGACATTGATCTCTGTTTACTTCGCGTTCTAGTTCGCAAATACAACAGCAAGGCTAACTTCTCTTCCCTGCAAAGCCCCATTGTGTCAAATGAAGTCAATGCCTTGTTACATGCTCTCTTGCGTGCTTGTTTGAAGGCGATAAATCGGCGGGTGCAGTACACATACGATTTTGTATCCTACAACGATCTTCAAATTGCAGGCAACAATCGGAAGGGCGTACTAATATCTTCGGCTTTATTTTGGCAATACAAAGAGACCATTTCGTATAAAAGCGACATATTCTGAATTTCGAAGTAAAGATTAATACAGACGCTATAGTTTATGATTCATAAGAACTCCATGTTTTTTCCTTAAACCATTCCGATGTTGAGAGTTATGGGACCATTTACATAAACCTGTGTCTTGAAAATGGGGAAAGTGGCCCAAAAATAATCACATTCGCTAAAATCATTAATTTTCAATATTAGAATTCCATGCAGTTTTCAACTTCCTGAATACAATTTTCTAATAGAGTAAAACAACTGAGGCCACCCAGATCACACTAGATATTTGATTGCCAACGTCAACTGCTTGAAAATAATAATAGAGCAAATTAAACTTCTGCTGAACATTTCTTGGATTGAGCCTTTTTTGACTAGAGAACTCTTTAAAGACAAGTGTAAACTTACGTTTTTTAATGGCAATGGTTTCATTTAGAGAGCTCTCTATTAACTTTACAAAGACAATAAATTATTTTTAATAATAATAATGAATCAGAAAAATCGCTACTGATTTTTCAAAAGCTTTGATCGACATTAACGCCGTCAGCTCTTTTTTTTTTTTTTTCTTAAGTATTGAGATGGCGATATAGTATTGTTGCTGCTGAGTCTTCCTGCAGCAATTTATTTCATAGAGTTCTGTTACCCAAACCTTTCGTTTCCTAGCGACCCCAACCTCCCACAGACACACACACACATTGATTTTTTTCCTCCGCTTGATCCCCCCCTTTCCCCCCCCTCTCCCCGGCCGAGAGATCTTTTGCAGTGGAAAAAAAGAAAGTGTAATGTTAGTGTAACAAATATTCTTCCGCATTTGTTTTGCACAGGCTATGAAAAATTTCAGCTACTAAATTTTTAATATTCATGCTTCTATTAAGAATGTAGAATTTTCCATCGAATTCCGCTTCTTATCTTTCCTAAATCTTGAAATGTTCCAGTCTTAACAGTGACGGAGTTCTCCCGTTGTCAAGGATGCGCAAGAAGCGTGTTTAGCTGTGAAAAGGCTTGCCAGAGACACCCATGCATGTAGTTTCCATTTTTTAAAGTTTATTTTCGATTATGCTATTCTGACTTTCTTGACCGCTTGCTATCGTTTATTTCCAAAAATTCTCAATCACACTGTTACTGTAAGATGTCTGCATCTGAAGAAGAACTTCGACTAGGGGAGCAACGGGAAACGTGGTGTGCAGTTGAGCGCATGAAAGAAGAAGCCTGGTGCAGAAAACAGAGAGGGCACATACAAAGATACAAAGATGAGATGGACAGTGACGTCTTTCACAGGACAGGAAGCAATGAAGTTATTGAAGAGAGATGCTCCTTTGCTCCAGACAAACCCTTGCATAGGGAACAAAGGCATTTCCCTAAAATCGATAGTAAGTCGATATTACGTCTAGATCTAAATCTAGATCTAGAGAATTTAAGCCGTTTGAACGTTTGAGTCAAAATTATTGTAAAGAACTAATATGTAAAAGGTGGAATTTTGTATAATACTTTTGACTTTTTTCTCTGCTTTCTGATAGAAAAATGGACCATTACTTATTTTGATGAGTAAAAAAAAAGTGCAGACTGGAAAAACAACTTAAGCCTAAAATGGCTCACAACATATTTCTGATTCTCATAAAAATGCATTTATAACATCAATGTAATTTCAATATCCAAATGAAAAAAAAAGCAGAAGCCGGAAATTGAACTTCATTCTGTTCTAAAAATGTGATGTATTCACCTATATTTTAAAAGCATATCTTTCCATTGTATTTCAATACCATCTGATTTATAAAAAGGAAATCATTCAGATTCTGTTATTCTAATAAAATCGTGTCCTATGTGTATCCTAAGGGAGTGGCACTTGCCAGAGAACTATAAGAAATCATTTATATGCATGATATGACACATTCATTTTGATATCTTTATATTTAAAGAATTTGCATACCATGTACCCCCCCCCCCTCTCTCTCTCTCTCTCTCTCTCTCTCTCTCTCTCTCTCTCTCTCTCTCTCTCTCTCTCTCTCTCTCTCTCTCTCTCTCTCTCTCTCTCTCTTACTCTTTCACACATATCCTATTTTCCCCTCTTGGTAAAGCAAATCTGTTGCTCTTCAACATATCCATATTTGACCATTAGCACAGTTAGTCTTGATTATTTGCCTTGAGCCAGATGTTTCTCAAGTATCTTGTCAAGTTAAAAAATTATGACAAGTGTGGAACCTTTACACTAACTGCAAGGCTTAAGTTATTTTTTTTTTCTTGTTAGGTAAATATAGAGGAGTCACATTTTGATATATCCATTGGTATCACCTTACATTATTGTAACAGCAGCAGTCAAATCACATGTATTCAAAGCAAGGTAAAGTCAAGAAATCTCAAAACAAAATTATTATGCATAAATGCCAGAGCAGGTAAAATAACACATACTATTTGGGCAACAACAGGAATATAATTGCCTTGATGATTATCATAGATGTTAAGTTATCTTTGCTTATATTTCTGATTTAAAAAATGCTCTTTTACTTTTGAAAAGATTCAATACATCTATTGACCCTATTAGAAGTCTTGAATAATCGTTTGGGCTGAATAAAATGAAATTATTATTACTTTAATGCAGCTTTAATGCTCACTAAGTACTGAATTTCAATAGCTTTGGGTAACATATATCTAAATCTACTTGTCTCATTCAGTACATATTTACACATTGGATAAATGCAATTTTTAATCATCTTCAGGTATTTAAACATCTGCCTATGACATCATACGCATCTAACATGACTATGCCTGACCACAAAATTTAATGTATTTGGCATTTTTTTCTAAGATTTACGAAAAAAGAAATAGACAGGAAGGAAAGTGTTTATTTATATGAAAAATTTGAAATATATGTTCATATATGAAATTGTATTAATAATATCATATTTCAAAAGTACATATATTTCTACACCTCAGCCCTTTTTCTTTCATTTCAAATCAAAGTAAATTAAGTGTTCTAGTTTTAAACTTTGTTAACATTGTTAATACACAGGGTGTCTCTGAATTATTGTTCTCCACAGACAGATCACAGCTAAATTTGTAGGTCAAGTGGTCAATGAACTTACAGCTCATTATCATCAACTCAAGATGTTTTCTGGATTCACTTAGGCCATGTATTCACGTTATTTTCTGCACCTCAGTTTTGATTATGTACACATTGCTATCAGTATTAGTACAATCAACATTTTACATGATTGGAATATTTACTCCATTTTTTATTAATTAAATCATGTTTGTAATGTACCCTTTATACTTGTATAAATTACTTTACTTTTTAGAATATCACACTTTGTAAATGATAGTACAACTCGTAAATGTACCTGACAGTTGTATAGTTTTCCGAGTTTTACATTTTTATTGATTTGGAGAATTTGTTATTATCTTACTGTTTATTAATTTGTTGCAAGAAATAAACAATCAGAACCTGCTGCAGAAATGATAATAATGACATTGACATGCATTTTAATTTTTATCAAACAAAAGCTTTTGATCCATAATAAAAAATTTCACCAAGTTTTAATACAAATTACAATCAAATCTAAAGGTTCTTTTAAATCTTTAAATTTTGTGCAGCATTATTTAATGCATTGGACTGAAATGTTTAACTTTTTCAATGTGTAATATTATAATATTTACAAAAAGATTGAGGTTTGCAATGATAAAAGTAAAATTCAGTGAATGTTTAAAACAGTCACATAGTCAAGTCCAAATAATTCGAATCCGGATATTTCGAAATTGTTTAATTTTACCGAATATTTCTCTCTTTAAGCTTTATTTGAAAAAATTGCTTACTTCAAATTTCAAAATAAGGATCCGGTTAATTGGAAGTGATTTTGGCGCGATTTTTTCGATTCTGACACAGTGAAAGCACTTTTCCTGGCTTGTAAAACAAAGTACATGTAGTGATATGCTCGGCGAGTGGTTCTGGTATGTGTTCCGCCCATCTACTTTACATTCAAGAGTCTGCAATAAGGCTAACAAAGGGAAAGGGGTTAGACCCAAGGACCAGGTGATCTATCGTAGTCACACCCCCCTCCTCCTTCTTGCACAGACTAGTAAGGCATTCCTGATCTGTCACCCACATTTTTTTACTCTTTTTCTCTATGTATTCTGATAATTCGAAGTCTTTTTATTATCCCAATGACTTTGAAATAACCAGACTCGACTGTACTCTCAAAGGTTATTACTGTTGAATTTATGCATATGTGCTTGGGTGACATTTTTACCCATTTGTTAGGGCTTTAGACTTTGGATTTGGCCCTAGATTCACATATTGAAGCATGAACCAGCATTGCATCTTGAGTAAATTCATTTAACCTAATTTTTCCTTAGAATACCCAAATGTCAATAGGTATTGGCTTTAAGAGGGTTTTTCCTAAAGGCAAATTATTTGAAGTAACAACATGAGACACAAAAATGGTATTGTGGGTTGTTTTGAAAAACAAATGGAAACATCTTCATTTGTCTGAAGAAGGCTCAACTTCAATAAAGAAAAAAAGATAGCAGATGTTTCCACAATTATAATTACCCTCATGTAGATTTTCCTATGAGTCACTACCATTAAAATTGTTCAATATTTGACTGTGATAATCATTTTTATATTTCCTGTTAATGTGTAAGCACAGCATTTCTATTTTTTTTTTCAAAATGTTTACACTCAGATTTTGCTAACTCGCTGGCAAATTATTTAAGTTTTATATTTATTTTAATTTTCCTTTACTTAAAATGTTTGAACCATTTCGCCATATAATGTATTCTAGTGATTATATCTGAACCTTCATGAGACAAGTGAAAAGAGATACTGAAAACATCATTTTCATTTAACCAAAATAAATTTTGGTCCAAGTGTTCCAATGTGTAAAGAGACATTTGTGCAAATGTCAAAATTTTTATCTGATTGAAGTCATCTAAACAAGCGCCAGTCTTTATCTTTTGAGCTCTTCTTTTGCATCGAATTTTTACAAAGGCTTTTCACAATTAAAATGATCAAGTTCTATAAAATTGAAATGATAAAACCTAAAATTTTAAAAAAGCTATTTTTATGGGCGTTTTTCTGAATTTTTTTTTTTTTTGCTGCAACTTTCTGTTTTTCGTATTAAAAAGAAATGTCATTTTTATGCTAACTAGATATTCTATGATTATGTAAATTTATCAATCAGTATTATTACAGGTGTGTTATTTCTTTAGCAATGAGTATGCGTTTACAGTAGAAAGTTTGAATATCTGTCATATTTCTGACCTTTCATTCAATATACATATATATAAGCGAAGTGATTAAAAAACGAGATCTTTTCTTTCCCTTTTATAAAGACACCCCATATATCTGTCAAATCTCTAGTTAATTAAATAACAGGCCTAGCTATAAACTCTCGACAAAAATAAAGATCCATTGAGATACATCTTTAAAAAAGAAATAGATCTAAGGAACTTTTGAAAAGCTTGTGTGCTTTTTTTAAACCTATGATCATTATATAAGCTTACTTTGTACAGCGTTTTCACATGATGTTGAAAGATACATGTACCTCTCATGAATTGCAGAGGGGAAAAGTTATTGTGTGAAAACATCCTAAGTCAATACCCTGAACTCTTTTTATTTTTTTTTTGTAAATAAAATAATTTTCAAACTCTGTAAGATTTTATCTCAATATTTTTCTTTCTATTTCCAACTGTTTCACACATATCATAATTTAAACCATATTTGGCATTCCTTTGATCAACTTTTCCCAGTGGATAAGAAAAAAAAATTTTAAAAGCCTACCATCAGATCTGCAAGGAACCCAGCCCAAATATCCCATGAGTTTATATCATGGTTTACAATTAGATTGTAATGTCATCAAAGGACTGAGCAGAGAAACAACATGCATCCATTGCAGAATTAAAAAAGAAAACACTTAAGATTACTATTCTCAAAGATACATTTCAACAGTATGGGAAATAATTTGGAAAGATGAGATATCAATAGATAAGGTGCTGTGCTCTTTAGCATATGCAATTATTACTTTCCACGCATCTCTATCGCTCGTCGCTTTCAGTATCTGTCACTCGTCCTACTTTAAGCCACTTTGTTAGTCCATCCAACAGCTTTCCAGGCTGTTTTCGCCAGCTACATTTTCCTTTGATCATTCTAGTTCTCACAAGATGTTCCCATTTCTTCTCATTACATGGCCAAAAAAAGGTTGCTCTGCATTTACATATGTGTATTCTATTCATAAGTGATCTTGTTATAACAGCTTCTTGTAACACTGTTTTGTTTGATTTCTTTACAATCTATGAGATTCATATTCAAAATTGTCCAGGCCTCACATCCATACATCAGAATGGGTTCAAAATAGCACTCCAAGGCTCTTCTGATTGTGTAAATGGAGATGTTTTTGTTGGTATTGATTTCATTCTCTGAAAACCCATTTTTGCTTGCGCTAGTCTTGATGCAATTCAAGTGTTGTTGCGTCTATCGTTTGATATTAAATCGTCCAAGAATGTGCATAGATACCTTTCCTTGAGTTTATACCGGTTGATAAAGATTATCTGTGGATACTCATTGTTTCGACTGATGACCATTACTTCTGTCTCTGCTATTCAATTCTTACCCTTTCTTTCTGATTCGTTCTTCAACAATGTCTAGTAATTGTCTTTTCTATTTTCTATAAACAATTACAGTGTCATCTGCTTATCTCAAGATGATTGTATTGTGCCCTCCTACTTTGATTCCTGGGTATCGTAAGTTTCGCATAATCATTTTATTGTAGAGAGAGAAAAGGTCTGGGGACACATCCTTGTCTGACACTGACAGCACACTTTGTTTAAATGAGCTTATTTCCCCATCAACTCAAATTGCTGCTGTCTGTTCCCAGTACATGTATTTGATCACACAGATCTTTTCCATCTGTCTTCATCTGTGTTAGTTGTGTGATTATCTATGTTATTTTCTGTCAAATGCCTTGCTGCAGTAAATGAAGCACAGATATACCTCTTTTTGTACTTTCAGCGCTTGTTCAATTATAGTTTGAATTAAGCAGGTTTTAGATTTTCTATTGTATTGGTATCATTTGGTAATTTACTTCCTTAAATTGACAAATAACGTGTCTAATTGGCACTACAAAGAAAGCAACAATTTTTTTAATGCAATCCTTTAAAATGCAAATGCTTGCATATATCGCAAGGTACAATAATATTAAAGTCTGCACAGTAGTTTGCTTATAAAAGCTTGTTATTCTAATCAAACTCTCAAGATATTAGCTGAATTTATTTGTTTGGTCATTGTAAACACACGGTGAAAATGAGATAAAATGCAGAAAACTGTTACTGACTTCACTTTAACAAATGAACAACTGAAAAGTCTATTTTCAGTTAAGGAGAAAATGTTCAAAACAAACAAAACCAGCGGGTATTAAAAGCGTCTCATATATTATACATAAAGAGTTTCAACATGGTTTTGGCAAATGCTTTATTCTTTACACCAAAAAAAAAAGGAATCTTTTTTTGCAATTCAAATGTAACATTCTTGTTTTTGCTTTTGTAACAAAGAAACAACACAGTATGACAATGATATTTGTGCAGGAATGACATTATTTAAAGATTTAAACAAACTGATCTATAAAAAGAATGAATACAAATGTTTCATTTTACCTTGAAACTTTTCAAAGATATTATTTAAAGATTTAAACAAACAGATCTATAAAAAGAATGAATACAAATGTTTCATTTTACCTTGAAACTTTTCAAAAATAAACAGCCTTACATGTATCTTCTCTGTACATTATCTTATACAAAATATAAAGAGGTTACAATTACCTTTTTTATGAAGAAACAATGGGATCCACTTAAACTTGGCTGTGGTAACTTATATTCAATTCAATGATAACTCAAATCTATGTGAAATCCTCACATTGATATATCAAAAAAACCCAAAAAAACTCCAAAGTTTAAATAACTTTAACCATGAGAGATTCATTTTAGTATTTTTAAACAATTCCTCATAAAAATTACTCTAAATGAAAAAAAAAGCTTCATGAAATTTGGATCCTAGACATGTCATAACTATGAAAAGGTAAAACCCCTTGCATGTTATAAAAGTTACATAAATACATCAAAACTCAGGACTTCATAGGATACTTTGAGGTGCGTTTGTGGTTAAACTTAAACTAAGCACTCACATTTATATACAACACTGGTCAAATTATGCGTCAACTTCATTGGCATTTATTATAATTGTCACCTTTATGTTTTAGAAAAGGTAGCAAATTCCATAAAATGAGATAATCTGTAATACAAGCACACTAGATAAGCCTACATCTCAAGCATTATATAACTTGAGGGCTCAAACGAGATGTCACATGTTTCAAGCTAAAGTTGTCTTCTTCTTGTGCTTGTCATGAATTTTCACTCTCTTGAGTTTACTTATATTTCCTGTGTTATCCTCATTTGGATTATTAACAAATTTAGCTTTTCAATATATTATTATACCTGAAACAAACACCAATGGTGGTTTCTATTGCAAAATAAGTAGCCTACAGATGATTCAGCTGTCATACCTCCTAGAGGGTGACCTCATTGCCATATCTTGCTGAGGTAGGCTTATCCACCATCCCTCGCTGAAAGTAACCCTTAATCTTGTTGACCATTCGTTATTATTGAATTTTTATTTTTTTTTTCTATTTTTCACATTACAATGAACTTTTATTTGGAGATTCCCTCAGTGAAAATGTCAAGCGATTCCTTTTATCACACCAGATGGCAGCCCCCAAAAATGACCAAAAATCTTTGGACACATTCAATCAAAGGGAAAGACAGTGGCGGAGCTATTAGAACCTTCACAAGGGGTGCGCCATGACCTCAGACAAGACCTATATAATTTTTTTATCCTAACGTTTCATGGGTCAGAGAAAGATAAAAAAAATTAATTGATACTGAGCTGAACATTCTGTTGCACAAAGATTTCATTTAAAAGGTCTGCAGCATTTCTCCTGATTAGTTTATATCAATATATTATTACGAAAGAAATCCAACAGTACATACTAAGTGAAATTAAAACTGGATCATTTTAAGGACTTTGTTGTGCTCACTCCCTTTATGATGTACACACTTAAAGATGTAGTTCTTCTTATCAAAGCTGCCTAATTATTGATAAAAGCTTTCATTTCGAACACAAAAACTGTTCCGTTCACTTGTTGAAGGATAATACCACCACAGCTATGTATATCAACAAACAAGTTAGCCCGAAAAATGCATGTAATATTATAACTCCAGAACTTTGGGTATGGTGCATTAAGGGCAACAAGTACGATACTGCTAGCCATCTGAAAAGAAAAGCAGGTGATCAGGGTTAGAAACAGAGTGGAGTCTATTAGACCAAAATTTCCATTGAGTAGAGACACATTATTGTCCATTCATTTGCAAGCAGAGTACGGTGTAAATTGGAAAGTTAAGTGCTACATATCTAGATATAAAGATAGTAAAGATTGGCACAGGGACATTTTTTCTCATTTCTCTTTGCATATATTTTTCCTCCTTTCAGCATTATTTTGAGAGTTCTAAACAAGATAGAAATGGATGAGGTACAAGTGCTGTTACAGTTGCATATTGGAAGACATACACATGGTTTCCCAAGCTTGTAACCCTCCTGATAGATGTGCGGGTCTTACTTCTGAGCTCCAAGTAAGCCTTGCAACATCCTCACCACCCACATCCTATTCCTTTCTGAACAAGTCCAGAATGTTCACTTGCCGCTTATCTGGCAAATCTTGCAAACACTGTCCATGCCACAGAGATGCTACATTTCCGGGAATTCTGGGAATTCCGGGTCTGAAAATTTCTCCAGGTGGTGCTCCCATCGAGTGGAAAAAAGCTCCGGGTGAAGCCTTTTTACTTACAATTATTCGAAACCCGGAAGAAAAAATGCGAATCACGTTGTGGACGAAGCGATCGATCACCAAGTTTCAGGTCACGTGTTTCCGCCCGCTTTGTCTAAGTTTATCATGGCTTTCGTGAATCGTGATGGAGAATGCATGTTTCTAGACTGCGTCTATATTTGAATTCGTTATTCTTTAGCCTTCTAGATTGTTTGTGCAAATCTAGATCTGGCCTAGTTTAGGTATCTTCAGTGCAGTGCAGTTGTGATTCAACCTAAATTGCTCGAACTCGATATCTAGATCTAGCCTATTGTTTGTTAGTCTCATGGCTTTCGTGATGGAGAATCTGTTTCTAGACCGCGTCTAGTCTACATTTTAATTCATTTTTGTTTAGCCTACTAGAATCTAGATCTACTTTAATTGTGTTAATCTTCATAACAGGAATTAATTTATCTAGCTCTGCCTCTGGCCTAGCTTAGGCATAACAGTGCAGATCTGCTTATCGTTAGATACCAAGTTTGTAAATTGAGACGGCAGAGTCAACATAAAAGAAATTGACAAAGGAATTAAAAATAAATTCAACTGGTCATGGTTGGAAGAGAAAGACGTCAATGATGAACACATGTCAGAGTACATTAGAAAAGTGAATGAGCCTGGCATTGCGTTCTGCATCACGTGCAAAGAAAGACTAAAGTATGGCTCCAGTGGGAAAAAACTTTTACAAGATCATGCCAAGAATAAAAACCACATTAAAGGCCAAAAAGCTTTAAAACTTACCCAGTCGCTACCTGCTGCCTTTACAGCAACCAAAAACCTGGAAAATTGTGTTGCAGAAAAACCAACGTTGGCTCCCTATGGTGCATCAGGAAATATTGTGAACCTGTTAAAAAAAAATGCAACAATCATCAAAAAGTTCCGAGACAAAATCGTCTAAATCGAAGCCTGTCCCTGTCAGCCTTGTTGATCGGAAATCAAATCAAGAAGGACTTATAGTAAAATTCATTGCAGAAAACAACTTGCCTTTATCTATTGCACCAAAATTGCTTGCTCTCGCACAGGAGCTCAGCAATGACCCTAAAGACTTAAATGGATTGTCCATGGAAAGAATGAGTGCCACTTACAAAATAAAACATGGTGTTCATTTATCTATCAGAAAACGCCTCTTGCAAACTATGAGAGAAAATTTTTTCTCTTTCAACATAGACGAGTCAACTGCCAAAGGAAACAAGAAACGTGTTCTCAACGTACTGGTCAGTTATTTCAACAATGAGGTTGGAGAATGTTGCACAGATCACTACTGCTCACTGGAGATGGCAATTGTGAACAGTGACACAGTGCTTGAAGCTGTAAGCCGCCAGATGCTCAAGGATGGAATTCCATTTGACAATCTCATGTCTGTCTTGTCTGATTCAGCATCATACATGCGTGGAAATGAAAATGGATTTAAAAAAAAGTCAAAGGAAAATCATGCTCCTCACCTCCTTGACATTGACGGCGATGTTTGCCATCACCTGCACAACACAGTCAAATGTTTCACTGCTGAGCTGGATCCTAATAACATGCTGTGTAGCTTATTAGATGACATCAACACAGATTTCAAGTTCAGTGCTGACTTGAGGGAAGATCTAAAATCTATATCAAGACACATGGATTTATCTGAAGTGAGCCCCTTAGAGAGAGTAGCGATCAGATGGTTATCACTGTACAACACAACTGAACGCTTGATAGAGCTTCAGGATCAGCTAACAGTGTTCTACTTTTCGTGGCTGTCAAAGCAAGACCAGAAAATTTATAAGGACACTGTGATTGACATCCTTAAGAAAAATACTGATCCTGACAAAAGTCCAGAGATATGGAGCATTCTCACGCGCATGAAAACTAAAAACCTGACCATAGCAGGCAAAGCCAGAAAGCAGAGAATAATTGAAAAGCTCTTCTTTAAAAGGAAACATGTGTTTTTTCTCACTAGTGTAGTGACAGCCACTTTGCCTTTGTTTAAGTCTTTCACTCTGATCTTTGAACAGAAAGTTACTCTTGTGCATAAATTGCATGACAAAATGTTGGAGACCCTTCGTGCTTTTCTTGCCAGCTTTCTCAAGCTTGAGTCTTTATCAGACAAGAAGCTACTGTCAATTAACCCAGAAGACAAGTCTCATCAATTTATACTGGGAAAGAAGCATCAAGTGTACTTTCAACCATGCACCTAGAAGACAAGACAGCTCTTCTTCAGACACTTCTGAATGCCTACGTTAAATGTGGCACTTACCTACAGAAAAAACTGCCAATTGAAAACAAGTTACTGCAAGCATTGTCAGCACTGGATCCGATTGCCCATGGCCATACAGCTGCAGAAGAAACCATGAAAAAGCTAGCAGAGTACTTTCCAACATTAATTGGCCCAGAAAGAGAGGAGCAATTTACTTCAGAAGTGAGACAATACCATCTTTGTCAAAATCTTTCTCCCTCAGATGAGGTTCAATTGGACCACTGGTGGAACAATGTCATGAAAGAAATTGAAATACCAACACTGTCTTCAGTTGTCAAGGCATGCTCATCCATCTTTTGTGCCCCTGCAGTGGAACAATCATTTTCAATGATGAATCACATCATCACTGCTTGATATAACCACATATGCAGCATATCAAAGCATTAAATACCACCTTCTAGCAAGAAAGATTAGTTCAATAGAGATGTTTAGAAGAACAGATATTGTGTTTAGCCCTGTAGATAAGGCCATGGTGTTTCATATCCAAACTGCCAGGCGAAGAGCAATGATGAATACAAGCCAAGGCTCCCGTGCAAAGAAAACTTGTGGAAAGAAAACAACAGCACACAAGAAGGCAGAGGAATGGATTGCTGCTATCACAAATAACAATAAAAAGAGAGCAGCAGAAGATATCAGTCTCTTGGAGCCACCAGCCCCAAAGAGATTGAAGTAATCTCCACATCCCCCTGTTGTACATAGCTGTAAATAGTGTAAATAGAGGTGAGTAATAGTATTTTGTTAAATTTTATTATATCTAAATCTTGAGTATTACATCTTCTACAGGCCCTGGAAAACCCATTTTAGTAGTTTATAATGACAAATAGTTCTCAGCTTCCGGGGGGCGTGCCCCCCGGACCCCCTCCGTGACCATTCTCATTTTTCAGGAAATTTGGGATCTTGGCTGTAGCATCTCTGATGCCATCATTGCTTCATGTCAGAGAGGAAAAAAGAAACAATACGCTTGCCACCTTCAAAAATGAAAAATTTTTGTGGTCAAGAGGATAAAGATCTTCTTTCAACAAAACACTCTCTTAGTCTTTTTTTACAATCATTACATGACAAAGGTCTGGGTTATTGTGCCTTTAATTCTGCAAGATCTATTGTTCAACTCATGGTCTCTATGAAAAAAATCGCAATCGAAAATCTACTAGGAACAAGGCATTACATGTGGATCCTTGTTAACCATTTTGAAGGATAAGGACAAGATATTGTCGGTGTAAAGACAAGGCCTTTTCTCTTGGGAAAGAAAAAAGGTAAGAGGACCTGACACGAACGATGGTGATAGTGCTCTTTACACATGGTTTAATGACGGAGAGTCAGCTGCTGTTTGTCAAGAGACCACAGAAATATGGAAAGACACCAATTGAAGGTCTGAGGGCAACAACCTTGGTGTTCCTCCCTCTAAACACTATTAGCGTACTACAGCCATACGATCTGGGTATCATTCAAGCTTTTAAAATGCACTATTGAAAACATGTTCTTAAGAAAAAGATTGCTGAGATAAAGACAGAGAAAACCCCTGACTCTGAGATCAAGCAGATCAACATTCCAGATGCAATAACAACAGCTGCATCTGATTGGAATGACGTCAGTAACCAGGCCATCACAAACTGCTTCAGACAATCTGGTTTTGAGACCAATCCGCAAGCTGCTGAAACAACAAACAGCGAACTGTCAGAGCTTCAAGTCGACTTCAACAAGGAACATGACAAAATCGAAAAGATGTCAGAACCATCAAAAGAGGAATCAACGGAAGTTAGGAATTATAATAATTTTAACACTGATC
This sequence comes from Elysia crispata, assembly GCA_033675545.1. Taxonomy (NCBI): domain Eukaryota; kingdom Metazoa; phylum Mollusca; class Gastropoda; family Plakobranchidae; genus Elysia; species Elysia crispata. Next base: position 194,054 of record JAWDGP010003607.1, read on the forward strand.
TATTGACATCTGCTCCTCTCGCTGATGAGGAAATTATGGCCTCTGCGCATCCAACAACAGAAACAGGCAATGCTTCAGACAATGATGACGAAGAGCAGATAAAACAACATGTATGCCAAATATCCTAAAAAACCAATGCATTGCAAGCTGTTGCCTGCTTGAGGAACTTTGTTCTTCAGTAACAGAACAGTCAAGATATGCTTCATTCAGAACATCAACACACTTGAAACTTTTGTTGAGGACATTGCCACAAGCAGTCGCGGACAGTCAACAAATGCAGAATTCTTCACTAAGAAATGATTGGCCCCTTCCACCTAATACATGTAACTTTTCTTAAAACCTGTCAACAGTAAAGTACTAAGAACTGAAAAAAAAAACAACAACACTTGGAAAAAAAATTGAAGCTGTACAGGTTCACTTGTTTAGTACAAGTCACATCCCATAGCCATCTAACCAGCGAAGCAACCTGTGGTAATGTTTAAATATTCTGAGTTAAGTCCCATTTAGGTAGGGTTTTTTTTTCTTATCAAACTAGGTGCTTTTAATGATCTCTATTACAAAAGCATTCTGGTATAATAGCAACATGAAAAAAGTCCTGTTTGTGCCCTTATATGAGCGGTTTACTGTACCTTGATTGATGTACAGATATCCTTGATCTTTTCATGCTATCAATGATTCATCTCCTCTTACCATGATTGATGCACAAATGTCTGCTGCTTTTTTTACTTCAATTTCTTTACAATTAGTATTATTTTACCAATGTCATCATCTGTCAACAAAATCTATGCATTGGTTCTGAAAGTTGCCCAAGTTACTCATCTATAATCTTTTTCAACTGTGTGTTTTACTTTTACTTTTGTAATAACAAAAAAATTGTTGAGCAATTTTTTCAAGAGGAATAAACAATCAGCCAATTTCAACATCAGGCTAAATTTTGTGCCACTACAGCCTGCTGTAACATATAAATGTAACGTCACCTGACCCCCTCTGAAATTCAGCTGGTACCAAAATGTCTCTAAATGCCATTACAGGGTGGGCTATTCAGACAAAAAATGCCCATAAAGAATTTTTTTCAACAAAAAATACACCATGGGCTACAGAGGATTAAGTTAGATAAAACATGGGAAAAAGATGCATGCAGGATATACTGTTGTGAAGCTATAATGACTTTTTCAAGTGGCTATTCATTGGTAGCAGGGAAGTGAAGGCTAGAAGCTGTCAATCCTTAAAAGGCACTAACTGAAGGTAAACATTAAAGTACCCTGTACAACTCACCAGGTCTAGCTGAGTACAAGATCTATGGGTGAATGTGGATGTAAAGAAACCAGGGACACCAGATATCTTTCTCTTCTTTACCCCACTACCATGAGAGAACAGAGAATAATGAACAATTAGATCAAAATTTGCAAAACATGAAAATAAGGAACATGTACATCCACATCTATATAGTAAGAGTAAAAACATGTATTTAGATGAACACTGCATTTCAGGCACGGGATGCCATGTCTGCAGTATGAAATTTTATTGTGGCACTCAGATTGCATGACTGATTTTTTTTGCTTCCCATCAAGCAAAGCTATTATAATTTTAAGCATCTTAAAACTTGAAAGATATAGATTAAACTATATAACGTCATCAAAATATGAAACCCTTCTTGATAAACATTCTGCATTCTCATTTGCTATTCCGATTGCTAATTCTTTTCATTATGCTATCTCTGGTCCAGTGTTCTCTCCAAATTTTCAGAAGAAAAGGATTTTTTTATCAAGTTAGGAGTAACATCATTGTCATCATCATCTGAATCAAACATGGGATCGACATAAGTTTCAAATTTATCAGGTTCTTCATCAAGATTCTCATAGCTTGCTGCCTTCAGTCGATCTTCCTCTTCTTTTTTCCTGAACCAATCAGAGCCAAATGTCTTGGCTTCCTCTTTATGCAAGTCTTCTAATTGAACAATCTGATCTGCTGCAGGAAACTTGTCCAGCAAGAGAATTCCTCTCTCATCTGTCTCAGACAGCTCTTTCACAAAGCCAAACCAGTAGATGACAGCTCCAGGACCAAACCTTTAATACAGTTTGAGGTGAAAAGATAAAAATGAGAAAATTTATTAAATATAATTACAGTTTCAGAGTGGAAAGAAGATTTACATGAATATTTACAATGAAACATAAAGTGAACTGAGGAAAAAAAAAGTTGTATAGCATTTTTTGGAAAATGACCCTGTTATCTAAATGTTGATCAAGCTTTTGTCTTTAGCTCTAACACTTTTGATTTAAGTAATATATTCTTTCATTGATTGGGGGTTAATGAATTCTGTCTTGCCCATTAAGAATAAAAAAAAAGTTCAACAATGAAAGCATTTTTATTTGAGAAATAATTTTTTTGCACGAGGCTTAGGGTGGAAATTCAAGCCCTATTATATAGGAAATCATAAAAGTGTATAAACATATAACACACATGATTTGATTTTAAAAAATTAGAGGCAGAAAGATATGACAGGATATCAAACTTGCATCTCTGAAGGTGCTCAATCTTCATAATGAAAAGTGAAACCCTAGAATTGTTGTCTGTAATAAACTGGGCTAGCTATAAAGAACATGTTCAATTTGATCAAAGAGGCACATAATTTCAGTTACAACACAGTTGGAAACCAAGAGCTCCTCAGTTCAAAACAAACTGTAGAAATGAATTGCTCAGCAAATTAACCGCTTTGAAAAGAAATCTAGATAGACATACATACAATGGCACCCGCTTACATCGATATGCTCTCGGAGTAAAAATTATGTCAATAAATCGAAATACTGATAAATGAAAATACACAGATGAAGAGAAAAATACAAACAACAATGAAAAATAGGAAATACCAAGTGAAGGAGGGAATAAAAGAAGATCAATGTGTGGATATTTGTTGATATTTTTTTCCCACAATGAAATGTGATTTTTGTGTATTGCCTTCTTTGGTAAATGGTAACTTTCTTGTCCAACATCTAGTATTTGATCTTCATCTCAATGCTGAAGTTTTTTTCTTCCCATGGCCATGATGAAATATGACTATATTAGGTGTGACTGTTTCAATGCTGTATCTTGCAATAATGAAGAAAGTCTATGATTGCTCTGTCTAGATGATCAAGGCAAGGTTAGCCTTATCTAGTGTTACTGTGTAACTGTAAGCCACAATAAAAAGCATTCCACATTGCAGCACTGTCAAAGCTTACAGATATAATTCCACCTTGGCTTTCTATCAGGCTTAAATCTAGAATTTGTTTTGCCACATCAGACAGCCAGATGAGTGTCATGGTGCCAATCAGCAGACTTTGTCTTAGTGTCTAGGCACACGCTGATAGTGAAAAGGAGTTATGGGCAATCACTGAGCCACTGGAAAGTTGTAGGCCCTTAACCTTTCCTTTCTCCCTCTCACCAGTTCTGTTACAAGATCACAATCCATGTAATAGTGTAAGCGAGATGTTGTATGAGATGGAGAGAGAGAAATTGTGCATACCAGAGAGACAGTACAGTATGGTAGGATGGGTAGGCGATTAAGCTTGGCGAGAGGGTCACTGTGCTCTTGAGGTGGGACATGGTGGTAGTGTTTCGACAGTGTCTGCTGATTGGCACTACGGCACTTGTCTGACTGGGCCATGTAGATTTATATCTAGATCTAAGCTGGATAGAAGGTCAATGCGGATTGGTGCTTTGAGTGAGACAGTGTCAATAGAATGGTACTGATAGGTAAACCCACTAAAAATCTGGCTATGTGTAGGCTAAGATCTTATGGAAAGGGACTTATGTTAAAACCTCAGTATGCTTCCCACAATGAATGGTGGGGGTGGGAATGAAAATTGCCCTATTATTTTTCTCCCTATTTCTATATGAGTGGTTAAAACTTGTAGCACATGTACCAATAAAGGGAGTAACTGGAAAAATAAGTCACTATGAAAGAACTTTATTATTAAGAACATTGAGGTAAAGATACGCAATTTGGGGGAAAATGATAAATTGGCTGTCGATATAAGTGGGTTATACTATACTTGATTTGGGTGAAAAGATCTAAATATAGCTCTACAAATATTCAGCAAAAAAAAAAAAGCTTTACCTATTCTTGTATGGCATAAACTGGTCAATCATATATTGCTGATGATTGATAGGGTCCCCAAAAGATGCCTTACTTTCTATCCAATTCACAACCCTATTTTTGATCACTGAAAAGAAAAATGTTTCAGTAAAGAACTTAACTTTAAATAATTGTAAATGGCACCACATGAAGCAAAATAATGATAGGTACTGGAAGAAAATCTTCGAGCCTGCAAGGTAGACCCAGTTTTTGGCGCTGAAGAAATTTGTTTCCAAAACTTAAAAAGGATCTTTCTGATTTATGGCAATTGATAAAGAAATAAATCCAATTCCAAAATCACCATTTTATAAATCTAGATCTAAGTCTTGATAAAATGCCATGTTCAAAATTGAGGATTGAATTTATAAAGAACTTGAGTATCAATGTTTGCTATGTAAATCATCTGTCCTAACTTTAACTTAGATAACACTTGATATATAGAAAAAAAAATATATTGAACTTTCAAAGCTTACTTCAAAGGCTGCTCAGGTAACCAATACTACGTAAACTAAAAGTAGAATAAAAGAGAAGCTTTTGGGTGATAAAAAAGCATGTAGTTGAATCTGCCTATGTAACCACACTTCTATAATGGCAACCTTTACTAACCACCACTGATCTGTGACACTCTTAGATTTTTATTATATTAACACTTTTCTCCCATACAAATACTGCCTGAGTAAATTTGGTGCAATGATAGCTCTAAATCTAGACCTATTGGTCCAACCTTCTGGCAGGGTGAAGGCTAGATTTAGGTTCTCAACATCACTTCTAAAAATAGAACTAATTTCTAGATCTAAATCTATAGAAACATTGATATCATTATAACAAGAGCTAATCTCTAAGCCTTTGTTATCACTGTCATTATCCAAGAAAAGTTCACAGAGAACTTCAGGAGCTGTGAATAGCTTCATCGCAGTGGTTGAAATTTGAAGTAGAATCAACAAAGAAAGGTCTCAAAAGATTTTAAGAATGATTTGCCTTGTGTATTTTAGCACGGAAAGATATTCATAGATCTGGATAAAAGCTGCAATATAATTGCCTAAGAATGCATTGGATTCCAGAACTCTGTCCTAATGCATTTTCACTACAAGTGATGCCCAAAACCTTGTCTTCCAGCACATTTTCCTATAATTATATCAATTTATAATAATAACAATTAACATTAACATTTTGTCATCCCCACCAATAAACGCTATCTCCTGACACATTTTCCTTCATTTTTTCCAATTTATATAAAAAAACATTAACATTTTGTCACATGAAATTTGCCTTTACTACTATAATCCAGCCTTTGGTCCCAAAAAAGACAAAATACCAAGCACGGTTTTGACAGCTTTCTGGATCTAGATCTGAATATCTTTCTCCTAATGGTATCTTTATCTTCATAGAGCTAGATCTATACGTCAGCTTTGACTGCCAGCATTCACAAATCCTTAGCTGGGTGAATTTCAGGCTCCCCGGAAATCAATTGGCACTCAATTTGAGTGTATTATTAGCCTTTCACAGGAAAATTTCCCCATTTTACAACTGATAGAAAGAAATCAGGCCGTAAGTTCAAAGAACTGTTATATCATGATGAAATCAGTCCAAGATCTAGATCTAGATATCTATCTTCTAATGATATCTTTATCTCCAAAGAGCTAGATCTGAGAACATCCAAGTCTATATTCACATCTACTATTGAACCCAAATTTAGACAAGAAACAAGAAGAAGGAACCCCAATGCTTGAACAGGGATCTCCTGTTCACAGGGAGAAATGCATAATTGAGCACAGGGGTCCCTGTGCGCAGGGGAGTAAAGTGTTATTGTTAATCAAACTTTCCACAAAGGTTTCTATTCTATGCTGCACCCAAATGATTATATGAAAGTCTATAATGTTCTGTCTCAAATTTAATCAACATGCAATGTACATGAACAAGAAAGCAGAGATGCTATTATATTTTATTAATTACAAAGCTTACCAAATTATAAGTAAGGCCACAAGCTGCCGAACAGCTCTTATCCTTTTTTAGCCCCTTTTGCCCACAAGTTCTAGTTGCCAGTTTAAGTGTAGCTATTGCATTATAGTGTATCAATGATGGTTACGACCAAGACAATGTTGACAGTTTCCAACTGTCCACAATTGTGAGGTTTGTGTGATCTCTAATGGCAGTTGTAGGCAAGCTCGACTATATTCCAATTTTTCAATGTTCAGAAAGTATATAAAGCCCAAGTTACCTCAAGAAATGCTCAGCATTTCTGGCTGTGGCAACTGACACAATTTATCACTTAAGCTAAACTTACTAATTGGTACTTTTAGACGAATATCAGGAGTCTTGTCATATCCCTCAAGTCTCATCTGCTCCTCATCTAGATACATTTTAGAAAGGTAAAACAATACCTTTAATATTTTATTACTATATGACAAACAGCGGACCACTAAAGTACCGATCCTTTGCACAAAAAAGAGAAAGTGAGGAATGTTGCAATTTCAAAGATCAAATAGAACGGATCAGTATGAACTGAGGTGCATACACTGGCATGTGTATATAAAATTGTATTTCTTGGTAAAAAATATGAAGTGATGAGAATTCTTGACACAAATTGGAGTTTTATGAACATTCAATATAACTTAATTGAAAATGAGATTAAGAATCATGAGATATAGAAACTTCTTATCTTGCCTGATAAAACTGTGAATCTAAAAAAGTAGACAATCAAACTCACCTATAAAGGAAAACCCTTTCTGCTTGCAATGGGCTTTTAAAATCATCTCGTATTCAACACCACAAGTTCTGAATTATATGGCAAAGAAAGGTCACATTTAAGCGATGCCATTGGTATTTGTGGCAAAAATTGTTTAAAGAAATTCAAAACTTCTGTTTCCAGGCTTTTGGCCCTAACACAGAAATTTAAGGATTCATTCTATAAATGTTAACAAAACAAGTGATCAAAAAATTAATGTGAACAAAACTAAAAACCGTCTATGTGGTTATAATCATCAAGTAGATGTATTGGTGATAATTTCTACTGAAAAGAATGCAACAAAAGCATCAGAACAAAGAATTTGGAGGAGAGCCAGGACCACTAGGAGACCATAGTAGCTTTTTCAAGTTAGCGTTCTTGGATTTTAGAATTTGGATGGAAAATCAGTTGGCAGGAATGCTGATGAGCAAATGAGAGAGATCAGTCATATTTGATATAGGTGGGAAGTGTTTTAAGCTCATAACCAAGCTACAGACATTTGCTTCCCTTGTTAACACATATTTTGATTCTTTTTGACAATTAAAAAAAAGTGAAAATCTCCTGAAGTTATCAACAACAACAACAAAAAAAAAGAATTGTAATGCTTAAGGAAGAGGGTCTTCTCCATGGCTATTATAAGTGAATATGTAAGAAAATAGCAATACTTTTTATTGGCAGCAGATAAAGAAGAATACAATTTTTAAAAATGTCTTATCTTTATCTGAGTTCAATGAGGTTTAGTAGTAAAACTCACTTTTTTATGCTGTCTACTGCAGGTCCATAAAAATTGTCAAGTACTGTAGTCTGAAAAGTGCATAAAGTAAACAAAAGTTAAAATCAAAAGAAGCTATATGTAAAAACGGAAATACATATGAGGATTTAATATTTTCATCACAATGAGAAAAAAACAGCAGAGAAACAAAGTATTGTACAAATTATGAAAAAATTCTATAAAAATAAACGATTTGCTATGGTTTCACCTTCATAAAAATGATAAAGACAGTTCTAAAAATATGCAAAGAACTCATCAAATTTCACACAATTTAAGCATTGGTATGGTAAAGGAGCTTTAAATAAAATTTACCATATCTCAGAGTTGCAAATAAAGTCTTTTGAAAAGGTACAGAACAGCTTAGGTTAAGAGAGATTTTCTATAACACTAGATCTAGTTTTCACATGCACTACAAGCATGTTCAACCACATTTTTTATTTTAGACAATTAAGCAAGGGGAAATGACAATCAAGTTTAGATATTCAGATGATAAAATAGAAATAAATCATAAAATCACCATTTCTAATCTAGATAAGAATCCTATTGCATACTGCCATTGAAAGGAAGTCACAAAGAAAATTGAACTTGAAGAATTGGTATTTAGTTTAAAATTTTTAACATCCAGATAGAATATCTTCAATGACATACAAATCAAACAATTAAAATCATTCACACATCTCTGAATTTCAATATCCCATGACAACTGAAACAACAGAGATACATGTAAAAGCAGAGACAGGTTTCCCAAAATTTGAGTCCACTTTTAATAAAAAAAAAAATACTATCAATTGGAAAAAGGCATCAGTGCTTCAATATCCCATTGAATTAATCCTCATAAAAAGATAAATAGGTGCAAAGAAAAAAAAATGCTGAAGCAGTAGAACTCTAGTTCCTTGGTGGATCAAGAGAGAAGATGTTGGGACAAGTCATAAATATACTGAGAGCATCCTACCCTCTAAACAGGGATGAGAATTGGACACAATTTAATTTACTTTTTAAATCGGTCGATGTGAGCGGCGTAGGCAGGAGCATTCTCTCCCCTTCTCCCCCCAAGTTATAACAAAAATTTGATTGCAAACAAAGCCATGAGTGAGGAGCATTTTTTTCCTTATGGCATTGCTTTCTGCATTTCACTGGTTCAACTGAAAAGTGAAGCATCATAAAGGTTTACTCATCAGAGTATACATATTCTAGCTTACATATTGAGCAATGCTCTCCTTATCTTTATCTTTTCTTATAATATTGGAGCTACATATAATCAATGTCGATGAGGTTAAGAGCTTCACTTGGAGCTACATGGTTATGTAAAAAGAAAAAGCAAAATCTAACATTCTTACCTAGATTTGTAATTATTTGTTTTGGAATTAAATCACCTTTTATAATTATAGTCTCTTGCCTGATTTCGAGCTCTATTTAGGATTTCACAATCAATTTTGATAATCAACTTAATGTAGATGTAGAAAATTTGTTTCTTGAGAAAACAGTCCTTTGATGGAAATAACTGCCAGGTCTGGGCGTCGGAGAGAACGATGTTTTTCTGACAAATGAACAATTTAGTAAACCATTCGAAAGCAACAATATCTTAGATGGTTTCAGCTATAATACAAATCTCTCTTTTGCCATTGGAAATATAAATAACAAACAAAAAGAAACAATAGCCATATAGGCCATCACCTGCTAAGTCATCGGTGAAGGAAATGTCGCTGCTGTAGTAGAATTATATACTTACTTTTTCTTTTTACCGCACAGATAAAGCATTTACTGAGGATCACATGGCTGTTCAAAAATATACTGATTTCTGTAGATTTACTGAAAATTTTCCTCCCTATCTAAATATATTGAACAACTAGCCAGGAAAATCATGATGTAAATGTAATTTTACACAATTATTCTATTAAAAAAAGCTATAAACAACCTTCACTTACAAAATAAGCTTATGAACACTACTTTCAAATGGAGATTTAAAAACCCATAAAAGCTTGATACAGTTGACACTGCTTAAGTCGATCTCCAGGGGACATAAGTAAAAAGATCGACTTATGTGAAAAATCGAGTTATGTGATAATTGACTTACCTCCCCTGTTGGAAAAAAAATTGCTTAGCACCTCCCCCATATCATTTATATTATCAGATAGTGTACATGTATGTACTACGTATTATTATGTGTCTTTGTCTTTTGTTGTTTTATCTTGTTAGTTTGTTTTGTTCTTTGTTACATCTTTATTATTAGCATGATGTTATATGATTTAATTAATTTTATTTTCCACAGAATAATAATAAAAAATACAAAGAAAGATTTAAAAACAATTCCAACACAAGCGTAAATGAGGAATCAGGTATAGGTTCCGATAATGATCCTTCTTTTTCATAATGGCAGAGACAGTGTTAGCCGGCACATCAAATTCAGCTGCAACATCTTTCTGTTTCTTAGTTTTCTTTTCAACTTCGTCGATAAGTTCAATCTTGTGTTTTAAAGTGAGGGTGGTCAGTTTTCTAGTCGTTATCTTGTAAATTTGTAGTACGGCTGGGCTAAATTAAAAATAATAAACGAGCAGCCTGATGGGACTCTTGGTTTCTAATGCCTATAACGCAGGAAAATGATCTAGTGTAGTTGGTATGTTACCGTAGATCTAGACAATGCGAGCGCAAGTTAGAGACTGAAGCTAGTGAAATTGGAAGTTGTGAAAGCGTTCTAATCGAAGCGAGTGCTATACACACTAGATTTACTAAGACACAGTGACTAAGTATCGCTAAAGTGCGATTGGTTACTTTCGATTATGCATTTCAGTACGAGTTGGCCTTTTCTTTTTCTTAGCCACTCTGAAACATCAGGGGGAAGGGGGAAGTGAGGATGGAAGAGCGAAACCAGGCAGACCGGTGAACACTGGCCCATCCCACTCAGTGCAAAGAGATAATGTAGATCTACAATGAAATATTTCATTGTGAGCCAATCAGCCCCTGTGATTGGGGTGGGGCGCAGGGGATGAGCTCCTTGCCTCAAAGCGAACGCTCTGTGTGTGTGTGTGTTCGCGTCCGACACGCGCGTAGATTGATTGGCACACACAGGGTCCAGAACCAGTGACACTTGAAAGGTAGAGAGAGACTCAGAGAGAGAGAGAGAGAGCGGTCCCGTTGAGTTTACATTGATGATGCAATCATCACATCTGGACTGAGGCTTCTTTCTAATGCCACATTGGAACTGTTGTAACTAGTTAAGGAGGTATAGGGGCGTGTATAGAGTGTGTGCACAAAGCCAAGTGCTGACAACACACACTGACCTCATCCCGTTGTTTGAAAATCGGCTGTAGTGAACAAAAACGTTGATTTCAGGAAAAAAAAAAAAACAAAACAAAAACGTTGATTTCTTTATGCGGCGCTGGGCAGTCTAAGATCGACTTATGTAAAAATCGAGTTAAGCATTGGCCTCTATTTCTTGCTATTGGAAGGGGGTGGGCCTGATCCTAAAAGTCGACTTGAATGAAAATCCACTTATGCGGCATCGGTTTATGCAGTGTCGACTGTATGTCTGTTCCTTTTCTAGTTATACTGTTTGTACAAGGAATTAAAGAAACAATTTTTTTTTATCTCAAATTCTTAAAATATATCAGGTAAAAATTAATGAAGCTTGAAGATTAGAGATATTTTTGCCCGAGGGCTTTTGACTCTTGTTTGCATTAACAGTCACCTCATAAATTTCACGAGCCAGCTCTGGGTTGGGAAGCTTTGATATGTCCCTGATGCAATCAGTCATGAAACCAGGGGGCACTGAAATCAGGGTAACTAAGTGTAAGTGCGTGAACACAATATCTTAATATGAGTAATCATTTATTAGCTTCTTACAAAGCACTTCCCCATTAAGTAGCTAAACGTGTTTACAAAAATTTCCCTACAAGCCATGACCAACCAAGATTCCTTTCTGCAATCACAAAGGTGCAGCTATTAGAAACAGGGTGTCTCTATAGCATACTGACAAGATCTTTCATAATGTGATAATTCACTGCCAACAGCTGGATACCCATTTATCACCTCAGTTAAGGTGATTCTGTGATGAATGTCAACTATTAGATCACAGCATTACTACACCATCTATTCTTTGCCTTGTGTTACGCGAAATGCAAAATGACATCAAATTTAAAAAAGCCTTTTTTTTTTTTTGGGGGGGGGGGGGGGAGGAATGATATTAATTCTAATTGTAGAGTTAAAATCCTTTTAAAATATAGAATCTATTTATCAATATTTTTTCAAGGTCTTTATCTTCATAAAATTTGAAAGTTCCTTGGAGTTGTCCATTTGTAAAATCTTTTTACAGTGCAGTTTGCTTTTATTTCACTTATAACAGGTAGTTTGGTTACTTTAAGTTCAATATTTGCATAAATTAACTCAACCCCACCTATATTGCCCGCTGCCACCCATCTGGATCACTATATTGTGTACCTATAGAGCCCTTCATCACCCATTTACTTTCACTTTTTAGGTGTCTACTTTATTTCCTTATTACTACCGGAACTCTCATGCAAAACTCATTTACATTTAGAGGACACTTTATACTTTCTTTTGGTTATTTTAGTTTTGTTTTCGGACTAGATTTAGATCTAAAAACGTGTTTCAAAATGGATGGTTTTTGTCCACAATTTTGGCGATTTCAAGGCCTAGGCTAGATCTAAACTTTGAAGTAGGAAGGATTATTGCTTGATTTATCTAAGAGATGCAACAGAAACTGTTTATGGTTATCCCTACAATCAGCATGAAAATAATGACCATTGCCCATTTGAGATCGGAGTCAGATTGTGATGTTGAGATGATGGTGGAGAAGGATGTTGATGGTGAAAAAACTAAAATGGTGGTTGAGTCAGCTTGAAGTGAAGGAGAAGTCTTAGAAAATTGGTTTACTTTCATAAAACCTTGTTTAATGAAAAATTCAAGACCTCTTATTTTTTTTTAAAGTTTATTTCATAATTTTATCTTGTTTTGTTTGATTGAAATATATTTTTAAATGTATAGATCTGTTCTTTGTACAGAGTTATGTCCCTTCTCTCAGTGTCAGGGTTTCACCTCAGCTGGGGTTACTTAGGTGGGTTGAGTTAAAACTTCCACATTTTACCCTACAAAAAATAACACACATCTCTCAGTCTCTCAGGAAGTAGTTCATAAGGTGTCAGTAAGAAGATAAAAAATTTTTAAAAGTTACGTGAGGCTCTTCCATCTGAAGTATCTCGTTCTCTGCCATGGTTAACATCATTCCAGTAGTATTCTTCTAAGATTATGCGAGCAAGGAGGCAAGGTGATATATCATTCTGAAATAAAGATAAAGCTCTGAAGTTGTTGACAGATTCAGGAGTTGAATATCACATGATGATAAAAAATTTCCCCATTTGAAATGTGCTTATTTACTTTTGAAAATTATAAAAATGGAAATTTTATGAAGAAAATAACATTTCTATAGCTTACACACAATCCAAGTAAAGCAACACTACAAGCTATCTTAAAAATTTTTCTCTCTTAAGAATTTCAAAAGTCTAAAACATTTCTTTCTGCAAACAGGAATATATTGTCCAATATCCTGAGGAGCTAAGATAAATTTGGCTCCTTTGAAATATTTTTTCCCTTGAATCAATTTTTTTTTTCTAATTGCACGTACTGAAAACTTATCAAAGTAAAGTTTAATAGTAAGGAGCCATAAAGATTGAGAAAAAGGCAGGAAGTTTATTAGTAATGGTTGCAAAAAAAAAGGAAAAGAAAATAAATTAAAAGGTTAATTGGATTTAGCAAATAAGAGCAAGGGACCATAAAAACTACTTAATTTTGATGACAAGATTTGACTAATGAGTTTTTTATGTAGAATTGAGATCCTGCTTAATGGATGAATGTAGATCTAGAATTATGTTTATAGCTAAGATTAGATTGCCTTGCATCAGTTATTTAAAGTCACACATTTTGTAAAGAATGAGCACAAAAGCTTTTACTGTGGAGTGGTTATTGATGTTTATTTCACATCAATACTCCTTCAAAATGTTGCTCTACCAAGTGCAGTTCATGATTGAAGTTGGGCAAATTTGGATTGCACAGAGCAAAAATAACTTCAATTTAACAGCCATGAAAGCTACTATTCTTGTTGAAGATGAAAACACAGCTCATTTTTATTGGCCATTATGTGCAAATCCCCAAAAGCAAACCATGTGAAGGTATCATGGATACGATGCTACATGATAAACATTTGGATACAAATTTAAGTTCTAGGAAAAAATATTTTAGAAACTTCTTTGTGGAGTATATTAAATATACTTTCATATTAATGGTTTGAAGAAAATACTTTAAAAAGATTGTCATTGAGCAACATTTACATTGCCTGTTAGAGCATTCTCCATGTGGCACAATTAGCAGAAACATTTCCAATCTGTGTATATCTTAGCATTAATCAGAACTGGAATGTTAAAAGTCACTATGAACTAATAAAATTGTTATTAAACAAAACCAAAATTATTATTACTAAGTCATAAAGAAAAAAATGAATACAATCTGAAAAAAAAAATTATAATTATACCTTTGAAGCTAGTCTCACAATAACATGCTTTTCACTCCTTGATTTTGCTTCTTTGTACCTGCAAGTAAAATCTAATATTTAATTTTGATCTATTGCAAAAACACAGCAGTCTAGCCTAGGATCCCCACTTCCTTTTTTTTTGTAAACTGGATTTATGGATAGAAAGGGAAAAAAAAGATCTGCTATCACAAGTTTCAAAAGCTTTCTCTGGACTACAATTAAAGAAAGCTCTAATCTGTTCATGCATCGTGGACCAGGTATAAAACAACAAATTTTTAATTTTATTTCACCTTGCAAAAAAAATGTTATTTTATTACATTAAGTTTATGTTTTAACAATTCAAGTTTCTTTTCTTCATTTTAAAAGGTTTACATGATGATAATCAGAACAACAGTAATCTTGTATTGTTTTAATTATGTTTTTAAAGCAAAATAATTAATTATACATACAGTCTGTAATATTTTTCACGTGTTTCTCGGCTGTAGTGATGATGGTGGCTTCTCCTCATTCTTCTCTGTTTTAAGAATTACATTGAAGATGTATAAAAAAGAATTGAAAGCATGCACCCGTTTTGAACCAAATTTTGCATTTCAAGGTAACCAACAAAAATGACTGAACTTCAGCTGTCTTTTTAGCTCATCATAGAAGTTGTTTTATACTTTTTAAATAATGCAACAATTGCGGTTTATCTCGCAATATCTTTTAGCTTATAGAGTAGACCACTTATATAATAATAAGAATTCTAAATAATTTTTTTAATGCTAAAGAAAGGAAACCTTGAAACTCAAGCAGATTTGGTTTAAAATTGATAACTGTTTTTTTGGATTTTCATGTATTAGATGGTAAACAGAGGAGATATTATTCACTTCAAAGACATAACTTTTGAACATAAAATATATTTAAAAACAACAGTCAATTATGATCATGTACTGCTGTTCGTACTAAAATTTGCAATTTTCATTCTAATGTGAGGAAAGAAAAAAAACTTTTACACATCATAACCCCATTGAACCCACTACTGAGTTCTGCACAAGGCCATCCTATTAAAAAAAAAAACAAAAAAAAATTTGGCTTCTTTTCCTTCCAAAGGCTGCGAGCATAAATTATCCTTACTACTTCCTTAACATTCTCTTTCCATGCTTTATCTTAAATAGTTTTGTAAATGATTCCATTGATTATGTAACTAATATTCCCTGAATTAAAGCCAACACCAAACCTTAGTTACATGGAGCTAAACAAAAGTGTAAAATAGAAGATAAATGCACGTGGTATTGAGTGGAAGTCAAGGGCTTGATGTAAATGTGGGTAGGTGGTTTTGGAAGGGCTAAAATGGAAGCTTTTCAAACCATAAGAAGAGATTGTTCTGTTGTCTGTTTCTACGGCATTTTTTTCCCTTAATTACATTGATGTCTCAAGATTCTTACTTGCACAGGCTAAAGATGGCCCCAACAAAACATTTATTGTGGCTACCAATAAGGCTAATATACGAAGGTAAATATATATTACGTCGCTAGTGATAGGCAGTGAAATATTGTCTGTTTTTGAGTTGACACTTAACAGTAACGCAGAATATAATTAAATGCATACTTTTGTGAGCCATGAAAACTTTTTTATTGGCACTTTTTGTATGGTTTTTTATTATTTTAATATTTAAATATCCATTTCTTCTTTTTTTTTTCTTTAAGTTAAAGCTTCAAGTGCTCAATTTCTTTGTCCAAATACATAAGGTTTTGTAAGAGTGTTTGTGCCTCTTTACAGTTTTAGGTTCCTAAGTATAAAAACCAGATCAAAGCATTACTATTGATATTTTTTTTATTTAAAAAGATGAGCAGAAAAAAATATAGAAAATCTTTTATTTTAAACAGTTGAAGATAGATAAAAAAAGATCTACAAGTGATCAAAAATATGCACTGGGAACAGACAGCAGCAATGCAGGTTGTTGGGGAAATCAGCTCATTTAAAAAACAAAGTGTGGTATCAGACAAGGAAGTGTGCTTTCCCCAGACCTTTTCTATCTCTACAGCCAAATAATTATGGGAAATCTAGAAGGATACCCAGGAATTAAAGTAAGTGGGCACAATGTACACAACTTGAGATTCACTGATGACACTGTATTATTTGCAAAAAAGAAGTCTTGCAACAATTAATAGACATTGTTGAAGAAGAAAGCAGAAAGAATGGTTTGGAATTTAACAGCAAAAAGACAGAAGCAATGGTGGTCAGTTAAAACAATGTGTGTCCACAGATCAACATGTTTATTGATGGGAATAAACTCAAGCAAAGGGATCAATTCAAATCTTTGGTACTTTATATCAAGTGATGGACAAAATACTCTGAAATTGCATCAAGAATAGTACAAACTCATGAAGATTGATGTGAGGCATAAAAAATTTCAAAATAGCTACCGGAGGCAATAGAAATGTGGTTTCTCTGGAGAATGCTACGAATCTCTTTTACTACAAGGAAATTTAACAAAACAGTATTGTGTGAACTGACACAAGATCACTCATAAATAAATTACCTAAACAGCAAGGCAACCTGTTTTGGCCATGATATGATGAGAAAAAGAAAAACTCGAACATCTTGAGACAACTGAAATGATTGAAGGAAAAATGCAGCAGGGGAAAACAGGAAGAAAAGATGTAGGATGGACTAAAAAGAGGCTCAAAGTCAAACAAGTGGCAGATACACTTAAAGCGACAAGGGATTGAGATGCATGGAGGGTAATGATTGCCTATGCTAAAGAGATTGATGTATGAAATCCAGTTGGTTTTCATTGAGTATCTTCTTTTTAGTACTACCATACTAAATTGCTAATATGAGTAATTAATAGGGCTGAAGTGATGCTGCATTTAAGGAAATCCAAAGTAGGGGTAGCAGAACATCTAAATTTAACCAGAAAAAAAAAAGAAACTTTGACATATCATCATCTTAACTTTGTATGATCAAAGATTTTATATGATACATTCAAAATATCTATTTAACACTCAAGAGCAATTAAAAGTGTTTCATACCACAAAAATGTGAAATATCTTTAGAACTGACTTGAGCCATTTGTGTAGTTAAAAAATATTTTCAGACTGGTGTGGATTAAACATGTAATCGTAGCTAATACTCTTTAAAAAAAAAAGGCAAATGGAGACTATTTTAAGGAAAACTGGAAAAAACAAATTGTTTCATTAGGCATAATGTAGCAAAAGTAAAGGTTAAAATCCACCAGCAATTCTGTAAAGCAAGAATGCTTTAGTGGTTTTTCTTGAAAACCCTGCAAGATAAAACTGACTTCTTCTTCAAAAAAAAAAAAAAATTCACATAAATTTTTCTCAACATGACACTCACCACATAGTATTGTGCCTGAATACTTTTCAGAGTTTTCTCACCGACAGCATCACTGAGTGCACAGACAGATAAAAAGACATGTTAACTTTTATTCTGTACATCAAATAGGTCAAAGCAGTGATACTTGACCTTATAATGCTATAGTGCACCTATATCAAACATAAATGTGTAATTTAACAAAATCGAATAGCTTGTAAAATTATTGTTTTATTAATAATGGAAATTAAATGCACTGAATTCATGATAAATCATAAATTTATTACGAAAATTTAAAAAAAAAAGAAAGAAAGTGAAATATTTCATATAAAATTTGATACAATCTAAAAAAAAATAACACTTATTGGTTTGTGATTCCATATATTTACTGTTACTTTAACTTTGACTTGAGGTAAACAGAAAAAAAATGCATTATCAATGGCTAGTCAAATCATTTTAGCAGAATATTTATGCCCTTTTATTTTTTAATAGCTGTTTCTTTAAAAAAATTACTCGAAAAGAGGGTTCTATTAAAACACAGAAATGGTCAATCGCACTGCTAAATTAGACTTAGAGGTTTTTTAAATTCCAACAAAACTTACAAAATTTGAGGCAATTGTTCTTTGAGACGACATAACCCTTCATTGAAAGAAGGCTCTCGGCTGAGAATTTCCAGCACAAAGTCATAAGTTTCCTGATTTATTGCCATTGTTTAACAGACCAATTCTTGAGACTGCAAAAGATCAAAATCATTTAATTATTTGCTTACACTATGAAAATTTTATTTACAATATTTTGGGCTTCCTCGTTTGGGTTTTTTTTTCCATTGACTTCAGCAGGGTCAGATGAGAAAAAAATTAAATTTTTAAAACAGAAACACCTCTAAGGTCTTGTAACTTATTAATAATATACTTCCAAAATCTCTATCAAATATGAAGCTTGAAGCCTCATCTAAGCACAAGATTAATAATCACTATCCACAAAAGCCAAAATTGTTTTGATATTTTCAATTATTTTTGACATCTTCTTATCATTTTAAAACTGATTCTGGTTGTTGGCATAATACTTTAAGAGCTATTAAATATCACCAAGACAAGGGTCTTATAGATATAATTTTCTTTTGAGTGCATATATACAAAAAAAAAATCTGAGAGAAACTTTGAGTAGCCATTTAGATCTAATTTCATTGCACTAGCACTGTGGAACCCGCTTATATCGAAATGTACTCAGTCTCAGGAGAAAAAAATTATGTCGATAAATAAAAATACAAAGATAAAGAGTTTACCAAAATTAAAGACAAATTGGAAAATATAAAGTTAAAGAGATAAAAAAGGTCAATGAGTAGAATAAAGAACTCAATTGTCTCCTTGTTAATTTTTTTTTCCATGTGAAAATCAGGTTTTGTGTATTGTCTCTGGCATTTTAGCAAATGGTAATTTTGTTGTCAACAAGTGTTAACAGAATAGTTTGATCTACATCTCAGTTGCCTAAGAATTTTTTATAAAATGATCATGGCAAAATCTGACATAGGTCTGAGGTCAACAGTTGAGCATTGAGAATCCAAAGTTTGGTTGCTTCATCAGCGTTTTGTGTATGATTGAAGAAAGTCTTTGACTTTCAAGGCAAGCCTAGCCTAACCCAGTGCAGTTAGCCACAAGCAATGAAAAGCTTCCACATTGCCACTGACACTGTCTCCACTCACAGCATCTATACACACTGGCTTTCTATCATAGTATCAGGCCTATATCTAGTTTTGTCCTCGCCCACATCAGACAGTTATGTTGTCTATCAGCGGACATGTCTTAATGTCTAGGCATGTGACGATAGGGACAAGGTGGTGGGGGCTACATAAATTCCTCTTTCCCTCTCACTGGTTCTGTTATGACATTGCAATGCATATATATATATATATATATATATATATATATATATATATATATATATATATATATAGTTTTTAAAAACAAGATGATGTGCGAGATGGAGGGAAAGAAAGATAATGTGCGTACAAGAGAGACAGAGCAGAGGGAGCAAAAAAAGGGCAGGGGGCAATTAGCGAGAGGTTCACTGAGCTCTTGGAAGAGGCCAAATCTATGATAGAAAGCCAATGCCAGTTGGTGGTTTGATTTAAATGAGATAACGTTGACAGATTGATTGGTAGACCATCTGGGATGGGAGAAATTTGGTACTCTGTGGGTTTATGGAAAGGCACTTAGGAGATGTTAAAGCTTCTGTATAATCGACACTGAATTTGAAGCAGGAATAAAAATTGTAGGATTTTTTTCCTCGCCATATTTTTTTGCCCTCTATTGAGGCTTGCCTAACAGTTAACTTGTAGCTGCCATGTCCATTAAGCTGAGTTACTGAAAAAATAAGTCAATTTATAAGAATTTTATTATTAAGAACATTGAGTTGAGGTAAATTTTCTGTATAAATTTGGGAAAGATGTAGAAAAACAAAAATGTTGATGAATCAGCTACAATATCAGTGGGTTATACAGCATACATATGTGCTGCAGACCTACCCAAACCCAAATTTGTGCAAACTAGCCTAAACGCCACTAGGTGATATCCTCAATCTTCGGCCCAGCATCTCTTCTTCTAGCCTAGTCAGCATGTACCCAGGTGGACGAGTTCTGTGAAAAAATATGACTGAGTATTATAAATTATTATTAACTATCATATACTTCCCATTTGCCAAAAAGCCTTCCCCAGTGAAACTGACATGAGGTTAAAAATACTCTAATTTACAATTACATTAGACAGCTTAAAATGCACCATCAACACTGCTCATGAATTACTAATATAATTATAGAACTTGGCAAATTAAAACTGTTCAACACAGCTCTAATCAATAGACTCATAAAAATAAAATCTTTCTCCCCATCATTATGATAATATGAATTTTTTATCCAAACTTTTCGTTTTTAACATAAACTAGAGTCTTGATCTAGAGTCTAGATTTCTAGATCTCAAACTAGTCTAAAACTTTAAGTGAGATACTGCAGTTTAATGTCTGAATGCCTATTTTGGAGAAAAAGCAATGTGTACGCAAGTGCAACTAAAACAACACAAGATTAGATCTAGTTCAGGTACACAATCTTTATCTATTCTAGATCCAGTCTACATCTAAAATGATTTCTCTAGATAACTAGGGCCTAAAACTAGAACCAGCTAGAATCAGGATTTAGATCTAGATCTAGATCTAGATCTAAGTGAAGATTAGATAAGTCAAATTATGATATACCAGTCAAGACATTGTTTATTTTCTTTAGGAATGATGAACTGAGGGAATTGTGGTTTCGGTCGTTAAAATAAATATATACTAAGAATATTTTGAGAATGGTATAAGACTTCAGTTGATTTTTTTTCTTCGAACTTTGCCGCAAAGCAAATAGTCGTCGATTAAAATTTAGAGTTATAACCCTTGTGTTCGTAGGTCCGGTGTAATTTGGGTTCAAGAGTACTATTTCAACTGTTCGAGATTATGCCTTGGGCCTAGAGGTAAGAAGCGGTTTTCTGAATGAAAGAATCATTTGTTCTGATTTCGTGTGTTGCACTTTCAGGTCCAGAATATTCCTCATATCACTATGCTGCTCTCTGCCCCCCCCTTTCTATTCTTTATGTTCTAAGATTATCTTATAAAACTTTATTTTTATTTCCATCGCTTGTTTGGATTTCTATTCTTTTGACTCAAGATTTCGCGCTATCAGTTTATGCGACGATGCAATATAGTATGAATGAATTATTTGGTGCTTTTAAAAAGCTATTGTTTAGTGATGGATGAATTAACATTAGCTCTTCGTTGAATATAACTCATTATAGTTTGTTTTATAATAGAAGTCTATGCAATCCGAGGCCCATAACATGAATGGGAATGTTGGGAAGGAAACAACTTGTCAGAATATTTCTTCAGTCACACTTTTACAACACAAACACAATAAGATTACCTAAATCTTGTCTTAAGCAAGGGCCTTGTTATCAATTCATTTAAATCCCAAATAAACAGACAGTCTTCTTTTCAAATCACATGCTAGAACTCTAGGCCAAGATCAAAAGCGTATTCTCTGTATGTTATAATAAAAGATTACTAGATACTAGAAAGAATTGAATTGAAAAATAAATCACCCAAATCATGTTGTAATAAAACTTTACTAATGTATTCGGATCATGAAGAATGACCGCAGAGCAAAATTTGCAGATTTATATTAGAGCAGCTGAAGGTATCATTGAGACAGAAAAAAATTGAACATTGATTGACATAAGAATATGCACAGCCTTCTTAAACAACAGAGTCGAGACACAGGGCTGTGGTCAAGAGTTGTGTTTTATGCCGTCACTAAGCATACAACCAAAATAATTTCTATTTCTGTAAATAAAACTTGGTCTTCACCGTATCAAGCCTCTATACTTCCTTCCTTGAATCTTAAACCGTGCCAAGGTAGACAACTCTAACTACGCAAAGATTTCTTTGACCTTCGGTGGTGAGACCAAAATACAAGATCTAGTGAGAACTATTTGAGGCCCAATAATAAACTGTTAACATGCCTGTTGAAAAAGTAAGTGTCAATTTCTTAGATGCCACCCTCGTATAATCGAATTATAATTTTTAATGGCGAATGGTTTCATTACTGCAGTCATCTAATTCTAATTAGATATAGATCTTGGTTTCTAATTTCTTTTAAGTGCTACCACTATATTCTAGATCTAGATTTAATAACAGAATTGCTGAGGCCTTTGAATTATTTTTTTTTGGACGAAATTGGACGGTATAATCACCAAAGATGAAGTGACCTTATTTACAAGTTGAATACAGTCAACACTGCTTAACTCAATCCTCAGGGATATAACAAATAAGATCAACTTAAAACTCGAGTTAAGTGAATCAAGGAGTTATCTCATAGTCATGTAAAAAAACAAAACAAAAAAAAAAACAAAAACGTAAATATATACTACGCCAATATAAGCAGACTATTAAATTTGTGTGTATGATTTGATTTTTATTATGTTTTGTTTTTTCTTGTTTAAATAGAAAAGAAGTTTTTCCCTTTCTTTTTTTCATTGTAGCCTGTTTCAGCATTTATCTTTACTCTTCCCTATTGTCTAATTAGTTCAGTTATGCAAATCCATTTGAGCGTCAGGGTTATTACTACTATAAGTTTTGCGTCTGCGCTTGGTATCAGTCCATTTCATTTTAATGTAGAGAGCTGGTAATGAGAAATCAATCTGGTTCTGATGAGAGGCCTTGTTGGATTAAGATGAAAAATTTTCTTGCTTAGGATTTTATAGTAATCAACATGCGAAATGTATCGCAAAAGCTGATTGTCATACTAGTCCTAGCCCTTCAGCGGGGGTGGGGTGGGGGGGGTTGGGGGGGGGGTTGGAATGGGTGGGCATTGTTTACTCAACCAATGACACTTCTCGGAGGAAGCAGGTTTAGCCTACAAATACAATGCAAGCAAAATGTAAAACTAAGTGAATAATGCCCATTGTTCCAGGCGTTGCCCTACAGCCAAGGAGAGATGGGATGGGAGAACAGTGTTCATTCAACCAATCACAGTGGCAGATATAGCCTATATATCTTTCATAATGTACGAAAAATGTAGGTGGAAGCAGTAACATCAATTTTATTTTGCTAGGCCTAGCCTAACAGCCAATGAGGGATCCAATGGGTGAACAGTGTTTAATCAATCACAGAGAAGACAGGTCTAGCCTACAAACACAATGCACAGAAAATGTAATAAGAAAGGGAAGGGGATATGGCATGGATTAGCAGTGGCCAATCAACCAATCACAGAGGAGACATCTTTAGTCTAAAGCACATACAATGCACAGCGTCTCTAGCCTAGCACTGGCCAGCTCTCCTTCACAATCTTTCCCCCTCCACACACACACACATATTCGTGCATTTTGTTGAACTTTTTGACGATGATGATTGTTGAGTAATAGGTAGGTTTACGAGAAAGGATAGGAGTGATATGGACTCAACATTAAGATCGACTTGAGTGAAAATAGACATAAGCAGCGTTGACTTAAGTGGTGTCCATTGTATCTAAATATTAAACAATCTATTAAATTATGCATAGCATGGAAGATTGGGTATTTTTCTTCTGACTTTTATATGTACATATCTGGTTTTTTCCTGATTGTTTTGAATTATAACTAAAGAGATTTAAAATAAATTCAGTGAATTAAATAAGGAGATTGTCAGGATATGAAGTATGTTTACAGGACGGTATAAAAGTCATGACTAAAAACATTTCAGTAGAACTTCCGATTGGATATGATGGTTTATTAAGAAATGATATATATATGATGCCGTAGTTTTTTTTACTGGTAATTTATTGTTAGAAAATGATTTAGACTTACTTGAGGCATTAATAAGTTCTATACACGTATATGGCCCAATCAAATGAAGCTTTCTTTAGGATGGGGGTACCATACCCATTCGGAAGTCCGTCCAACATTTCTTTCAAAAAGTGTGTTACATGTATTTATAAATGAATTATAAAAATTCTTCACATTTGGACATTTAGTAAGATAATAAATCCAATCACAAGGCAAATTTAACTGCTAGTACCAGAGATATTGCCTTGAAATTACTGATTAAAGGACAATACATTTACGCTTGCCAGCATATATTATATTCCTCTGCTATACATATATTTAACTGCTTTTAACAGTGGAGAAAAACTAAAAGCTGTCAAGATTACATTGTGGCAAGAGTGTAAGGATTTTATGGTTTTTAATAGAAGATAATATCATCAAAATGATGTAAGACTTGATCTACAGGATCCTGAATTTTTGTCTGTTTTTTTTTTCCCTCTTTTTTTTTTTTTTTTAATTTGCAATCCTGTGAAACAATCCTTTGGATGAAAGAGTATTAATATAGTGTGAAGTTAGCTTCACATTTCAATTCAGTTCCATGGATTTGCACAATGTAAGATTTGAAATTTAGTGAAATGTGTGAGAGCCTTTTTCTGCTTGAATAAGTCATTAGAACATCGCCAACATTCATTATTTTATTCTTCAGATTCGAGGAGGAGGTGAATTGTTCAAGCACCATTGGACAACATTTTCAAAAGTGCAGCAGGCCCCTCTTAAGTTCTACTGGACTCATGGACGCATGTTCAGATACTATGTGTATAGTGCTGCAATCATGTTTCCTCTCTTTATGTATCTGACTAAAGCAAGTGAGTTATGAGTTTGATAATCACTTTCACAAAACTTAAAATGAATTGTTTAAATTATGCATGTGGCTTTTCAAACTTGTTAGTCAATCTGCTTGTTTTTAAATACATGTAATTGACTTTTTACATTCATTCTAACTTGACTTATAAAGGTAATTTTAATTGAAAAAGGTATTTGAAAAACTTTGAATCTCAGAAAAATCAGTATACATCTCATTCTCCCCATCAAAAGATGCTCTCTGGAAAAAAAAATGTAGACCTCATAGTATGATAGAACTGTGGCAATATTTTATTATGCTGTCAGAAAACATGGGGTGCTGTAAGGACTTAGTTACGATTATTCTCTGATCAGTACTATCCTTTTTCCATGTTGCTTTTTCAGCTGCACAAACATTGGTAAATAATTTTATACATTTTATATACTAAAATTAAAAATGTGTAGAATTTTGCCTAATATGTAATATAAGGTTTAACTCAGGTTTTCGACTGCAAAACATTTCAGCGGTGAAAAATTTACAGAAAGTTTAGCTAGCACTTTATTTATTTTATTAAACTTGTTATTGCAATTCTTTAACTCCTTTAAATTTTAAGGTTAAGAAGAAGTAATTTGTGATCTGAGAAACGGATGGCTAAGTTTTCAGGTAATGTTTAAAAAAAAAGATATCTTGAGAGATGAGGTTTGTACAAAGAACTTCCGCTTAAAATCTCTTAAAAATTACATATCGTACAGAGTTAATTTTCAAAACACAATCAGTTGTTGGAACATAGCCAAAGCAAATTTGTAATCAAGTAATAAAGAGGAATATTGAGTCCCTTATGAATGTAGAACGTTCCAAAATTTTGCCATTATATTTTTTAAAGATATTGAAGAGGAAAATAAATTTTACCCAAAGCATTAAAATGTCTTATTTCTTCAAAGAGGAAAAGCAAAAATGATGCAGTTTATTTACTATAAGACTTTTCTTTCCATCTTTATTTATGATCAATAATGATTAAAAGTTAGTTAGATTTTAGGATTTCAAAGCTTGACTTGTATTTGAAATCATCATTTATCACTTTTCTTTTGGACATATTTTTTTTGTAACTTTAAGCATCAACCTATAACTAACACCAGTCACAACTCAAGCCCACATAGAATAAATTTCAAGAAAATTTTCCAAGTTTTTTTTTAATTTTTAACTGTATCCACATACACCTTTACGATGAACAATAACTTAAGTCACAGATATGGTATAAATGTCCATTCTCTCTATCATCAACTCTTTAGGTTATGCCCCAGCCAATGTGAAACAGTGGGAGCAGATTAGAGCCAGTAGGAGACGTGAGTAGCCTAAATTTGTAAAAAAAAAATTTTTTTTTCATTTTACTTTTTGCAAAGCTTAGAGGTATCAGTCAGTAATGATTTAAATATTTTTAGTACAGAGATACTAGAGTAGGCCTACCAAAAAAAATTTTTAAAAAAAAAAAGGTCTTTAAGGAATTTAGACAAAGAAAATCACATTGGGGATATCATTATCAAATTCTTTTGAAGGCCAGGTCATATGGTCAAGTTTTATGTCTGTTTTGCATTTATCAGGGTTCCTTCAATGCACCAGTTCATTCATGTTTTTGGTTGTTTTGTTTTTTACATAAAGACTGCAATTGCTTAAACAAAAAGGTATTGAAATACAGGGCTAGGGCTGTATAATTCTCAGAGAGAAGGTGGCTATTGAGGAAAAAGAAGTGATGTAATAAAACAAGAATCAAGCATTGTCAACCTTGTCAGACTTGAATTTAGCTCAAACCTATTTCAGTACTCTCCTGTACAGTATATATTTTTTTACATCAAGAAACTTTCAGGTTAGAATGAAAAGAATTTTATCTTTTCATAGTTCTTTGCAAAATTCAAAAACATTTAGACCACAAAGAAAAAAGTGTTCTAAACTCAGATATTCTTTTCAATAGGTTACTAATGTTTTATAAGATTTTTACCTTTTGTAACAGTAAAAAGTTGATTAAACAAAGTTTTGCTCAATAATAGGTAATTGTATCCTTCTTCTTGCATTTAAAAAACATGCTCAGATCACCAGTTTCATTTTTTTCCCTTAACTTTCCTTCATCATGTTGAATACCTTTTTACTCACATGCACTTAAATTAATCATATAACAGACATGTGTTTCTTGAATGTCAAAACTTAAATAGGAACAGTTGTTGTGGTTTAAAATGCTTATTTTGAAAAATTTTGCTCAAGAGAAAGGAATTAAAATGTTTGGCTTTGAAGAGTCACTGCTTAGAATAATATCAGTTGTAGGTGTCTATATGGTTGGTAGTTGGGCAAATGAAAAATACGATTCGAAATTCAAATGAGGAATCTGTATTTCAAAGCAGTTTGTAGTTTGACATTTAAACTTATTTCTCATTTTCTTCACTTTGATTTAGGCTGACTTCTTTATTCATCGCTCTGTTTGCTGCAAAATCTCCAATAAGTTTTCTTATTTATCTTCTTTTTTTTTTCAGACACTTTTTTTGACTTGCCTCATTGAATTGGAGCTCATTAGAAAATTATGTCTGGATGATAATGGAGTAAAATGAGTCGGCAAAAACTGCTGCAGTATTTTCTTTTTAGTCATCTTGATAGTATGACTATATATATTATTTCTGATAGAGTAAATAAAGCTGTTTGAACATTTTTCATGCTTCTTTTATTTATGCAATTGTTAATAAACTGTGTTTGTAAACTGTATTTACTGTACAGGATTATTTTGATTTAGCAAAGTATCAAAGATTTCCTCAGCTTGTATAGTTCTCACATGGTAAACTTGTACAAAAATATGGCCTGTGTAAATCGGCTTAAGGAAAGGAACCATTTAAAGGGTGAAAGGCATACAAAACCAGCGATCAAAGGCACATTATTTTAAGTCAAGTTGATTAGACAGTATCTTTAAATGAAATATTTTTAAAAAATGATGATGATGTGAGATGTTGATGTTATCGATCTTGGTTCCTCTGATTTAGTTATCAAAGTTTGAGCCATAAAAAGAAGTTTCAAAAATTCAAGGCAATACCTTTGATTTCTCCTAAGACACAATAGTCTGTACCCAGATTAATTTCTTTTAAAGATTACTTCAGGCCTTCCCCAAAGATTAAAATGTAAGGATGCAAGGCACAGATCATTATGTCTTTACACTTTAAAAAGAATACCATAAATTTATCCTCTAATCTATACATTTTACGAAAATTATAATGCATGAATGAAAATTATTGTTGAAAAGATGATAATAAAGGCTCCAAAACTGTAGTATTTAATATCTAAATTTCGCTGTAAATTTGGACGATGCAGGTTCATTTTCAAATTCTCTTTTTTTAACAGAGTTGGGATTCCTTTTATTTCTGAATGTCTAATCCCCATACCATTTATGATTTTCATAAATATTTTAATTTTTTACTCATAAGCAAAGCTTTCATTTTATCCTCGGGAGTGGGAAAGTTCAGTATGCTATGAGCTAGCATACATATATATATTTATCACGGCTGTTAAAGAGTGGCATTTTAGTTTGCCTGTGGCACCCATGAAGCAGCCTATAACCCAATCGGGTCATGAGGTCAAGCACCCCAGCGGAATGGGGATTCCCCTTTCCTCGCAAATCTAGTTATTAGATCTAATTTTCCCACCAAAACAATGGAGAATTTCAGCTCATACATGAAATGTAGAAGTACAAAAATCATATAATTTGTGAAATCTATATTTAAACGGTACGAACCTAGATTTTTTCCTCTTCGTTTCATTTAATTGATGGAATTATTGAGCATTTTAACAAATACATGAATCTGGAATAATCTTTCGGCGGTAACATTTTTTACAGGATATTTTGCAAAAAGTGAAACAATTTTTGGGGATGAAATTTTAACAGCATCTCGTGTATATGTTGAACTTAGCACCCACCAAAGGGCATTAGCGAAGAGTTCTCCATTTTCAAGTTATGCAGGCTTAAGTTACAATAGTTCACTTCTTACAGCCCTGGTACGGTGTTTTGATATTAATTAATGAATCTAAATAACGACAGAACATTGTAGTTCAAGCTGTAGAGCGTCAATATATATGAGAGAGACCTGATCTTAACTATTAACAAAGTTATAAATATGCACTAAGAAGAAAATGAAACTTGTATAGAGTTGCACATATATTCGCATAGTCTTGCTTTACAGGTAAGTCATAGGTTTACTTTGCCTTTTGTTTTTCAATCGGCGTGGTGTGTGCTAAGAGCTCTGTCTCTCTGTAATATTTTCAAGCTTTTATAACTTCCTTCAAACCTGTGACACCTAAGTGCTTTGAGTTTATTTATGTCAGAAAATTAATAACATAATTGTAAAAATATTTTTTTTTATTTTGGTTACCGGAAATGATTGTGCATATCAAAAGTTAGTAACGAGCCGTTGATAAAGTATGCACAGTTAGAGAAACTTTCGATTGTTTCCTCTGTTTCAAACTTCATAGGGTTTTTCATGGCATTCATATTCTAAGTGCTGCTCCATATTTAACAGTTTCAGTTTGAGGCTGATAAGGTAGATCTATAATGCAGAGTTGTTATTTAGGGATAGTTCATGCAGACCCGAGCGTGTGCAATTATTTTAATAAATCATATAAAATCACAGAAAAACTCTTCGCACTTGAAACTTTCACAAGTTTCTTATATTAATCTTTTAAATATAGGAAAATAATTTTTATGCGATAAAATTGTTTCACTTTTGAAATATTCCTAATAAACTGAGGTGTTACTGAAATTATGACTTTTTTCAGTTGTTTTACTAGAAGTAAAAAGATTCACCTGTACCATGTAAAAACGTTATAATTAAGAGATTAAAAAATATAGCGTTGTACTCAAGAAAATTTCAGCTTTAAAATGAATGTATGTTTGATATACTTGGTGTTAATGAGGCCAGATTTATTGCAAGGTAAAAACAAGTAAAAATTCCCAATATTAGCTTTAACGGCAGTGCACCGTCACGCACGGGCACACACGGTTGTAGCCTGCCTTACAGGTGATTCATCACCGATTCGCCCACTAACTAGGGGCGTATGAGGTAGGGCCTGGAAGTAAACCAAGTTGCCGCTTTTTGGTCTATTTTAACAGCCATGATATCTTCACTTTTACAGGTGTGTCTACGTAGATTTAGGACTAATAAAGCACCATGATTCTTTTCTCTTTTTTTTTGTACAATTCTGTTTATTCAACCCTCTCTCTCTCCAATTACTGGACTGTCTTTCTTTTTTTTTTTTAATCTTGTTTGTCAGAGTGTCTTTCCCCTTCTCTGTTTGTCTATAGAAAAGATAGATAACCACAATACTATTATATTAGTGTGTGTCTTTTGTCAATTCATTTGTGTATGTTTGTGGTTATAAAAAGGGTTATAAGTGTAATATAATCATTCAACTATATTTTCCATACTAGGTGTGAGTATAATTATAAATTATATGGAAAAATAAAAAAAAGGTGGTCAGACAAATGTTACAGGTGCTTCCTTGGGATAGCACATTTTATTGATTGAAAAGGACATTATTAATAAAAAATCAAGATTTAAAAAAAAATATTTTACACCATAAGCGATATTTCACATAAAATCTCAGAAGGCCAAATCTATCACTAATACTAGCAATACTAACCAAAGATTATCAAACTTTGAGGTTTCAACTCAGACCTGTTCATTGAATCATGAAAATAAAGCTGGAAAATACTGAATTAACAAGAATACTCTATATTATATCAGAGTCCCCGGTTGTAAAACTTTTCCTTTTAAATGCCATTTATGAATTTTGTTAAATGTAATTTTTAACTAAACAAACTAACGATAGATGGAATTTAGTCTGGAATGTGTATTAGAACAGGGCAAGTTGTCTAATATTCAAACCACTAAAGACAATACTTGACTAGATAACAAATTCATTTTGGAAAAGATACCAAAGGCATCAAAATAAAAAAAAGTAAATGACACATGTATGATTTTTTTACATTAAAAATAAAAACAAATAGAAAAGAAAATAAAGACATTCATGTCCTTCAGCAGATCGCTCGTGAGATATGAAATTCATGTTATCATTACACACATGTGGCACATCTATCAATCTTAGTCATTCATCACGTTCATTTATCAGAGGTGCCATCATTCTCCTAAGATAAAAGATCAATCTCAATCAACAGATGTGAACTTTTATCACACTGAACGTAAGCTTTGAGTGCGAGTCCTGCTAACGCACATGCAAACTTTACGAGTTGATAAGAATAATTGCCCTTGGAAAGTATAGTGATTATCAACTATCTAAAGTGTCTGAAATTTTAGATTTTTCATTTGCTTGGAAAATAAATGACTCCACTTAGGACCACACTTTATTTCTTAATTCATTCAGAACTCGAGAGAAAACTGTATGAGGTAGAGAAGGGATTGCAAAATGAGCTCTTAAAAATATCAAAACACTCTCCTGTAATCACCTTAAGCATGAAGCAAAAGAAAAACGTATGCAAATAATAACTAATATATATATATATATATATTATATATGCTTTCTCTTAAAAACTTTCAGCAGAAAGAAAAAAAAATTATGTCTGCCTATCTTCTAAAAATTCAATGCTGCCCTCATATCTCTTTAAGAATTATTTTATAAAGAGCCATTGCCTATCTGCACTATAGAAACCTTTTTTTACTGAGCGACAACAATTACATCCCCTTGCTGCTCCCTTAGGTATCTAAAAATGGCAAGGATCAAGGAAAAGACCAGCTATGCCCATCTGTTTTCCTATGATACTGTTTGCTGTTACCTTCAACAAAATACTGTAGCAACAAGGCCATTACAAATCTCAACAAATAATTTAACTGTCTAAAAATACACAAACCCACAGCTCTTACCTGATTGTCTCTCTGTCAAACTAATTGATATGAATACTTAGACAGCCTTGACCTTGATCGAGCACCAACTTCTATTACAGTAATACTAGCTCTAAATAAACTATTTCCAAATTGATCAATCACATATTCACTGAATTTTAATCGCCTGTTAACTGCCAGTCCACCATGTCCCTCAAATTATGACACTGACAATGAGGATGCTTGGCATGACAATTCTCCATTGGGATTGGCCCACTCTGATCTCAAATGTCAGAAGCTCTCAACGCAAGCAAGAATTTAGCAGAGAAAAGATCTTAACTTAAAGCCTAAGTGAAGGATGTGAACTGCAGTGCCCACTCAGTTTAGTAAACAATGGTGTGAACTTTCCAGCCCACGTTAAACATTAAGCTGTTCCTTTTTACAGAATAAAAAATAAAGGAATGGCAGAACAGATACAAACTAGAAAAATTGACTTGGCCCACCTTCACTTTTTTTGACAAAGAAGGAGCAAGTCTGCCCTTCAATTCCTGTTACTGGTAACTACACTGAGTCATCAACACACCTTACTATTCTATTGCGTATGGCCAGATGAATTTGACACCTCCAAAGATTTTGCAAGCTCAAGTTGAAACCTTCTTGGCACTATTGAGTCATTTTGAAAAAAACAAGTCAAACATTCATAAACGTAAAACCATCTATGTTAATTACAACGATACCAACCAAAGCCTTTCATTTTGTTCCATTAAAAAAAATGAATGTCATAATGACAAAGGAATATCTAACAGAAAGATTTGAATATTGTATATTTCTTAACACAATTCACTTTGTGACCAATTTAATTTTGTACTTCACAGAACTGATAGTTAACAATCAACTATAGCGCACAAGCTTTTTTTTTTTTTGCAGGTGCCATAAGACTGTTTGAGGTAGTGTTGTCAATTTAATTGTACACTTCACAAGTTTTTAAGATACTTGTTCTGTGATAGTTGATACATCACAACAATTCAATTCTCATAAAAATGGACACGAAATGGTAGAATTTGCTATTGCTGCATAATTTGTATCATATCAAAATTTTATGACCTATATTATTACTGAGAATGAGAGATTTCTAGTTTACCTCAATGCACTTTTTAATGATGACAGAATAATGAAATCAGAGAATTTATCTAATCACTTGTTATTCAATTTTGTCATAATTTGCTCAATTTATATATTCAGCAATAATTGTCAAAAACAGTCGCAATCAATTTACTTACATCAACATTGAAAATCTTTTTGACAAAATTAACTTTGCAAAATTTTTAAAACACAAAGTGCATAGACCCTATGGCCATTTTCATGCTTTTTAATTTTGCATTGATGTTCAACCTAATGCAGTCATGGACTAGATCTTTTCTAGGAGAAAGCTTAAAAAAATCTCTTTAACCATATGAAACCCGGTTATTTAAAAAAAAAAAAAAAAGGAAATAGAATAACTCTAATTTGAGGGTCAAAGAGGTTGTTACAGTAAAAAACAGTTTTAAAAAGTGCTTATGAAGAACATTTTACAAAGAAAATTTTTTTTTTACCATGTTGAAGTATGTAGAATCATAAAGCATGAAAATTTACCATGAATTTGGTTAAATGAATTAACAATGTATGAGTTACATGCCTCATGGACAGAATAGATTACAAAATTGTGTCTTGTTGGTCAGCTCAAAAAAAAACCTATAGTTTAAACCTTTTGCATAATATCATAATTATATGTTAGCTTGATAAAGAAAAATGAGAGAATTTTACAAGGACAAAGAAAAAGATTGAGATACTTTTTCAACACTTGTATGTGATTAAATTACATAAAAAAAATTTTGAGACTCCTAGCCAGCTCAGGAGGTTACCTTTCTGATTTTGTTGATTGCAATATTTAAAAGTTCCACATATTATCTTATACAAACTTTATGAAGATCAGTGAGGCTTTAATTGTAAAAATAAATTTAAACTTTTACACTTCATTGTGCTTTCATATGAAACTTTTGGCCGTCAGTAAAATAACATTTTAAGTTACATATTGAACAGAAAAAAAAATGTATGTAATGAGGCATGCTTGAAGTTAGCAATCATTAAACTTTGGCTTTCCAGATCCATAAAAGAAATACAACTTGGTTGAATGTCAAAAGACGTGTTAGCCTTAGCTAAAACACAAGATCAAACAGTTATCAAGCAAAACAGAAAAAGCACTGCCAGCAAGTAAGCATTACAATACATTTGACTTTTTGTTGGTAAAAACTTTTGGGTGATATTTTAGTGATTGTCGATACCAATAAGCTTTCTTATGAATGGCAAAAAATGCTGCATATTTAAGATAAAGTGAAATGCATCCATATTTTGTTTCCTAGGCTCTCTTTCCACATCTTGTCATTTATGTCACGTTACGGGAAGGTCTGTGTTGTCTTGGAATATTAACTTAACATGGGGATTGGAGTCAGACAAAGGTGTTGCACAAAATGGACAAATGGTTTCAAATCCATGAGAACCATGTGGTATGGCTATCCTTGACCAAAATCTGTGAAAAGATAAAAGTCTTGACATAAAAAAAAATAATGACAAATTTAAATCATTTTTTTCATAATATTAGGTTCAACTCTATTATGCTTATTTCAAGTTTTAATTTCTGCCCTCAAATAAAAAATATATCCTAGCTAGTCTTACAAAGGCCAAAGAGTAACATTTAATTTAACTCAATCATTAAAAAGATTACATATTTTCATGAGGTAAACAAGCTTATTCTTGCCTAAACCAGAAATCTGAAGAATGGAGATGATAAATATAAAAAAGTTAATTTTTTAAAAACAAAAGAAGCAGACTCCACACGCTGCTTGTTAAAACTTTGCATACACATGGAGCATAAACGTAACTGATCATGATTCCTCTTGAATAATAGTGTAAATCATACAAAAGACTATACAAGACTTAAAGACAGCAATTATATACAATAAAACAAGATTAGATCAAAATCACGATTTTCTCGACTCATCCATTTTCTCCTTCTGATTCTCTCTTTACTTCTTTGTTCTTTCTACTGTGAACCTCGAATTCAATGAGCTCGGACCCAAAAAGACCTTGGGCTCAATGAGGGATTGACCAAATCCTGGCTTTTTTTCCCCTTTGTCTCAATAAATTAACCTTGGATCCAACAAAATTCAAATTTACCAGCCTCGGGGTAAGCGAGATAAAGCAAGGCTGTAATGGGCCTCAAAGAACAAAACCACTTTAAAATTTACCTCACACACTATATGTACATGTCGGGCTCTTTATCTGGGCCACAATAAAAAATTAGATCCACGGGCGTGTGCGACTGAAGATGTGTCTGTGAGTGCCGGATTGTTGAGGAGAAGGGAAATGGGAAAAAACAAAGCCATCTGGGCACTCTAGACCTAGTGCTATTGCTAGTGCTCAGTGGAACTAAGTGTAGCGGCAGGAAAGACTTCAAAGAGAGAGAGAGGGGGGGGGGGGGGAATGCTGTGCATGGCCGCCTGTGGGCTGTGCAGGGTAGAGCGGCAGCAAAGGAAGGGGGAATACCGGGTGTAAAGTTATGAGGCTAGATATAGTAATTAAGGTCCAGAGAGAGAAAGGGGACATGCTTATGCCAGATCATCACAATAGATCTGATTGTATACATGAGAGAGAGAGACTAAC
Source organism: Elysia crispata (assembly GCA_033675545.1). NCBI lineage: Eukaryota > Metazoa > Mollusca > Gastropoda > Plakobranchidae > Elysia > Elysia crispata. The sequence continues at coordinate 229,247 of JAWDGP010003607.1, forward strand.
AAACTTCAGAGACAGTGAGATACAATAGAGACACAGAGAGGAGGGATGAGAAGGGAAGTCAGAGAAGTTCGTTTCAAAGAAGAAATAGATTAATAAAATTAAGAGACAAACAAAAACAAAGAAAAAAAAAGCGAAACAAAACTTCACTTCCTCAACACTTCGTAAGGTCAGTTCGTTTGGTCACGAAATAAACAGAAGTAACCAAGACAGGATCTCTCCCTTGAAGATTTTTTTTTTCATTTTTAAGTAATAAAGCTACCTTTTATCCGACGAGACATTGGGTTCAACAGGGATATACTGTGAGACGAGAGTATTTCGTTATATGCAAGGTTTACTGTACCTTTTCATCAATTTATTTCTGAGTTATAAAATGTATTAAAAGTTCAATCAGTCTTCAATTACAGAAAGAAAATGTTCGCCTCTTAAGAAATTTGACAGACCTTGACAAAAAAAAAAAGTCTTTCATCTCAATCGCAGATCTTAAATTTCGATCAAGTGTCCTACACAGCTGTTCAAAAAAAAAAGCCCTCCTCTCCCTTCAGCTGAAAAGAAACAATTTGACTAGAGACACCCTAATCCCTTAGCTTTCTAGTTGGCAACGAGAGACAACTCCTTTTCTGTCCCATCTTATGGTCCCCTAGTGCCATGCACCCAGTGCCAGATGTCTGTCAGCACCTGCTAGTTCTACCTCTTCCTTAGACCTCAAAAGGTTTGATGATGAACAAACATTATCACACATGTACAAGGCATAGTAACAATGAGAGGTAAATCTGTCTGGGTCCACCCTTAGCTCAATCAATCAGTGTATGGGTATGAAAAAAATTTGGCCGGTAAGATCTCTTTTTTAATGGTTAGGATGCCAGATAACTCAGCAGGTAGAACGTTAGACTAGCAATAGGGATCTTCAGGCTCACTCCTTTGTTGGATCCTCTGACAGGATTAGGCTTAACTTTACTTTGACAGACAGCCCCTGTCTGAGTTAAAGATTATTCAGGAACAAGCAAGGGCTCATAGTATAACATCACCCTTTGAATGAACCTATCTAGAATGAAATTTGTGACAGCAATCTGAATGCAGAGCTAGAGTCTAGGTCTAAGTCTAGATCTTGCATCAAGAGTTCAAGATCTGATAATAGCTAGGGTTTAGAGACAAGTTTACACATAAATAAAACGAGTTGGGAATGACAGGCTGGGTTGTTCAGAGGTATCTGTCTTCAAACACTATATGAAATACTACGAGTAGGGAAAATATGGCAAATCATGTATCCCATAATGTTTGGACTTATACAGAAGAAACCAAGAAAACTTGAAGCTTCTTTGTTCAGTGACTTTAAAATATTCATAATACCTGTCCAAAAAAAAGTCAAGGGCTGGAAGCTAAAAATAGAATGTTAGAACACAGCTTCCTCAAACATATCAAAATCTTATGAATTAGAGGAATCTGTACTGGTCTATAGGTAGTGATCAAACCTGCACTATTACACGGGACCACCTTGTTGCCTAATCAAGGTCAACAAAGCCAAAGAACTACCATCCTTCCCTCCAGTTACTTCAGATCCATATAAATTTTTTTCAGGGGAGATTCAATATAAAAAATTATTGGAGTTAAAAAAAAACTGAGAAAAGCAAAACCTGATGCTATATTAAGCAAATTTCAATATACCCATAATTTCTATCACAATTATAAAAAAAAAACCTGCAACATTAAGTAAGGAAAACAGTTTAAGAATAGAGTTCTGAAAAAAGTAGAAAGGTCAGTAGCTTTCTTTTTCATTAAACTTTTTTTAAAGGACTCAGGGTAAAAGTTTACAATGTAAAATATAATAATAAACATATTTGGTTGTGGGGAACAAGCTTTCTAATAATTTTCTGATGACTGATAAGTTAAAGCAACTGATGTGTGATTGATTATTCAATGATACTAACTTTGCAGTACTTTCTGACACCATGTGCCCACAAGGTGAGAAACAATATGTAGGCTGTTCAGAGTCCACATATAAACTGAGCTCACATCCCATCTGCAATTTGGTGAACTGGCCATCCTTTATCGAGTAAATAAACACATGCAAGGAAATGTTAGATATAGAAGTATATGTGTGTCTGTTAGGAATTGCTAAAAAAAAAAAAAAAAACAATTTAAGAATATTAAGACTAAATTTCTCTGGTTAGAGAGTGCTTATCAGATATGCACTGAGCTTTTTCATCAATATACATGTAATACAGGAAATTCAAATATTTTGGTCTCCTCTTTTTCTGTATCATATATTTAAACAGAAAAGTCAAAAACAATTACCAATCCTTCATAAAGATGCAATGGAAACCTTACTGATCAAAATCTAAAACTTTTTTCCTCACTTTGTTCAATAACGTTACTTGATGATCCACCTCCCACCTCTTTCCTCTATTTGGTCAACAATGTTACTTCAATTAGTATCAGACACTCTTCTGCATACTTTCCTTTGAGATGCCATAATTGCACTTGAGTAAAGATGCTTTAGGCCATGAAACAAAGAAAGAAAAACAGATTCCACTATTGATTGTGACTTAAGATATAGAGATCTAAGCCCATACTTTACTTAAGTTTCACTTATACTTTTGGACCTAGTTGTGCTAAGGAGAACGGAATAATAATAAAAAAAATTTAAATCAATCAAATTTTCTTTCCTGAGTAAGTTTAGTTATTGAGCACACTTTTCAGGTTTCTTTTACATGAAATAAATCCTAAAACTCACTGCTAGGCACAGAGGACATTTACGAGTGTTGGTGTCAGCCTGCCCCCAGCCATGATTCCCATGCACATGACCACAGGGTATGTACACATATGGCTGGCGGTCACGTAGATTCAGGGAGCCCCTGGTGGGCAGGACCAGAGTATTGAGCCCCACAGGACACTGGGGTCGCCCAGCATTTAAGCGTCCCACCAACTGCTGGAACTCATTCTCACTCTTAACAAGACAAAAAAATAAGAAAAACCATTATGTTCATTACATCTTAGTCAATAAAAGGTTAAAATGAAGGCAACTTAATATAATATTACATATTATGTTCTTATTTGATTAATATTTCTTTTTTTTTTCTTGGATGGGGGAGAGGGATTATCAGATAACTCAGTCAGTTGAAATGGCATTACAAACACCCTGTTTTCTAATCTTGGCTTGGCCATCTGCCAATAAGTTCAGGATAAGCTCTATCATAATGCTTAAGGGCATCTTGGTATTCTCTTTGGGGATAGAGGTTACATTGCCTCTGGATCAGAAAATAATCACTTGCATTCTCCTATGTATTCATCACTAGCAGGCCCAAAATATTAATGACCTAAAATGGGCATAGGTTCAGAAACAAACATGATTTTTTTCGTAATTTAATTACATAGCAATTTTGTGATCCTTCAATTTTAAAATGCTAAATTGTCTTGGAGTGTTAAAAAAATAAATTGATTAAGCAAACTAGATCTTACCGGTGAAGCTATTAGACCAAGAGCAGATCGCCAAACAATAGTTGCCCCACACAAGTCAATTAAAGTTCCATCTCTTAGGATATTATCTTCTTCAGTCATCTTATATGATATATATATAAAAAAAAGGAATTTAAAGCCAAATAACACTGGAAAAGGAAAAAGTGTAAATATGTTGATATCAGATTGTATAATAATGGATAATTAAACACAAAATAATTACGAAGTGTAAAAAAATTCCGCAACCTGAGTTTGAAAACCATTGTATCATAAAACTTTTTTAGATATTTTTAAGGCATTCGAAAAACATATAAAATCAGAGAATAAAACTTGTCTACAATCACCAAAAAAATTAATATACATCTATCTTGTTGATAGAAAGGCATACCTGATGGCTCTTTAAGGGAGATGGTCTGGAATCCCTAAGGGAAAAAAGACTTCCACCCACAGAGACTTCCCTCCATGGTCCAGGCTTCCCTGAAGGTGAGAAACCTCCTTGAGGCTGCATGAAGAATACTCCATTGGTGGTAAGGCCATCAACATTGTCATCAGAGCACCACTTCACAGCTTTTTCCTACAACGAAATTTCATTTTTGAATCTTCATCAATATGCCTCTAAAATGAAAATACACTCGTAATAAAAAAATTCAAGTACTATTATTCATGATTATACTGATTACTTTTGCAGATAGATATAGCTAGGATTTAGCTCCCTGTTTGTTTGCTTTTTTCCTCCTCCTTTCTTTTCATAAAATATGAAACTGCTTTAAAGATAATTTGAAAGCAGACAACATAGGCAATAAGACAAATCATGATTTTCAAGACTTCCCAAGAAGAACACAAGTCTATTTTAATAACAAATAATTCCCATTACTTTAAATTAAGTTCACTGTTTTTGCTCCCTTAAAACAATGAGCAAATCATTTTAAACTGAAAATCGAAACTCATACAGCTCTTTGTAATGAGTTTTAACAAAAAATGCTGAGCATCTCTACTACAATGGTTCTAGGCACGGTATTTTTTCTGTTATTTTTTTTGTTTACAGCCCATACATTTCCCAAAAGAAAAAAAGCAGCCTTATACGTACAAAAATGGTGATAGAAAAAAGAAAGAGAGACAGTGCCCATTGAGCTCCTGAAAGCATTAAATTAGGAGAGGGAGAAATTATTCCTTTTAACATACTTTCTGAAAGACTCATAGTACCCAAACTATTTTCTAAAAGTTAGAAAACGAAAATGACTTAGAGTGTGAAATTGTTAGACATTTAAGGATCTAGTATTAGAAGATTATTTAAACTTAGAAGCTTTAAAAGAATGCAAACAAAAATTTTTTGGCGATGAAGGAAATAGATTACCCCTAAAAATATATTTCTTCCTGAGTCAAATCCTGCTGCATAGATCCTTGCAGTGTATGGAGGTGACCTTTCCACTATGATGCGACATGCAAACCTAGAAATAGTACTTTGTGGGGTAGTGTCTTTTTGTGTTCTCAGGTGACCAGGAACAGTATCCATAACTACAAAATCAATTGGACCTTCCATTGATCTTCCGATCTGTAAAGCATTGAAAAGCAAAATTATTTTTCAGCAGAGAAAATCAAAGATCCACACAGATAATTTTAAAATAAACTTGTTTGTAATACTTTGCTGCAATGACTTTTGTTCTAATTATATATATTTAGCCTAAAATAAACGGTGTTACTAGTCACTCTAAATCCTTTGCAAACCATTAATTTTATGACACTACAATTATGCAATGAAACAATTTTTCCACATTTTTTTGCATAGGTAGCTTAAAGTTCAATGCTATTGAATAAAGAAATTGAAATTATTCATTTGAAGTTTCATTAAAAAAAATAAATATAGCAAAGGAAGCAAAAATGTTGGGATAAAAAAAACCTATAATGATTTATTATGTACTTCAATTACATAATTTAGTGTTTATTGATATTACTTTCTGAATGCTTCCATTGGGAAATTATGAAAAGCGAAGATTTTGACACAAAATAATGATTTACATATACATACTTATATTGTGGAAGTAATGCTTTCACTTGAAAGTCATGAAAAGCGAGACTTTTTGATTTCATTTTAAACAGACTGAACATTTCATGCAGTGCGCATCCACCATCTTGGGGGAATTCGCTCCCAACCTCCCCCCCCTCCCCCCCCCGTGAAATTTTGAAAAATGGAAATCAAATATTCCTATCTGCAGTGGTTTAAGCTCTCTTTCAGTGGCAGCGTGACAAGTCCGAGAAGAAAATTTTTGATCTGAAAATTCCAATCTATATTTCTGCATACATCTGCCTGGACCCTAATTGTAACTTATAACTTTAAAGATCTAATCTTAATCTGCTCTAGATGAAAGTTAAAACTTAAAAACAGTTCACAAAGCATGTCCAGATCTAGAATGTGGATTTTGGTCTAGATTCTATATATTTGATCTATCCATTTAAAGATCTAATCTTAATCTGCTCTAGATGAAAGTTAAAACTTAACAACAGTTCACAAAGCATGTCCAGATCTAGAATGTGGATTTTGGTCTAGATTCTATATATTTGATCTATCCATTTAAATGTTTCGAGCTTTCACACTCACAGTATGTGCTCAGACTAGATCTTAGACAAAACAAGTCTACAAAAAAATGCTTAGATCTAGATCTTGAATCTATCCACCTCATATTAGTCAAAGTGGCTGCATAATCCACAAAGGAAATGAATGGATAAATTAATCAGCATGCCCTATCTGCTCAGATTAAAACCTACAGCATAATATCTAGATCTTATGTAGATCTAGAATCTAGAATCTGACCACAATTTATAAATAGATCTAATATTGACGCTGAAACTGAAAAAAAAAGGCTTGAAAAACAGCAGATTTTCGGACTTTTTTCACCAGATTTTTTAATACCTTCAGCAAATTTTCCGCACACCAACGAAAATTGTGGAAAACTGGAAGTGAGCATGCAAGTCACTTCCATTTCGTTTCATACTAAAAATATGATTTCAAAAGTTGAAGACGTTGTTATGATCAAACACACTTAAATTACCAAAGAAAATATAAATCCTACTTAAAATAATGTGACTTACTAACTGTTTGCAGTTTTTACTTTCAAATTTTTATTCTCAAGACAGAGGAGGACGTCTCTGTTCACCCTAAAACTAAGACTACTGCATTTTATAAGACTTATCACTACTGCAGCTGTCTCTGATTGCATTTCTAAGTGAACTGAGTGTGACCATGATCATTTCAATTTAAAACTTAGGTCAAGCTCCATGTCATAATAAGTGGCTTTTTCATACATTTTTCTTTGAATCATTAGAGAGTATAAATTTAATCACAAATAAAAATTCAACATGCACCAGTAAAAATATTTTTCACACAAGCAAATTTGTTAGGCAGAGCCTTCCAGTTCCAGATATTTTCAGAACAAACTTTCAAGACAAATTATGTCACATCTTAAGGTTTCCGCCACATAATTCTGAACTAACTGTTCTGTTGAGCTAAAGATCTTGAAATTTTAAGTGAAATTGGCAAATATTTCACATCACCCACAGAATTGCATTTCTTGATAAATTGAAAGTGTCAAATCTTTAATTTACCCCCAAACTTCTTAATACATTTAATAAATTAAACAAAAGTTGCTTTAGACATACAGGCTTCATTAATGTATAACTCCTAATCAAACATTGAATTAAAAAAATAAAAAGGGCAGTCACTCTATCATAAAAGTGCAGAAATAGCCTCCCACACAGGCATCCATTGCCGCATGAGTCAATTACGATGTAAAAGGGCCTGCTGTACTTGTAAATTGATAGAATCAATTCTATAACTAATAAGAATTTTTTTAGTCACAAGTTGACACATTAATTTCAGTTTGGCAATAAAGAAAAAACATTTTCAGCACAGCTTACCTGAAACATGTCTGTATCTTCATCTTTTAGATATTCCACAATAATAGCCTTGTTTCGAGACAATGTGTAGGATACTGAATGCTTTGACTGATCCTGAACTGCCTATAAATTAAAAAAAAAAAATTGTTATTTTCAATGAAACTGTCTTTTCATCCGATTTTAGACCTAAACTGTAAATAAACAGTTTAAGTCTAAAACAAAAAAGCTGTCTTGATGTGCAATTTGACTTTTTAGTTTGCAATTAAAAACTTGCAGGGAGCATGTACTGATAACAGTAAAATTGGTTTGTGGAAGGAAACTTGCTATTTAAAACATAGGAAGAAATTAAAAGATAAAGATTTATTTTTGAAAGTTAAGTTAAAAGGCAAAATGACAGAGGAAATAGGTTACAGCAAGAATAGGTAGGCACCATTTATTTAATGCTCACTTAATAACATTTCTTTTATTTCCATTTTTTTCTTACTGTTTACCCTATTATTTTTTTTTAAACCCTTGGCATCTAGAAATTATATTCACTTTGTTATTTTATGATGATTACCATTGATGCTTGTGGGTTTGTGACTAGATGCTTTTGAGATGGTTTCACCCCACTGGCTTTGGCACGTTTCCATAATACATACTTGCTCCTCCTTCTTCCTTTGTCACCGGACAGCAAGTGGCCATTGTAACTGAAGAGAAAAGATTGCTAACAAGTGTTCATTTCAAAACATATATTATATATATATATACCAATTGAATTCTCAGAAATTATCCCACACATGAAACTCAACAAAGTAGGCATGTATAAGATGTAAGTAACCTACATATCTAGAGGAAGCTCTCTGGTATGCCTCCTGAAGCTCAAATGAAAATAATGTTTTGTAATAATATAATTTTTCATTGTCATGTCTTCTGTGAATAAGATCTTAAAGTGTTATTCTGAGATAATTTTTTTAAGGGAGAGCACTCTAGAAATAATCATTATTATTATTATTATTATTATTATTATTATTATTATTATTATTATTATTATTATTATTATCGTTACTATTCCTTTTCAAATGAAGAAGTTTCATTTTTTTTTTTACTTCAAAGAATTTTTTTTTTTTGCAAAAGCTCTTACCTCAAATTATAAAAAAAAAAATAGAATAAAGTTATTAACATGATGCTAGAATGTTTCTATTCCGTAAAACTTGTTTTACTTGACTTTTCTTAAATCTCAAATTTAATTTTTTTTTTCCCGCTAGATTTTCAATCCTCTCCCTAGTTATTTCATTGATGTACTAGAAGTTTTAATTTTAATAACATTAAAGAATGAAAGGGGAAAAGCCATAGAGGTTGAAATGTGATAGCTGCCTCCAAGAGACAGAACTGAGAGAAATAGGAACGTTAAACAAATGTGAGCATAGTGATGGTCAAACTTTCCAGCATGCTTACCAACTAGAAATGTAATGAGCCTAGGATTAAAATGGGAGAGAGGGAGAGGAAGGTTGATAATCAGCTGCATGCAATGAATGGTTATAAAAAAATCTATAAAATAAAACTTAATAGAAGCTAGTTTTCAAAGTAGTCAGAGAGCATGCACAGTGGGAGAGGAAGGTATGTGAAAAATGGCTTTTTTTTTTGCCCACATCTAAACTTATACTTTCAACTGCATTTAAGATCTCATAAGTCACAGTATGATTATTATTAATGAACAGCGTTTCTATGTTCATGTGAATGCACCATTAACCTACCACTGAAGGCCTTTAGTACTTAAAACTTATGGTGATATAAGAAAAATTGTCCACCTTGAATTTCAAAATGAGACTGCAATGTATCTCAATTTTCAGTAACTCAACTGGCTTACAAAATAGTGATATATTCAGACCAAACCATTACAGCTTTTCACATTCTGAGTTCAAACATTCCATCACTGTGTAAAACAGCTAGAGGTTCAGTATTGACCTGAATTAACTTAAATTTATATTACAGTGAACGCACTAACTGACAAGAAGTCGTTGTTGTAATGTATACACTAAATAAAAGACCTCACAGGTATAGTAAACCTCAAATATAACAAGCTCGAACCAACGAAACCTCAGGCTCAACAAGGGATTGACAAAGTCCCGTTTTTTTCCTCTTTGCCTCAATAAATTAACATTGGATCCAACGAGTGTTAAATTTACCAACCTCGGGTTAAGCGAGATGAAGCAAGCTGTATTGGGCCTCAATAGAGGTACAATACCACTTTAAAAGTTAACATTACACACTAGTACATGTCAGGCTCTTTGTCTGGGCCACAATAAAAATTAGATCTACGGACGTGTTTGTGTGTGAAAGCGGGCAGGTGTATCAAAGAGAAGGGAAGGGACAGTGTGACATGGAGATGGCGAAAACAAATCATCTGGGCACTCCAGTCCTAGTGCTAGTGCAAGGCTTAGCGTCAGGACAAAAAAAAAGGAGAGAGAGAGAGAGAGGGAGAGAGAGAGAGAGAGAGAGAGAGAGAGAGAGAGAGAGAGAGAGAGAGAGAGAGAGAGAGAGAGAGAGAGAGAGAGAGAGAGAGAGAGAGAGAGAGAGAGAGAGAGAGAGAGAGAGATGCAGCACTGTGCAAAGTAGAGCAGCACTTATGAGAAGGGAAAGGGGGGTTATGGGTTGTGAAGTTATGAAGTTAGGTCTAGGATTTAGGAAGGTCCAGGGGCATGCTTACGCAACATGAGGATCTGATTACACATAGGAAAGAGAGAGAGAGAGAGTGACTAACTTGTCGAAACAATGAGAAAAGTAGCGAGGAATAGAGAGGAAGTGGAGATCTAAGCAAAGAAGAAAACAAGGTTTTTTTTTTCTTTTTAAATAAGAAGTACATTTAATAAAATTAACAAACGATAAAAAAAAAAAAAACTTCACTTCCTCAATACTTTGTCAGGTCCGTTTATTTTGTTCCGCAATAAAGAGAGGTAAGCAATTAAAAGTTTAGTGTTGAGTAGGTTCTCTTCCTTGAAGATTTTTTTTTTTCCAAATTCCATGTTTAAAGTTACTTTTTACCCAACGAGACCTTGGGTTAAACGAGGAAATACTGTGAGACCCGAGTGTCTTGTTATATGCAAGGTTCACTGTACTGTGATATGCAAAAATATAATTTCAGGAAGTAGTGCTTGACTTAAGTCCCTACAAAAATTTAGCATTATGTCTAAATTTGAAAATTTGCGGCTTATGATAAAGGTAGACTTAGTTATCGCAGTGATTTGTTTGAATTAATTCCTTCAATATATTAGGTGCATCTAAAGCATACCCAAGAACTATCAGCTCTCCATATTTTATATTTTCTGTGCATTCAGCAGCAAGGTTAGATGGGTCCGCTGACATTTTCTCATGACATAAGCAAATGGCGAGATCTGAGCTTCTTGAATCTGAAAATTAAGGCAAAAGTATATCAGGTTGAAATCATTTAATGCAGGTGTCTTTTATTTACATCATTATCATATCAATAGTAATACTAATAGTTTGTTCAATATACATATATTTTTATTTAGTAATGAAAGAATCAAATTGACAATATTTTGCTTTGACCGTGATGACCCTGCCTCCAGTATAGATGTCAGAAAGCAGCAATTTTTTACATATAGTGTTTTGGAATCTTGGCCTTCATTTACAATAAAAGAAGAACACCCTCAAGATCATATGTCAGAATTTTCTTGTTAATTTTGAAAAGAAAAAAAAATTATTGGATACATAGATCTAGGCTTGACCTGTATCTTTGAAATTCTTCTGTTCTTGTTGTTGTTCCTAGGCCTACAAATTGTTTTAATTTTCTTTAGTTTAGAACATATCAGCTACTCCAAAAAATAGTCTGGATTTAGATCTTGATCTAGATCTAGTAGTAGCTGAATCAGAGGGTGTGAGAGTGATAGTGAGAGAGAGAGAGAGAGAGAGAGAGAGAGAGAGAGGGGGGGGGGGGGGGCAGGGGGGAATAGAAATTATATAATATTCTGTTATTAATATAAATCTAGCTTTGGCATTAATTGAGAATTTTCTGTCAAATTATAATAATAAAATTAAAAAGGACCCACCGGTTAAGATTCTAGATCTAGATCCAATCTAGAATCTAATTTCTAGAAGATGTGTTTAGCTCCAGTGGTACTGTACTGTATTCCAATTAAAGACAGCTGTGGTGCTTCGCCTTTGTAGTGTAATGTGAACTTGGGAGTGGTTCTAAGAGCTGGAGAAAGAGTTCTCTACAACAGCCAAAAACAGCAATAACAAAGAACCGTAGTTGATAATACCAAAAACGTCACCAAAGTAATCTGAATAACAAAAACACGATAAAGGCACAGCCAGTGTGCCAGAGGCGAGGCCAGGGGCTTGATATGACCTACTTATCCCAAACCGGAAACAGTGGGCTTCGATGGTGAGAGGGTCAAGGAATAGTACGAAAATCCGCAAAAGTCTAAACTTATAAATTTGCAAAGATTTAAATGAGATATGAAGAAAAGGATTGGTAATGGCAAATTCATTAAAGAAGCAGGCAAAAACCAAATCAAATTTTTTACAAAGGTTTATCGTTGTTACTATTGCTAAATATGTGTCATCGGGTCTAAGAGATATATAGAAAAATATCGTTTTACCATAATAACTAGATTTATAATACTGCTTGAAAAAAAAAAATTGTACGAAACCAACGTGATGTAAGATGTCGCAACTTCATCTAATTATATTTTTCTGCCTCATTCATTGCACATCTGTAGGTAACAAGAAGCTTCTCCATGATGACGGTGAAGAGCCGTACTTAGGACTCTAAGTTAAATCATTATGGATATCGTGAGAAATAGAAATGACCTTAAAAAGTTGAACTTATCTATGTTGATCTTAACAAAATGTCCAAGAAAATTGGAATAATGTATTCCCATTGTAAAAAAAAAAATATTTTGAGGTATTTTCTTGAAATTTATTGTGAAATACAAATCTGGGTTACTTTTATCTTGAATACCTAGTCACATTGGTGCAGTGGATAACCGCCAAAGCATTGAGAGAAGCTCACAAAACTCAATATAGGGAATTTTGTTGTTGTTGTTGTTTTTGTTGTTGTTGTTGTTGTTGTTAAAGTTTGAAAAAAAAAAAAACAGAATATGAACGCACCAAGCGACATAATTATCTTCAGAACTTGTTGAACCTTTGTCTGGTTTTTCACGTCGTCTCATTTTGTATTTGCTTGGAAAAAGTTACAAATTAACACAACTCGTGTACTAAGAGAACTGGTATATTCCATTTGTCTATCCGCCCTGGGCAAAATTTTCAGTTTAAGACATTTCAGCAGAAAGATAATAATTTTGAGAGAGTTGGCGATTATCATTCGTAACACCTTACGTCACGCCGGATCAGAGGATAATTATGATGGATTAAACCAATTCAGCAAAACAAGTTCACTTTGACTGCTCTATGACCTTTCTCCTGCGCAGCACCCAAATGTGGGCTATAAATAGATAAATTAGAAAGATAGATAGATGGATAGATAGATAGATAAATAGATAGATAGATAGATAAATAGATGGATAGATAGATAGATAAATAGATAGATAGATAGATAGATAGATGAATAGACAGATAGATAGACATAGAAGATCTTATCTTAAATTCTCTTCATGACACTGGTGTTTCAAGCGGAAGTCAAGGGTATCGCTTGTCCTCCGCTCTCTGCCGGTGGCATTCCGATCTTGTACTATTGTTTTTCGTTTCCGAGTCACTGAAAGTTTGGTAGCAAATTTCTGTGTGGGCACAATAAAAAGATTTCGCTTCTTTTGTTGAGGCTTGGTTTTGTTTTTAGAATGAAACATTTCTCTGCTATGCATAGGTTGCATCTGTTTGTTACTGCTGAATATGGCTGCGCCCTTTCGATTATATCCCATGATAAGTGATATTCAGTTTTTTATTTTTTTTTTTTAGTTTCCATACCAATTCGCTTAATTTTGTTGCTGTTTTGTTGTTGTTGTTGTTGTTGTTTTTTGTGGTTAAGTCTAAAGCTCGATGTATGCTGATATACGTTAAAAATCTAATACGTTGAAATGATTTGTGTGGACGGTAATTTTGACTCAAATATTTTGTTATAGAGCCATTTAGTTTAAACAAACTTCGCCCTTTCGTGTTTATTCTTATAAGTAGAATTAATGAATAGTAAGATAGACCTAGATTATTGATTCTTCGTGTGGCTAAGCGGGAAAACAGCGCTTCTCGACAGTTTTGACAATACGGTCAATGTTGACAATATAGAATACCATAGTGTAGTCTAAAACTGTCGCTCATGCGCAGTTATTCAGAGAAGATCTGCCTTCTATTTTTATTATTTACAGAAGGTGTGTTACAGTTAGTGTGATCGGCACAACTGGGATCTACACAGAGCGTGCAAAGGCTCGGTCGTCTACACAGTAAACACAAAGTCAGCAGGAAATACTTCCGTGTTCAATTCCTTTGAGAAAAACAATTATTCAAGAATCTTGAAATCTGACATCAAAATTTGAGTTCAGTGTAATTAAAATCTCTAAAGTAGAATCTTACTCTGGGTTTCATCTCTACTTGCGGACCTTGCAAGTCTCTAGATACCTGGAAACTACACAGTTTTAAATCGTAGAAAACAATAAATTAAGGTTAACATCGCTCTAAATGATCTCTTGATTTAGATCTAGATCTAGATTATCTAGATTTAGATTCTCTCTAAAGACAACTCCGAGATCTACAGTACATTTTAGCTTCTGTGATCATTGCATTGTTACCTGCATGCCAGAGCACTAAAAGAACAATTCAGCATCTCTGATTGTGAACAGTACCTTAACACTAATAACAGTGAAAATGTCATCTTTTTTGGATCTCGAAACACTAAATGCAATAGCAATGCTTCGGTGGAGCCAAACTGGGGATTCTGCCATGGCAGAAAAATTAATTGCGGCTAAACTCTTTGGAAAACTTTGGGAAAATCTTACTTCAGATCCAGAGTTAGAGACTCTTCGTCTACAAGTCATTATACGGATTGCAAAGTTCATAAAGGAAAACCCCAAGGCTTCAAAAGAAAAACTTGCAGAAGAAATTGGCAAACATATTGCAGAGTTTGCTGAGAAAGTAGAGGCTCTGTAAATGAGAGAAAATTCAAGTTTAGTTGTTCAACATAAACGATTACAAGGACCTGAGACTGAGATCACATTGCAGTGAAAACACTGGAGCCTCCCCATGGTCTTTTTTTTTTACTTTATTATCTATTTACTTGGAAAGTAACCAGGCTTGAAGGATTCCATTAGTGTCTTTTCTTTTTTTTTCTCTCTTAAGTATCTTAAGCCCCAAAAGTGTACCGGTAATTGCTAATTTCATTTTTAGTACAATAAATGATATATATTGATAGTGTGTTTAAAATTAAAGTCAGTTTGCCTTGCACATTGGAATATTGACGTTTATGAAACAAAAAGAAGGAGTCCATGCTAAATTTTAAGAAATGATGCCTAACCATCCCAATTTGTGATTTGCTTTATAGACCTCTAGTCTTTAGTACATGTAAGTCTCCCTTCCAATCATTTATAATCATTATAATCTACTTTCTAAAATCAATAAACTTATATCTTTGCACTTTGTAAAGATACAAATAAGAGAAAGAAGAAGGAATGAATATTAACTTAATTTACCTTCATTTCCTTCTCACAGGAGAGATTTTTTTTTGCTAATAAAATGAAGAAAATAAGGTTGAAACTGAAATGAGTTATAATTATTGATGAGTTAAACTGTAATAATCTAATATCACTTTGTAAAATTTATGTGTCAATGTATTTTATGGATGTATACAAGAGTAAGATAAGTTATGTAAGAGTGATTTAAATTAATTGCAACATAATGTTGTGCAGAAATAAACATCATTGTATGGCTAGGCTCAACATATGTTTCTATATAAGCTTTCTGCGTATCATTTTACTATAGCGAACAATGCAAATTAGATTAGAGAACTTCATAAAATTTATATCACTCTCAATCTCAATCACGGTTCTAGGCCTACATCTGAATGGTCCAAATTACAGTGGAAGCCTCAAAAACCAAAGTCTGATTATTCGAATTTCTCATAACTCGAATTTTGCTAGAGGATAGGTTATTTTTCTCTCTTTGGCTTTGTTAGAATCGGACTCATTATTTCGAAGCCTTTCAGGTTCAATTCTCTTAATTAGAAGTCGATACCACCCCATAAGGTATTATAAAAGTACTGTCTGAGAAAGGCTGATCAGTGCGTTAACAAAATGAGGAGGGACCTGATGCACAAAGAAAGAAGTGTCAGTAGAACTAGAATCATTGATACTGATTGTAACATGGGACCGGGAAAAGGTCAGGGAGGCACCTAAGTGCAGGGCCACAGACTAAGTTTTTGTCACGACTGGTTTAGCATGCCACGAGATGCTGCAGGTGGTCCAGCCAAACACATGGTACCAAGATCGACACACAGGTCAGTTTGTTTCTGCCACACATATCCTGTGTACATTAGCTCACTTGTTACTTTGGCACTTGTGGAGACAATCACTTTTACCTATCTTTGTATTTCCACACATCTATATCTTATTTTAATTCTCTTTGAAAATGGCACTGTTTATATTTTTCGGCCCTATTATCATTGAGTTACAAATGCCCCCTTTTTTTGAAATTCGAATCCTCTTAATTCAAGGTTTTCATGCATTCCCAACCAATTTGAATTATGAGGTTTCCACTGTCAATTCCAAAATACTCTGTACACTGAATTATTAATCTGCAATCAGATAAAAAATAATTTTTTAAGAAAGTGGGCATAATTGGGACTTACTCTTTCACTTTTTTTTCGACCTGATGCAATTCCACTGTCTTAGGAATAACCTAAATTGACATATATCTTGTCTTGATGTTAATTTAAAATTTGAAAGTAATGTACAAAGTGAATTCCAAATTTGATTGTGCTAGTGTTAAAAATATGCTGCTGTTGTTTGTTATGGATGATGTTCCAGATTTATAAATTAATATGATGCATATTATAAGTGTAATCCATGTATATATTTCCCTTGCTTATGTCCATGTTAGTTTCATAATCATATTGCCACAAAAATTTTATTGATGGAGAGGGAGAGAGCTAGAGACTCACACATACAAACAGGTTCCACATTAATATGTCCATGTTATTTATAGAAGATGACAAATTTGGGTTGAACTACAAAGGTTTTAAATTATTACTGGTATCATTGATTTTATATTTTGTTACTTAGACACAACACCAATGTTTTTTTTAATTACCATGGTAAAGGTTTGAAAGAAAAAAAATGAACAATTTCACATAAAAGTGTATAAGTTGAAGGTGGAATGAGCAATTACATTTTCATTGATTTGATCCATTCGTTACAGAAATGTCTATGTGTATATATGTCTTGCAGAATCACACTATTTTCCCTACAACCCATTATACTTTAGGATTAAGTCAAATTCTAAGCATGAAGTTTCAGCTGCCTCTTACTCTGAGATAATTTTCATTACATAACAATTAAGTTGCACTGGTAGTTGTATATGGGGCAGTACCCATGAACACTTTGAAAATGGAATTTATGAAATCAAAGTTCTTTCGTCTGGGTGCAACATTTGTTTAACAGCTTTCCCTTGGCAATTACAAAATGTATTTATAATTTAGCGATTTTACCAAGGCCATTACAAAAGTTGCTATACTGTAATTTTGAATGAGAATGCCAGTGCTGAGCAGGAACAGTTATTAGAATAATAGAAATTTTAAAGACTTTGCTGACATTATCAATACAAGTACACAAACTCCTTAATGTAATTAATGAATCAGCACTACCAGAAGTTAGCCTACATATTAATGTTAAGATCAAAATATGCTCTCAAGTCGATTTTTTTACTTTGCATAACTCTTTTTTCATAAAATTAGCAGTATAGTAGCAAATTGCACATTTACAATGACGTTACAGTGGCTTGCACAATTTTTTACATTTATCTTTAATTTTTTTGTAACTGATAATCATTAGATGATGAGTTCAATTGATTTAATTACTTGGTTTCCTTTGAAAATTTGAAGAATTGATTAAAGTCATTTGCCCAAGTTTCAAAAATGTATTTGTTCAATTAATGTAATCACTTAGCTTCCTTTGAAAATGTAAAGAATTCATTAGGGTCATTTGTCCAAGTTTCAAAAATGTATTTTTTCGAAGAGTTCTACATGTCTCTAGAATAAATTTTTTAGGCAAAGATCAAGGTGACTATGACATGGGACATGTAGACTGATGCATCATAATTGGGTAAGCCAAGTTGGGCCTTTTACCTATGAAACATTTTAGTAGAAGTAACTAACAATTTACAAAACGCTTGTACTTGTTATAGTGTGAACCTTGCATCCAATGACCTCTGACTAGAAGTAACCTTGTTTCCAATGAACTATAAAAAAAATCCCTGAATTTTTGCCTTCTTTTACTCTATTAAAAAATCCTTGAATAGAACAAACTGATTCTGTAAGGAACTTTGGCTTTAACAAATCCAGAATCCTTAAAATTCAATAGAATTTTTTCGTCCCCAAAGTTTTCTAGAGCAATTTCTAGGTCTAATACAGTGCAAATAATTAAAGGAACCTTGACTTGGCTCAAATTCCTAAGCCAGCCACTCTTTTCTTTGACTCAGTTGAGTTCAAAATAATCAAGGCAGAAAAAAAAAGATTTGGAGTGAAGAGGGAGTATGTGTGTGTGTGTGGTGGGGTGGGCATCAAGGGACTGGCGGCTAGCTATTGATGGATGAATGATCAGTCATCAAAAGGAATATCAGTACATTTCTTAATTAGACTTACTGTGTGTTAGACTGTTAGTGTTAGTTATGGTACTGTAACTAAATGTAAGCATTCCGTCTTAGTGCTCTTACAGAATTATTTCCCTTGTTTCGTAATGGCGTTGGCTTTGACAAACCTTGGATCCAACAAACTTTTCATCAAGAACAACATCATTTGATGAATGTAAGGTTCATTGCATATTTTATACTATGCAGAATGTATATCTTTAAAAAGGTTAAAAAATTAAAAATCACATTTTGTTTAAACTTTAATGTAATTAGAATATGTTAGTCCAGAAAGCCCTGATCCTTTTTTTTCTTAATCCATAATTTATGCATACTTCTTTTGTACTACTACTATTTTACGCCTCTAGATGTGTGGTTCATCAGTCATGAAGCTTGTATACATGTATGCAAATGATATATTCATAAATCATTGTTTTATTACATTTGTTTACACCTCCTTGTGAAAATAAAGTGCAGATAAAAATTTTGGTTTGTTAGATTTAGCATAAACTGTTCCAAGGCAGTGGTTGTAATTTAAATTTATATGAATCATATTGAAAGCTACATTTTTGCATAAGCAAATGGACTCAAAGGTTAAATATTTCAAAATTTTTGTGTAAATGGTATTTCCCTCCTATGCCCTGCACTTGATTTGGTGGAAGAAGAGAAATTCAGCTCTATTTCAAATTATGTTTAAAAGAAATATGATTGCAAAGAATTTTAGATATCAAAAAATAAGTATTATTATTATGTACCCAAGTTTTACCAAACTCACAAACTTGCATGTGTGATGTATGGGCCTCACTGAACTCACAATTTACACATTACAAAAGCTTAATTGAACATTTAACGCAATAAAGCTGCATCCTTAGTGCTGGATTTACATAGCTCATGCAACCCTAACGTCAATGACACTCTTTCAAGCAGTTGTATTAAATCTGAGTACACTGATCCCATTTACGATGGTCATAAACTACATGTGTATAAGTTACATACTTGCAAAGACCTGAAAATTAAAATCCACTTTAAAGAATTGATGCGTAGGTTATTAAAATTTCTTTAATATGCATGGGTCATAAAAAAAATACACGTTTTTAAGAAACATAAATTAAATAACTTACAAGTTCACAACACAGCCAAATTAGATCAATGTTTGCATGTGCTTATTAATATCAAAGCAACACAAATACAGTACACCTCAAATCCAACAAACTTGGATTCAAAGAACACCTGACATTCAGCAAACAGTGAAAGTTACCATTTTTTTCAATTTTTGCCCCTTCTTTGACTCTCTTAAAATTTATTGCATTAAACAAACTAACCCATCTGAAGTTTCAACAAACCACATGTTTGGCAAACCCACAATAGAAATTATGATGCTTTTCTGCTTGGAAATATAGTTTAAATTCAATCAAAATGTGGGGTGTCAAATGAAAAGAAATATCTCTAGCATATAAGTGTAGGTACCCAGTGTATAGGCTACATTATAAATGGAGGGCACCAAGTGTAAAGGCAACATTATAATTCATTTGCCATGTTATGCTAGGGGTAGGGCAGAGCTAACTATTGACATGCGGGGAGAAAAAATTATGAAAAGAGAGAGGAGTGGAAGCTGATGCATGATACGAGATTAGACTTAGAGGGCCAAAGCCGCAGTAACTTGGGCAGTATTTGGGAAAGGTAAAGAATGGCTGTATAGACGTGAAGTTCATTGATAAAAAGCGAGGGAGATAAGTATGCCGAAATTTGGCTTTGTTACTTCACTAGAGATGCCTTATGACATGGCTCTAACACACCTTGAATTTAACAAACTTTCAAAAATGACTGAACTAGTTTGTAGCATCTGAGGTGTACTGTAACCACGTATTATACATTTTATTTGAAATCAAACTTTAAAATTACCATTTTGAAATGTTAAAAGCAAGCGAACCTAAATTGTAATTGAGCTCAAGGTCAAAACAAAGCATGGCATGGTTTATCAATAAATATATATGTACACAAATGTCTAGGATAAAAGTCAAAGTATCCCAGTACATCACATATTTAGCAACAATGAGCATAGATTTTAACATGCAAGCAATTTGCACTTTCAGATATTTCGAACATTAAAATGGGTTTACAGAGCTCACTTATTTCTTGGGTGAAGATATTATGGGATATGGAAATGGTGATAATGGTCTTTATGTGAGTACTAGTAATCTGAAGACCTAAAGACAAAAAGTCTTAATTAATTTATCTAGCCACTTGGAAATAAAATTTTCATTACAATTTTCCCAATTTATCCTTATATCATATCAGTAATGCAGAGATTTAAAAAAAAAATATAAGTAAAGTATAAGTATATTTTCTGTGATAGTTAATTTTTAAAATGCAGTATTTATTTTATTTGGGTTTGTCTCGAGATATCGGACACAGAAAAAGGCAATCAATTTATCCTTATTCTGAAGAAACTCAAAATGGTTAAAAAGGATAACAATGAGTTTTGATAGGAAACATAGTATTTTTTTAGTAATAGTAAAATGTTGTTTTATTTCAAACCAGCTGCCAAGTTGAAAATAAATGTTTAACTCAAAAGTATGCAAACATTTGCCATTTGACCTTAAGGTTAATTTACAGTATAAAATTCAATAGTTTTTTCTTCATTAAAACAATCGAGAGTGACAAGTTACTTTACTGGTAGTAGTACAACTACCGTTGTACAAAATGCATAAAAAATGATGCTTGGACTAGCTGTTGTGACAAAACAATTACATGTACAATCATTAATACTCCTCATAATTTTCTGGACTATTCATAGGAAGAAAAACGCTGCACATTCCATTGAAAAATATTACAAAGTGTGTTCTTGAAATATCTGTTTCGATTTCTTTCATCAACTAACAATTGATCATGATGATTAAAAAAAAAATTTTCAACATAAAAACAAGAGATCACAGGGATGCATTGGAAACTTCATGAAAAAAAAGATGAACCAAAAATTAGTCAGATAATGTCATAGTATACGCATTATTGTAAATTATAACAAAAAGACCCTGGGAGAGGGACCATATCACAAGAAATCATATTGATCCCCAAGGTGTGCTCTCTTGAAGTGTCTAAAACCTTACTGAAATAGATTCTATAAATATAAGAACCTGTTAAGTGGCATAATATTTGTCAACTTTCTCTGAGTTTTTTTTGTTTTCTCTTTAAGAGCACACTGCAGTCTTTGCACATTATAACTTGAAAATATACATGATATATATATGCACACATATGCAAGTTCTTTTAATGTGCTCATATGCAGTGAAGTATTATGAGAGGACTTGGTTGCAACTGCAAATTTATCATACCACTGTACCAGAGTAGAGGTTTGAGGGGATGGAGCTAAATCAGATGAGAGAATTTTTCATTGTAAATTACACACATTGCACAGAGTATGACTATTATGAGTAAGACCCTTGTTAAATTTTTATTTTCGAACAAAAAGATAAGATAAGCTTCAACGATCGTCTATGAATCATATCAATTTGATTGCACTGGACTGTTGATCTCATATGTGTTTTTCAATGATAAAAATGAAAGAGGACATAAAGTCAGTCATATTAAAATTAGTGATCTAATTAAATGTATGTAATGCAAATGTAATAAAAAAAATAATTGACCCTCCAAGTGTTGACGGCCAATTAGATCGGCTGTTAGTACAGTTCTGTGGCATTACGGCCGATTAGATTGGCCGTTTTTGGCCATCTAATTGACAAAATACGCACTATTTCATAAATTAATCATTTTTTTCCTTCAAGAAGAAG
Source organism: Elysia crispata (assembly GCA_033675545.1). NCBI lineage: Eukaryota > Metazoa > Mollusca > Gastropoda > Plakobranchidae > Elysia > Elysia crispata. Next base: position 251,167 of record JAWDGP010003607.1, read on the forward strand.
AGTTCTGTTGAAAATAAAGTGAAACTTAATTGTTTGAAAGTTTGAAAGTGGATTTAAGCTGACTGTTTTCATCTCTCTTAAATTACCCTGATGTCACACACTTAATCAATGACGCTTGGAGGGCTAATCTAATAAAGAAGGCAAGATCTGTTCAATCTACTAGGTGTTAAGTTGTACATTCCCAAATTTTTCTACTTTTCCTAGTTTCAACTTTATAATAATAAAATGTAATTCGAATTCTGAGATCTTTTCTTAAATAACTTGAAATTGACGTGCATGAAATTTACAAATATGTTACATGCCGACACAGTCTCAATGGCTCTACAAAGAACATAAAGTATGATGTATGATGTCTCCATTATAGAGATAAAAAATGAGTAGTGTTCCTCGAAAACTGATATTATCTCCAGAATTAATGCCATAAATTAAGATATCAATGCTTAATAGATCCAAAGTTATAGTTTAATAGGGGTATCAAAATATTTGGTGACTGAATAATAAGTCAACTCTTTCAATTGCTGCTTGAACTGCAAAATTAAAAACAAAATTAGCAACTTTTTTAATCAGCTTTAGTATTCATTGCATAAAATTCAAAATACCTTATGTTTTTCTTTAAAAACGTGAGAAAGAAAACAACAGGAATCTGTTATAAACCTTTTATAAAAGTTTCATGCAGGTATAAAAAGGAGGAAAACACATTCAATGCAATCTGAGCCCATCTTGTCTGGGCTATATTTGATTCATATTTTTTCGTACAATTTCTGTGCTGAATAAAAGTTAATCTGTGTATAAAAGCTAAAATATTCGAGATGAGATCCCTTTTCTCACACTGCGGCCTTGTTGCCAGTTAGACGCCATGGCTCAATCCCCTGAATGGTAAGCACTGCTATTTGATAGCATTGTTGTGTAAAAGAAAAAAAAAATCACGTGTTCCTGATACTCATTGACAGATCAGAGCTTTGCTGCTATCCATCAAGCTGCCTCTAAAATGTTTTCATAATCATGACAATGTTTACATATAAATTGTGATGTTTAAAAAAATGATTGTAAATTCTGTGATCGTTAATTTAAAAAAGTCAAGGATGAGAGAAATAAAGGTGTTTAAAAAAACTAAGAAATGCAACAAAAATTATAATGGATAATTAGACACTTGAGGAAGAGCAAAATGTCTTTATAAAGTTCTCATAATTCTCTCTGACACAAGTGTACAAAAAAATCGATTATTCGTAGCAACATAATAAAAACTTTTTGTAATTTCTATACAACAGATTGCAACAAGAGTTCATCACACTCCTACTTAAACACATTGAAAGCTACAAAATGCCATTTTCTTCAAGAAGCCTGAAATTCTCTGCATTTAAAGTGCTTTTACCCCTAAAACAACAGAAGTTAGAAATAAGAATAGTATAAAAAGTGGAAATTCACGCTTTCTTTGGGAAAATTGCATCTATCCAAAAATTTCTCTGCCATAAAACGTCTCATTTCTTAGCCTCGCCACACAGTGTAGGAACATGGGAAAGAGCCCAAAATTCATAATCTATGAAGAACGCAATCCTGTATAAAATTATCAAACTAATGGAACACAGCAGAACAACAAACCAAAACCATATTTACCAATAGTTCTGAAGGTGAGCCCAACATTTTGTAACACAGATAAGGTGCTATGTGCAGCAAGCTATTTTTTGTGTGTGTATTTTGTCATTCTACTTTACGAACAGTATCAGTGACAAGAGTCTGCTGTAAGTAGGGATAAAAATGGGGGGGAACTGCTTCTTGCAGTCAAGGAATGACACAGCTGTGTGCTGTGAGTCATTCCTTGACTGCAATAAGCAAGAAAGGATGTACACACACAGAAACTAAACTAATCACTGTTGGTTAGATCTAGCCTGTTGATCAGATTATGCATAGGTTTAATTTTTATTGTGCGACATATATATAACGCTTGTAAAAACCTTATTTGAACTGAAGGATTGATGATTGACTCTTTATAAGAAAAAGAATGTCAACAATGATCAGACCTGAGAAATCCTCCAATAGTCCCAGCTCACAAAAAAAGTTAATTTTCGTGATGGTTTGTGCACTCGTGTCTTCAATCACTTCAGAAATTTTCATATTCCATTATTGCAACAGTTATATCCATCTAATTGGTTATTTTCAGATAAATAGCTTTAAAATCACCCAAAGGCCCACGGCAGTACAAAGATTGTGGAAAAGATAATATGGGCTGAGTTGCAAACGATAAGCATGACTGGAAAATCTTATGATTTGCGGTTCACAAATCCAGACAATATAAATACATCAATAAAAATACTTTTTAAATATGATGTAAATACATGTAATCCTCCAGATACAAATTCATAATTGAGCCGACTGTTCACTTTCAAAAATTAATTGCGTAAAATATTTCACTCCTACATTTCCTGCAAATCTATTAAATTAATTCTTTGTTTACATAGGTCCTATTCTGTCATTTTGCTCATGAAAATTATTCATTACTCAAACTCGGGATCAATAAATATACATTTTTTTCCATACTGTATTCTAATCAAAGACAAAGAAAAATACAGTGTATAAAAAAAATCCATTTTGATTTTTAAAACAACAAAAGAGATATCAATATATGCAATATTCATTGATAAAAAACACTGAAAAGTCTTGAGTTCTTTTGATATCTTTGAAGGCAAGATTGAAATTCTGTCACGTGTGATGCCTGGGAAAGCTTCTGCCAGTCAAGGTGTGAAAAAAGTACTGGATACTCCTCACCCATGAATGGAGCTTGGCAGTGTAGGCCTCACAGCCCCTGCTTTTGTCCAGGGAGCAATACAACCACATACCCATTGAAGCCAAAATGCAAACACACATGGCCAACACCATCAGAGTCACAGTGAGAGATGCCATCTCTTCTGTTAAAATAAAATTGAACAAGTGGTATAAAGCATATATATGGATTAGCTTGGTGTCGTATTTCTTAAATTGAAAAAATAAACCAACTTCATTTGGAAATTAATACTTTTGGTACAAAACATTTTAAAATTTTTGGCTCCATGTTAGAGAATCAGGTTGATAAAATTTCATCCCTGAAAGCAGATTCATTTTCTCTATCATCAACTGTTCAACATTTGCACCACTGCTATACTTAATTTGTATTGGCCAAATGCCAGTTTGTTAAAAGGATAAACTCAGAAAGAACTTTAGCATACATCAATTTAAGAAAGATTTACAGATAATCTTAATAAGGTAAAAAGAATAATAATTTAAATCATTTATCTTTGACTTGGAATTAAAAACGAAAAAAAAAATGTGCAAAATCATAACCTCAAAATTCAGAGGTTATAAGCATTTGAACCCAATGGGTCTCTCAGAAAAACCTTTAGTTCGAAAACCTAGGCAAAATTGTGCATCTTGCTGGCAATCAAACTGTCAAGTTAAAACAAAAAAAAAACATATTTTATTGCATTTGATAGCTTGACTGTCAAAGGATACTCAGATTTTCACTAAGGTGAGGGGACATTTTGATGGGCCAGACAAATGTAGTCATTTCAACTACATGTAATCAAGTATCATTAGATGATTAAAAAAAAATTTGTCTGACAATGTTACCTAGCTTTCATGACCATACAATTTTGAAGCTTAAGGTATAAGTGAAGATTAGATTTACTAATTAAATATCCAATTGGTTGCATTGTGCAATTTCTCGCTGACCAGGCTAAGAAAATGATAGCAGATTAGCAAGAATGGCATATTGAATTGAAGCAACCAGAGGTTTATTTTTCTTTCTTTGTAATGAAGACTATATAAGTAATGAATAATCAGATTAGCCATGATAAAGCTTCCTGATATGTAATTTCAAATTAAAATTAAAAAAAAGGGTTAACAGTGCAAATTCAGCTCATATGATTTGCATGAAACATGATAAGTCAACTCTCCAGTTCACTAAATTTAGTCTCAGCTCTCACCATTTCCTGAGTGCCAACTTTTTAATAAATAAACAACATCATATTTTAAAGAACCTTGAATTGAAATAAAAAACGATAAAATTCTTGAAAATATTTCAGGTTCACAAAAAAAATCAAAGGAATATAACATAACAGAAAAACATCTGCCTTAAATTCTAAAATCCACTATAAAAACAAATCTTATGATATAACACATACACTTCTCTATGAAAATATCATCAAGAACAAAGTAATCACCACAGCTACGAAAAAGATGAGCAAATTTCCAGCTGAAGTTCCTTCATCTAGAGTGAAGCAAACAGTTTAATTACATTACTATTATGATAAGTATTCAAGCTCTACAGGCTTTCTCCATTTTCAAATAAATGTTTGAAGATTAGTTATAAACAGAAAGAAAAGCCAAAGTTGGATTTACAATTACTGGGTGATAAAATTCACTGTGGCATAATGCCCCAAATTAATGCTGGCACTTAATGCAATCAAACTCCAAAGATTAAAATTTACATTTAGTCAAAGCTTCTTTTGGGTGTCCATTACTCTCTGTACTCTGTAAGAATTATTCTTGAAGTCAAACTTTAAAAACTAAAATTATGTAGAGTGATACTATATTTTCTTCTAGTGACATACACAATATTTTTATACATATTACTAAACAAATTTTGTGATGGCCTATTCTTTTTTTTTTTTCCTCCTTGAAGGCGTTCAGGATTTTTAAGCAGTCCAAAAGCAGTTTTCACATTAAAAATATATTGCAAAACTAAAAGATACATTACCGGCGGGCCATTCTTAAAGGCATTTCTCTCATCCACCCTACTGAAAATGGCCCTAATGACATAAGTAACTTGGTGCTTAGGTTGATCTCTAAGATTTGAAACAAAGGAATTTTTTGAGAAACTCAATGAATGAAAATTGCATAAAATTAACATTATTCTCTGAGGAGATATAAGATTTATGTGGTTTTACTAAGCATATGAGTTTATCTCTATGTACTTGTTTTATGAACGAAATATCTGACATTGGGTTATCAATACCTTGTTCAAAGGAAAACATCATATTTATTGAGAAATATCCATAAAATTAAAATACTACAAAACTTCTTCACGTTGCAAATAATATCAAGCAAAAGAATTTGATAGTACATTAGAAGACAATTACACCAAACGCAGATCCCTCAATATCATGAATTCCTCAAACTCATCCATTTTCCCCTTCTGATTCTCTATTTATTTCCTTGTTATATCTAACTTTTTGTCCAATTAGTTCGAAGTTATAACATGTACCGTATTCTTTGAACACTTGGTCCTTAATTACAGGAAGAAAATGTTCCCCTCTTAAGAAATTTGATAGACCTTGACTTTAGAAAAAAGTCTTTTACCACATTTGCAGATCTTAAAATTTCGATCAAGTGTCCTTCACAGATGTTGTCACAAACATGCCCTGCCTCCTCTTTTCACTCAATAGAAACAATTTGTCAACAGCTGCCTTAAGCTTTGATCTCTCGTTACCAGCAAGAGATACTACCCGTCCTGTTCTACTGCACAGGGCACCATTTGTCTGTCTACGCCTGCTAGGTCTACCTGTCGTTAGGACTTTGAAGGGACCAATTGCAAAACAAGCTTTATTTGTCCCATGTGAAAACAACTTTTAATGGTGATAGATAAATCAGCCCCACCCTTTGCTCAATCAATCAGTACATGGGTATGAAAAAAGCTGGTAGGTATTAGAATATTTCTTTACTGATGTTTAGGATGCTATATAGCTCATTAGGTAGAATGTTGGACTGATAATAAGGAGCTTTGGGTTCAATTCTTTGAGGGGTCCTTTGATGGGATTAGGTCTTAATTTGCCTTGACAGACAGCCTCTGTCTGGGTTAAAGATTATTCAGGAGCAAACGAAAGTATGTTGTATTTGAACATCAACCTTAGACTTAACTTACACTAAGCTGGCAAATTTATGGCTCCAATCTGTATGTAGACTTAGTCTAGATCTAGACCTCACATGAAGAGTTTGAGGTCCAAAAACTGCAAGAGTTTGGAGACAAGTTTTCACAGAAAACAAGTTGTGAATGACAGATCAGGCTGTTCGGAGGTATCTGTCTTCAATCTGCTATTTGAAATACTAAAAGTAGTAAAAATATAGCAAATGCTCTGAACTGTTCAGAAGTAACTGAGGAATCACAAAGCCTCTGTAAGCACTTCACAATATTCGCAAAAGCTGTCCCATACACTAAGCCCAGAGCCCAAGTGCTAAAATAGAATGTTTGAACACTGCTTCCTTGGACATTTCAAAATCCAAAAATTCGAGGAATTTATACACAACTGTACTCAACATTCATTTGTTAGATGTTTGTTTGCTATACCATTTGGTTTTGAGAAATGATGGCCAGTCAAGAAGAAAAATTATAAAACTGTAATGAAGCAAGTCAAGAGAAAGAAAATTAACGACCAACCTCTTTCCTTTTGTCGCTGCGTTTCATCAACTGATGCATGAAAATGAACTTGCTTCCTCTTTCCTTTGTCTATATCGTTTAAAAAGATATTTTAGAATACTTTTAATAAGTAAACAATATAAATTTTTGGCGGCATTCATTACAATGGAATCTGCTTATATCGACATGCCTTCAGAAGAAAAAAAATTATGTTGATATATCAAAATGTCAATTAAAAAAATTAACCAAGATAAAGAGAAAAATACAAACAACAAAGACAAACAAAAAACTTGTAAGTGAATGAGCCGCAGAAAAAAGAGGTTTTCAAGTGGGAAAATAGGACTCAATTGTCTCTCAACACTTGTTAAATTTTTTCAGCAAAATGGGGTTTTGTGTATGTCTCCAATTTTTTCTTGTAACTGTAACAATCTTGTCAATATCTGCTTTGACTTTGATCTTCATCTCAATGTTAAGGTGTTTTCTTCTCACAGCCATAGTGAAATCTGACAATTACAGGTTTAACAGTGTAGCACTGAGTTGTCAAAAGCATGGTTGTTTCAATGCCATTTCATGAAAGTATGAAGAAAGTCTATGATTGCCAGGGTAAAGCCAGCCTAACTCAGTGTGTAAGCCAAGAGCAAAGAAAAGTATTCCACATTGCCACACTGTCTCAGCTCACAGCATCAATCTGCACTGGTTTTCTATCTGGCCTAGATAGAGATTTGGCCTTGCCCACATCTGTCAGTCACATGAATGCTATGGTGCCAATCAGTGGACACTGTCTAGGCTTGTAATAATGGAGAAAAGTGGGTGAGGGTGAAGTCTGAGTAAGAAAACCTAAGCCAATTGCTGAGCCACTGGTAAATGTTAGCCCTCCATCGGTTTTTAAAAGACTGTAATACATGTAATTGCATATATGTAAGATGGAGAGAGGGAGGGGTAGAAAGTGTGCGTATGAAAGACAGAATGGTGCCACAGGGCAAGTATGCAATAAAGCCTAGTGAAAGGGTCACTCTCCTTTGCCTAGACAGTACCCGCTGATTAGAAATAAGGTCCCCATGAGATCTTGTTCTAGATCTAGGCTTGACACTCATAGAAACCCAGTGTTGACAGAATGATTAGAAGACCTAGATGTGTGGGAAAAAATATGACACTGCATAGGCCAAGACTCTAAAGAAAGAGACCTAGGAGACATTATACCCTCTATAATTGAAACTGACTTGACGTTGATCTTAGAAAAATGAAAAGTTGAGGGATTTTTTTTCCTCTCAATTTTTATCCCTTCTATTTGGACTTGGCTAAAACTTATAGTAGGCGTAGTAACAAAAAAAAATTAGTTGATAAAAAGGTATTTTATTTTAAAGAAAACAGATGCAAAATTTCACAGCTTGAAACAAAAAAATGTCGATGTTACACTGCGGGTTATACTAAGTTAATTTAGAATTATCCAAGAACAGTATAAAAAGCAAAAAAACAAAAAAACAAAACGAAGTTGACTGATTTCACAAAACTAGTATCATTTGAGAAATTAAAGAGGGTAAAAAAGAAGCAATGTCACAAGCATTATAAACAAACATTCAGTTTAAAAAAGAAGCCAATCCTTTCGTTTATGTTGTTATTGAATGAATTTCTTCTTGAATTCAATGTAGTCTGATGAAAAAATGTCCAATTTCTATTTTACATGATTCCAAACAATATAATTATAAATAATCAGATCTAACAAATAGAAAAAAAAAAGAAGTTTAATACACCAAGCATGAAAGGATAAGAAACATAGCAATATTTCATTAAGTGTTCAAATTAAAATTTTTCAGCACATTCTCTTTGATCTCTCTTGACTTTAAGGCTAGAATTCCTATCACAGATAGGCTGATTAATCTTACTTATGAAACAAAAAAACCTAAATTTATTAAAAGAGTACAAAAGGAAATATGAGTAAAAAAGAAGAAAACTTTTGCCTATATCTTATATATTTGAATCCAAACAGTAAATTTATGCAAAAGAAGAGATTTACCATCTTCTCGAGCTCCATCTTCAGACCTTTGTCTGAGAATAGACACAGGCTCTATCCTATCTGATATTGTTTTTTCTTCTGATGGTGAATACAAATCTACAGAACTGTCGAGTGGCGACTCATTTTCATTCAAAATATTTATGGAGTCTGGAAATGAATTTGTAATGAATATCATGTATACATAATATCAAAGGGATTCATTTTAAGTGAAAAAGATTTTCAGCTGACCTTGTTCTTTCAGAAATTCTATTCGTAAATTTGAGGATAAACCAGGCACAATGATTTATTTAGTTTTTACCAATCAATTTATATGACTATAAAAATTATATATAAATAAGGTCTAGCTCTAAAAAGTGCCAACAATTGGAAATTTCAAATTACCTTTACAGTAAATTGAGATACAGAAATGGCTGTAATTTTTATTTAATCAAAATGCAAATTATCTTTAAGTTTTCATGGAGCCTTAATAAAGTTTGGTGAAAAAGAAAAGTAAGATGAATTTCAAATTAAACTTCTATTATAATTTTACCAAAGATCAGTACTCATGGTTACATCAAGAAGATATATATATATAAAAAAATTTACCAGAATATTGCAACTTTCCAACTTCGGCATATAGAGCCGCAAACATGTTTAATGAAGCCTTTGTCTTTTCATGATCACGACCATATACTGTCTGTTTCAATTTTGTACTCTAAAAATGTAGTTGAAAATAAAATTCAGTTATACACAAAATTGAGTTTATAAATACACATATTTTTCATGTAATTTTCATGCTTACAATAGATATTAAAAACCAAATTTAACTGTGATACTAGTAGCTAGAACTGTGTTTTATTACCAATTTTGATTGTTTTTGAATTTTTCATATTTTTTTTTTCATTATCATCAATACATAAACTTTTATTTTTATCAAAATTTATCTATTGGCCTGTTGATTTTAATTTCGACTTCAAAGTATATTTAAAAAAAAAAATTATATTTGTATTTTATATTTATATTTATATTTGTTACAGCAGTCAGACCTTTCCAGCATATTCCAGAGCCAGCTGCTGTCTGCCAAGAAAAAAGAATCATAAAAGAATTTTTCTGAGTATATGCCACAAAATTTTAGCCATTACTACAATTCTATGCTATTTCAGTATGACATGTTTATAATTCATGGAAGATTGCATATTTGCAGGATCAATAATTTTTAAATTTACCCCGTGCTTATTGACATACAGTAAATATGGTGTGTGATTCGACAAAAGCCTAAGAATCTAAAAGAAATATCTGCCAGTAGAAATAGATTGATGTTTTAAGTGGGAAAGGTCTGATAACAAAAAGAACATTGATGACGTTTCTCTATGAACACAAGATTATTTTAATTATGTTTCATTGTGTCTGCATGAATTCGAAAGCAACAGATTGACACTAAAGTTATTTTATCCTGGGACAGATAAAATGCATAGGTTAAAACTGGTCTTGACATTCTGAAAAACAACATGAACAACCTTTCATTCAAGTCTGTCCCCTATCGCAGCACTATATTTGATTGTAAACAATATCTCATAGTCTTACTGATTTTTGTCTAAGCACAGTTTTGCCAAATGCTCATATTCCTCTGCTTGCAAGGCATGGATATTCAAGTCATTGATATCTTTCGGGGCATCGCCAATGCCTGAAGCAATTTCCTCTGGTGAAAATAAAAATGTATATTTAACATACAATTTTTAAATAATTTTAACCATGTATTTTCATGTAGTTTCCCAGACAATACTTTCACGGCTTAAATTCTAGTATTTGTTACCTTGCACATCTTTTTAAACTTCAAAATAAATGTTACAGAAAAAATACATATATAACTTGTAAAGATCAATCAATCAATCAGGTGTCAAAGGAAATCATGACTTCCACCCATCTTGATCCCCTGTCAATTTTATTGCATCTGTCACTCATTCGACGTTTTGCCACTTTGTTGTTTCATCAAAGTTATTTTCTCACCATTTTCCTTTTATCATTCCAGCTGTCACAAGATGTTCCAGTTTCTCTCTTCTCATCACATGACCAAAACAGGTTGTACAACATTTATATTGAGTTATGAGTGATATTCTTGCGTCAGCTTCTTGTGACACTGTTATATTTGATTTCTTTGCAGTCCATGAAATTCAAAACATTCTTCATGTGAACCATATTTCTGTTGCTTCCAGTTTCTTTTGCGGTTGTTTTGAAATTGTCCAGGCCTTGAATCTATACATAAGGATGGGTTTATATATATCAGTCCAGGGCTCTTTTTCTTGTGTGGATGGAGATGTATTCATTTGTACTGAATTCATTCTCTAGAAACTCAATTTTGCTTGTGCAATTCTAGAAGTAATTTCAGTGCTGTTGCATATATCACTTGAAATGATAGTTCCCAAGTGCTAGTGAGATTTGTTTGCTTAGGTTATTCCCATTGATTAAGATGTTGATCTGCAGACACTCATTGTTTTGATAGACGACCATTGTGTCTTATGTGTTTTTGCTGTTAAATTGGTTTCTTTGCCAGTCCTATAGATTTGGAGATGTCTGGTAGAATCTGGTATGTCTCATGGATTTCTTTGAGTAATTTTGCAATCTCATTGATTCCAGTCTTCATGTGCTTTTAAAAGTTCCATTGATATACTGTCTGAGATGTTGCTTTGCCTGATTTCATCTTTCTTATTGTTGCACGGATCTCATCTTTCATGATAGGTGGCCCATTTAAGTTGCACTTCATTACATTGTAATCTTTATTTAGTCTTTAAAAAATTACTTAAGTATTCTGTCTGGGATTTTTTATTCTTTTAAAATGTCACCATTTTTTTGACTTAAGATTTCCAGTGGATAAGCATGTTCTCTTTCCAGAGATTTCTTCAGTGTTACTGTATATTTTTTGTTAAGTACTTCTGTGGTAGATAGATGTTTCTGTATTTTCACTGACCCACTTCTTGTTGGCTTCAACACATTTTTACTAGTATCCTTATGCAATGTTTCGTATTTTTTTTTAAATTATTTTTAACTTGCCTCCTTTTTTCATGAGTTCTAAAATATCCTTAGTCATCCACTTTTGCTTGGTTTTCCTTATGATTCTTGATATTTGTTCCACTGCTACCTCTGTGACCTCTGCTTTGAGCTTTACGCATTGTTGGTCCACTTACACAGCTTCTTCTAACACTTCAAATTTATTTTGGACAACCACATAATATGTTTCTCAAAGGATACATAAAATTAAATTGCTCTTACTATAACTGTGAGATAACCCATTTGAGATATTTGCATTGTCAATCAATATTTGTTTAAATTTTCCACAGGTAAAATACAATCAGTGTTAGAACCAAGGACAGACTTAATGTGTATATGTGCCATGCTCAGGCATGGTAGTCCGAAATGAGTTAAAAATATTAGGAAGAAGATGTGAAAAATCAAACTTTTTGGAAAATTCATCAGTCTCCTATTCTTTTTACATACAGGTTGTTGAAGATGAGATTTGAAGACTTACCAATTTTTCTTTGAATTTCCTCTGTTTCAATAAGGGAAGTTTCATAAAACAGCTTTTCAGCCTGAGCAAAATGTATTGCACGTTCATCTGTTATGCATCCTTAAGGAGTTTTCACAGAGTTGATGTGTTGACCTAATATTATATCTAAATTTTATTACTCATTTCAAATTGCGCTAATTTACAATATCAAAATGAAAAATAATTGGAAGAGTGTCATATGAGAAGGATACAATTTTCTTGACCTCGATATATTTGTGCAATCTGTGAAAATAATAGGCTGAGAATTAAAAGTCTTACTAACTACAGAGCAGATGAAATATATATAACTCAATAAAACCTCAAAATTGAGAATACATATAAAAAAAAAATAGGTTAGGACTCTCATTAAACAAGTTTTTTTTCAATTTATCTTAACAAATACACACTGAGGAATATCTGAATAATAAGAATGAAGTTTATAATAATCAATGTACACAATTTTATCTGTGACTAGTATAAATCTCAATAACCTAGATCCATTTACACATATTACATGGATATGATCACATTCATCTTTATAATTACCCTAGCAGATTCTCCCTTTTCTTTTCCAAACATGGTTTATATTTTCATCTTCAATCTTAGCAGTATTAACAGTCACTGTTCTTAGATATTTAAGGCCTAGGATATTGTGAATTTTGTTAAAAATAGATACAAATATTATACGCACTTTTATAAGCCAAAACAACAAGCTTACATTGTGGAGACACTGAGGAAGTAATACAAAAAAACTTTTATTCTTCAATCCATTTATGCACCCCAAATAGCACTGCAGCGCTAAATTGGGCTGATCTTTTCTCTCAAATTCCAATCCTCGTTGAAATAGCTCATTACGCTCTGTCACAGTCAAGTTTGATGTGTCTCCTAAATGCAAATCTGAAATAAATCAAAACAAGGTCACTTATAATTTCATTTAAAAATGAGGTTAGAATTCTCACACTTGAAACCAACTTCTACATAGAAAACTGAAAAAAAAAATTATGAAAATTAGATATAAAAAGCAAACACTTTTTTTTGAAGATTTATTTTACATAAAATGAGGTAATAAAATTGAGTCTGGAAATAGTGTATTTAGCAAGCTGTCCTTTGGAATGAAAAAAAAAAAAACACAAAAAACTAATGCTTAAAATCAGGTATCTTTAGCAGTTTGTAATTTGTAGACATATAATATTAAAAGATGTAAACTCAAATCGTTTTCAAATCGTCATGTATCTCACTCTATTAGAATTCCTACCTTCCACAATTGTAGGAGCATGACTTAACATATACCTGCTCACACACACACGTACATTCACTCACAACAAGTTAGTTGAGCCATTTCATTTTAATGCTCTTTCTTCTCTGATGACTTTTATATATATATATATATATATATATATATATATATATATATCTTTTGAGAAAGAAGTTTTACCTCATTCATATACAGCTATACGCATGAAATTTGATTGGGAGGGGGGGGGAGAGAGAGTTGTTGATATAACCATTCCACAACAGATTGATCTATGACCTTCTTTCTGCACATGTTAAACTTAAGCCTTTGTTGGGTGGAGCAAAACTGAAAAAATGAAGCTTTAAACTCACTTACAAATAATGTGAGGCTTGATCCCACAAAGAAGATCCCAACTAATATTAGGGCAAATGCTTTAAACTCACAGCCACCAGCACTTTTCATAGACATTTTATTGTAACAAATATACAAAGAACAAAAGAAGACCATATTTTCCCATTAACTGGTGATAAAGTATATATGAAGTATATATGTTTGCTTTATTAAACTCATTATTATAAATGACAGATAAAAATGTCAATGAATAATTCTATAGCAATGCAAGGGAAAAAATGTCAACTTGAATACTTCATCCTTGCCTGTTATTTCTAGGCCATCTGTATCATTGTTATTCAAATCATCATAAGTATCATTGTTGTCTTGTTTTTCAGAAGACTTTGCACAATCTTCAGGTTCTCCCATTTTATCTTAGATATAGATATCTGAAAAAAAAGAAAAAATAATTCTTTGTAGTTATTCCAATTTTAAAAAATGGTTCAACTAAATCTAAAAAAAGAAAAAACTAAAAAAAAAAAAAAAACATTTAAGGCTCACACGTCACGTTTTGGATCATTGAACGTGTGTTACAAGGGGTAAATGAGCCACCTCTTGGCCCACCAGAATAAATATTGCCCTATATTGGGCTAGATGCCCAAAAGCTGCAGAACCCATCACTAATGCTTATGCAATGTTTTGTTTAGTTTCCCAAAAATTGGAACAATTTTTTGTGTTAGAGCTATTCTCTCTCCCCCCCCCCCGACATATCTCACAAAAACCTGTTGCTTGCATAAACTGACTATTTAAAATATCCAACATACGTAAATGGCAGAGCAACGTATCTTCATATGTACTTTAAGTTTTTTACTTGTCAAATCGACATATCTGAAGTTTTTTATACTGACCATTAATGTTTTTTGCATTTTTTTCCGAAAGCACAAAATCTGTGGATATGTCGGTTTGCCTTTGGGGGGCAGTATTAGACAAGAAGCTACCAGTTTTAAGCTTCAGACAGTTGGGTAAATCTAGATTTAGAGCCAAGTCTTTACCTAAATGTGCAGCTGAGTCCAGGTATTCTTACTCACCTCTGAATGTCAATGGCATTCTTCACAACTATATAAAGTATTGGTTTTTTTTTTTTAAAACAAAAAAGAAAGCAACAAGTAGCTAATCAAGTGGTTAAATTATTGGTTTAAGCAAAAAAAAAAAACATAAAATATAAAATAAAATGTCGCAAAATTGGACATATCAACAAAAATCAGGAAAAATAATCTATTTACTATAATGATTCAAAATTAGCGTATGTGTTACTTTAACTTTGTTGTGTTTAAATATTAAATAGGTCGGTTTAAAATTCATTTTTTGTGATATGTCAAAAAACCTCCAAAATAGCTGGTATTCAGGGCATGTAATGGGTTTTGATTGCTAGTATCAAGTGAGTTCATTATGTTGTCTATTGATTACTAAGTTCTTAATTTTTAAGTCAGGAAAATCATAGGGGCCTGGCTGCAAGACATGCATCTCTTGGCAGTTGCAAGCTTGCACATGTATTAACATACTGTGGAATATGGATAAAGTCAACACCTCAGGACCGGAAAAAGTAGTTGGCTTTAATAATATTGTAAATTTATACAGAAATACAAAATACAACTCCCAAATAGATTTGACTTTAAGTGGATTGCACTGTATGTACAAATCATAAGTGAATAATCCAGTAACATTGATCTTGGGAAAAATGTGAATTTTAATTACAATTAACCACTTCATGTTGTTTATAAATGCTTGAACTCAGAGCTTGAACGATGAAAGACAATATATATATGTACCCGCCTAAATAAATTCGATTAGGATAAGGTCATTGGTATGAGACAGTTTGCAATTGGTGCAAAACACTAAATTAAAAAAAATATGCATTTCTCAAAGGGTTATACTGCAGTGTGATGAAATGCAAGGCTTGTAGCACAAATATCATAATATGAATTTCTTTAGATTTCAAATTAGAAAAATTAAAATAGGGACATTGTTGGTGTTGATCAGTATTAAAGACAAAGTTTTATGAGAAATATGAAGAAAAGATCTTCTTATTCAGACTGCTGAAAATCAAGAAAGTTGGTCATAACATCAGAATCATAAATTATGATGTTCTCATAGATAATCTTTTAAAAGCATCTTTTTTATTGCATGAAATTCTGATGAAGATTATAAATTATACTGCTCATGATAGAATTATAAATCAAGTTTATATGGTTAGTTTACATAAAAATCATGAAATATTTAAGCCTTAGAATAGCCAGGCATTCTTTACTCCTCTAATATCATTATCATAGCTGGGCTCAATGAATGTGTATACATTCTTGATGGTATCAAATAGGGCCTACAAGCATACGGCACTAATAGTTTGGTTCCTCCCCAGATTATGCACATCTATTTCACTAAGTGTTAACGTTACATGTTTGTCCTTTCCTTGTATAGACATATTACTTGAGATAGCAAATGGTTTATTCAATTATAGTTGCACCTTTGGCACTTTACAATTTATAAGATCTAGATCTAGATCTAGAATCTAGTAGGCCTACTAGATCTAGAAATGGACTAGATCTAGAAATATTCTAGATGAACATCATACTCACATGGATCTGATACAAAGAGACGAGAGGCCTTTAAATCTAAGATTAATGACTCAAGATTCTCATTAGATCTTCATATACGCCCAGGTCTAGAAGTAGCATTTGTTCAGCAGGTTTGCAATCCTCAAGTTTTGCTCTAGATCTGGCACATAGATCATCTAAACGTTTTAATGGTTTCCCCTTGTCAACAAACATCAAACAAAATTCTCACTGCCAGGTATTTCTAAGGAACTAGGCTAAGCTAAGTCTTAGTGCTTTTACCAGTTTGTAAATTTTTCATCAAAAATAAAAATGTCCATAAATTAATTAAGTCGTCGCCGTCGATGTTGTTTTTAATTGCGGTTATTTCTAATTTTTATTGTTCTTACTGCTATTGTTGTTTTGTTGTTATTCTTGTTGTTGATATTGTTCTCATTTCATTACTGGGCATAATGCTACAACCATTACAACTATTATTATTTAAACTTTCCTACAGCAGCAGGAACAGCAGCAGCATCAGGATTACCAGCACCAGTACAGTCACGAGCAGCAGCAGCAGCAGCAGCAGCAATATTAGTAGTAGTAGTAGTAGTAGTAGTAGTAGTAGTAGTAGTAGTAGTAGTAGTAGTAGTAGTAGTAGTAGTAGTAGTAGTAGTAGTAGAAGATAGAAGTAATATAAATGTATTTAACAAAAAGCATTTATTGGTATAAATAATCAGAACAAGAAATCCAGTCAAGTAATGGCCAATCATTTATTTCATGTTAAAAGATGTGGGCTAAATGCAAAGATAAGAACATTGTATTGCAAATATCAGAATGAGGCTGGTGCATTACTTGGCCGGCCATACGCTTGAGAAACATGGACTTTTACAAGAGAATTGGAGAGACACGCAAGTTAAAGAATGCTCTTTTTATATATACATGCTTGTGTATCTCCTTCGATCTGATCACGTTACAGACGATGGCGTGAGGGAAAGAACCAGGCAAGTAATCGGGCTTTGTGAAAATCATCTAATCTATGTGGAAAAAAAATAAAGTCCACCACAATTTGAGATGGAAAGATCACACGACCAGATCAATGGGAGTTGCAAATTAATAAGATTGTAAGGAACATATTACGGGAAGAAAGAAGCCAGGGTGGAAAAGAACACAACAATAAACATGATGGAGTGGTTATATTTCTTAAGTTGGATCAAGTCAGTCATTTGGTTTTGAAAATAGAGAAGATTCGAGAAGTCCAACGATCACCAATGTGTGAAGTGAAATAATAAAAAGGAACCTATCCAGTTCATATTTGGGACTTGATGTGCAACTGTTCAGTCGTTTTCCTTTCTCAGCTGTAATTTATTACGGCTTTTACCAATTTAGAAAACATTGCAGGATTATTTAGAGCTTATATGTCTGAAATAGTAGAAACAAAACCAAACCAAAATAAATAGTTAGAGTAATTTTACCCCTCTTAAAAAGAAACTTTATTTCACCATTGTCTAATTTTGCAAAAGAAAAATGAAAACTATTAAGTATTTTTTTTTAAATAATCTCGCAATTTTAACCCGGATTTGAGGAGCTTGACTCTACGTAGTGTTTGATATATATTACAATTGCTAGTTTTTAAACTACTGCCTTTTATTACCTATTCAAAAGTCATGAAGACAATGTAAAATAACATTGGTTCTAAGACTAGTTGAAATGTGTTAAATTTTCGGGAATTAAATAATAACAGGCAGGGATCAAAGCCTGGATATTTTCCACCTGAATTATATTAGAGTATAGCTCAAAGAGATGTATGGAATTAGCATCGAAAACATAATATTGTATAATACTCGGGATTTGTACAGCTCTAGCACGTATTGAGTCTACCCTCTATAATATCGATTAAGAATAGGATGATGTCTAATCAAAGCTTTTACAGCTTATTTTCCTTTCATGCACTGGTGTTTTGTGCTTTTTTTTTTTTACCCTCCCCCCCCACCCCCCTCACAAAGGAAATAAATTTTATGCTTTTAAATCGAATACAAGTATCTTATTTGTGTATTTTTAACTAAACTTAGATTTGAAACAATGGTTAAGGTCTGATCTAGATCGATGATTTTTAACGCAAGGCAAAACCAATTTTAAAATTATTCAAGATAAAGTTAAAGTGTTTAAGTGGAGCTTAGTACAGATATTTAGTTAATTAAATACATATCTAATCTTCTTTCCCATGAATATACTATTTTATGAGAATAAAAAGGCTATTGCTGTCAAAAACCGAGCCAAGACCAAAAATAAACCCATGGCTCGTCTCGGTAAATACTTCGCAGTAAGCATAATTATTTCGATGCGAACCACTATAAACGACTAAAAATAATTGGAATTGATCAAGTCAATAATGTACATTTCTTCTCGATCTCTACTCAATTGATTTGTTAGATAAATTTAGTCGCAAGGAGGAAGAAAATCAAAATAACTTCGTCCAGCTTTAATTTAAGAGAGTAACCCCTTGCTCGCTGGCGACCACTGAAGTGGCCTGGGATTTTTAGGCTCATGTCGGAAATTGTTGTTTAAAAAAAAACCCTCGATTTTCGAGATTGCCCATTTTCATGAACAATATTCTATTTTTTTTTTATAATGCCATAAAGTTGAAAAGCTGAAAGGCATTTCTGATTATTGTTTCTGCGTGTTTTATTGTGAAGATATATATAACTCTGTTTGAAAGATTTCCTCAACTTTGAATGCTTTTTTCTCATTTTCTTGTTCCCCGACCTAGTGTAAGATTTTAAGTCACACCTCAGTCAAATATTAAAAAACAATTAAACTGCTTTATGTCGTGAATTGATTGGGCTTTTAGAAAATTGCAGGTCATCTGTATTTATGATGATGATGATGATGATGATGATGATGATGATGATGCTGATGACGATGATGATAATAATAATAATAATAATGATAACACGACAATACCAACAACAACAACAACAGCAATAATAACAACAACAACAACAACAACAACAACAATAATAATAATAATAATAATAATAATAATAATAATAATAATAATAATAATAATAATAATAATAATAATAATAATAATAATAATAATAATAATAATAATAATAACAACAACAATAATTTTAAAGATACTGCCTAAACTATTACTATTACTACTACTTCTACTACTACTACTACTACTACTACTACTACTACTACTACTACTACTACTACTACTACTACTACTACTACTACTACTACTACTACTGTTGCTGCTGCTGCTACTACTACTACTACTACTACTACTACTACTACTACTACTACTACTACTACTACTACTACTACTACTACTACTACTACTACTACTACTACTACTACTACTACTACTACTACTAAAGCATGGGCACAAGTTTCAACATTAAACAAATAATGTGTTACCTGACTATCATTGTAACGTATAAGGAATTCGTGAAAACGCATTGAAACATTCAATGTCATTATTACATTTTTATTCTTCAATCTGAATTCTATTTTAGTTTCATTGCTGAAATATGCAGAGAGAGAGAGAGAGAGAGAGAGAGAGAGAGAGAGAGAGAGAGAGAGAGAGAGAGAGAGAGAGAGAGAGAGAGAGAGAGAGAGAGAGAGAGAGAGAGAGATATTATTCTGCTGAGAAGCCAAGCCCCTTTGACCTTTTACCCATCCAATACCCAACCCCTTTCGCTTTGTTATTACTTTGTCACTGTACAAGGCTGCAGCTCTTCTCATCAACCGGAAAGAGTATAGGGACCTCGTTTTGGTACATTCCATCTAATATAGTATGCCTTGTTGGAAGTGATAGAAAAACAACATTGCGCTTCGAGCGAAAAAAAAAGATAACCTAAGACAACAACAAAACCACACATGGTGATTTAGAAATTTTGTGTTAGCTTAACAGGTATCAACATTCTAAACGTAAATGTAATTTTAGAATTCTTACATATATATAAATTTGATGGATCGAAATTGTTTTATGCTAATGTGACATTGCTAGAGCTGAGCTATCTTTTTTTTCTTTATAAATCTCTTCAGCGTGATGAGTTAAAAAAAATAATTAAAAAAAGAACAAAAATCATCAATCTTAATCATATCTTAAAAGCCCAATAAGTTTTTGTTTTATTTTCGTTTTACCCATTACTATTAGGGAGCAATGAAGGATTGAATGGTCCGATGGAGAGAGAAAAGAAAAAAAAAAGATATTGATTATATATAAAATCGGTTAATTATTTAAAATTATAATTTTATGAAATATATCTTTTAAATAAAATTGTCTGAAAACGGAAAGTGCAAATTATTTAAGCTTCGTTGGAGGTACAAAAAAAACAAAAACAAACCCACAACAAAATAAACCAAATAAATTATTCTTTAATTACAGTTTAACTTACAACGTTAGACAACACCAGGCCAACGGATTGCAGATTTGCTGTTGTTGGTCATCCCCTAAGTTTCCAGCTAATATCCAGATCTTGTCTGTATGAGTTCATTGTCTGACACCAACACAGATCTTGATCCAGACTAGTAAAATTGTTTTCAACTATAAATTAAGTTAGCTAAATCATGATCTTAACAATTTTCAGAAGTTTATATGGAAGATTCAAGTAAAGGCTCAAAACCTCGCTGTCAATGTGGATTTTGGGGGTGAGTGTGGCCAAGTAAACCTTGTCATTTAGCATCGCACAATAAAATGGCGACAAATTTCATTGCCTAGTCGAACTAGACTTTCATATCTAGATCTAGAATCTAGATTATACACATATTGTGATTTATTTTCTTAAAGAATACTCTATATTTGGTACCAATTCAAAACATGGGAGAAGACGCAGCACAAAATCTTGTTTATCTACACATTGTTTCAGTTGTAATCGAATGAATAGACTGGTTATCTTCATTTCGGGAACTAATTTTTTTACTTTAGTACCAAGTTATAAATCTGAATACAAAAGTACAGACGAGATGGATCGATGGATGTAAATTTAGATTGCTGGTAAATATTTTTACTTCCAGTCCCACTTTCTAATGAAGTGAATGGATTTTAATAATTACTTTTTCATAACGTAGAAGGAAAAAGAATTCTCAAAATTTAAAAAGTTTTCTTCTTTTGAGAGCAAGCTTTATAACTTCCAATCATTAGTAGGTAAATGTTACAGCTTTGAAATTTTGGATTGGCATTGCTAAATTACAAATTGTGCCTACAAGTCTGTGATCTTTCAGAAACACAGGAAGACCAACTGGACCAGAACAATTGCTTGTGAACCAAATGTACTTAGATCTAGTTTTTGATTTATAAGTGGCATTCTTCATATGGTTAGATTTGGTATCAACTCACAGATTTATGCAAAATGATACAAAAAAATTAGAAAAATGAGCCATGAGGAAAAATGAATTTGTGAAGATACACATGACAGTTTGTTGATAAGATTATTGGGTGAAACTATAGTATCGGACCAACCCCGATTTGATTCATAAAAGTTGTGTTCAAAATGTTTTTGGATGTGCTGAATACGAATTTGTAGCTCTCATTTTGCGCAAATGAATATTTTTCAAGATATTGGCATTGGTTTCTCCCTCTTTATCTTGCTTAGCATGCGTTCATTTGGTCAAGGGGCACTTTGCACTTGAAACTTTCACAAGATTTTGAATATTAATCTTTAAAATTTAGGGAAATAATTTTTAAGTGATAAAATTGTTTCACTTTTGAAATATCCTATTGAACTAAGGTGAAAATCATGACTATTTTCATGTCTTTCACCATAAGTATGAAAATTCACCTGCACCATGTAAACAGGTTAAAACTGAGAGATAAAATATATAATGTTGTAATCGGAAAAATTTTAGCTTTAAAATGAATATATGTTTGATATACTCAATGTTAATGATGCCAGAGTTACTGTGATGCAAAAAGCAAGTGAAAATTGCCAAAATAAAATTTAGCGGCAGTGCACCATCATGCATGGGGACAGGCGGTTGTAGCCTGCCTGTCTGGTGATCGATCACTGATCCGCCCACTAACTGTGGGTGTCTGTGGTAGGCCCTAGGAGAAAAGTAAGTTGCTACTTTTTGGTCTATTTTAACAGCTGTGCTAGGTTGACCAGCAAGAAGACTTTCTAAGAGAGGATCGTTTGCATTACTTGTGATATGTCAGTAGCAGGTTCAGTTCCCTGTACAATAGATCAGCTAGCAATATGAATATGTAATGTCTTTTCTGATCCATTGACATCACAGTTGAATTGGGCACTTTGGTACTAGCAGCATGTCAAAATAACTTTTATGAAATTCAAAGATAATTTTCTTTTATAAGAAAATAATTATTTTTTATCACTCTTAGGTCTTATTCGACAATAATGAAGGAGAGCATAAAAAAAAAAAAAAAAAAAAAATAATATATATATATAAAATCATGTCAAAAAACAGCATCCAAAATTATCTTACCAAGTCATCTTTCTGACTTCAGCCTGCAAATCTTGATAATTTTTTTATGGAATAAAGAGCATTATTATCAGCTATTATGGGCAATTACCTAAGGTTTTGAAATAGTACATCACTACATGTAGTCTGTTTGCTCTCAACTAGTTAAGATGTTGGAATTGATGATTCTACTCTATTGATTGCTTCCATTTACAACCTCTGTCAAATAGACAGGTCTGACTCTGATTAAAAAATTTTGCCCATGCCGCCCTAATTATGACAATGTTTATTTCAGCCTTTATTATTGCTATAAATCAATGTAAAACAGTTATGGCGGATTCCACGAACATGGATCAAGATTGTCCCAAAATTATAAAATTTTCAACTTTCAACAACACGCACATATTATACATCAAAAGAAAGGGAATTTAAAGCTGAATTCAAGTATGTAATTTTTAAGACCTAGAGATCTTTTATTGTCGAGTTACAACAAAAATGGTGCACCTTATCTCATGTGTAATAAAACTTCAGCGCAGGTTGATTTTGTCACTGAGGATGTATCTTCAACACTACGGCAGTATTTTTTTTTTTTTGCACCAATACATCAAAATATCATTGGAACAATACTAAAACTATTCAAGTCTAGTCATTTAAGTCAAGAACAACAATAATTTAATATAAAAAGGTATTTCACAATATATACATATGTCGCTATTTCAGATGATCGGAACTTCCTGTGTGTCGGGATTCTGACCTTCGTATAAAATATAAAGAATTCGTCTTAAACCGATGAATTTCAGATCAGGTGCAATTAAATTACTCTTTTCGTCAAAAGCCATTCAATTATGTTGAAACGGGTTTTGTTTTTCATATTGGCGCCATAGGAGGCGTACAGCAAGTGAGTATATATGGTTTGAAGACCTCCGAAAGTCTAGATCTAGACTGCGGTTCTGAACGTTGATTCCGATGGTTAGGCGACACACATTAACAATACGTTACAAATTCACCTTTACAAACCTCACAAAGAAGATCCGTTAACGTAAAATCAAAGTAGCAACACTAGAGCTCTTGTAGAACAAAATATCCGTATCAATAGCCTTTGTGACGCGAGAAAGTGAAACATCAATGGAAGTTCCGACAGTCAGAACGAGGCGACACATAGGGTATGGTGTATTCTTTTTTTAGTCTGAAGCAGTTAAAAATTATATCGGAGGGCTAAAATCGATTTATTCCCGATAGTTATATATTTCTCAATGGAGTCTACTATTTATACGCGATAAAGACCCGATATTGATGAAAAAAGTGATTCCGAACGCCAATGCTTCAAGGCGACGCACAACACGCTGACGTCATAGGGGTTTTCCGATTTCCCTCACACAAAGAAAAAGGGACTCGATCGGTTCAAAATGATTGTAGACAAAGCGCACACTTTTAAGAATACAAAGAAACCACCAGGCATCATGTTCGGGTTCTTTTTTTAGTCACAGCAGTCACCCGAACCTTGTGATAGTAAATATGGGACATTTTGTGTGACGCATTTTCTGACAATCGGAACACAAAAAAATTTAAAAAAAATACATAGACAAGTCAAAACCGAATTATTTTGATATGGTAGTTTATTAACATTGTCAAGAATGATAATAACATAAATCAGAGTCATAAATGTATTAAAAGTCTGAAATAAAAGGCATTTAATTTGGAACGACCTTCTTCACCCCTTTTCGTGGAATCCGCCTTATGGTATTTCACTAATGGACAGGTCAGATTAATTTACTAATTCTTTATGCAAGTCATATATACAGCAAATATTGTAACGTTAATAGATGTCTTTAATAGAATAAATAAATAAAAAAAAACCAGCAAAAGATATCACAAAGATATTGTAAGTTAATATTTAATATATTTAACATAATTTATTTCAATTATTAATAAATTTTTCAGTTTTGTTTTGTGTCCAATGAGAAAAAACTGCAATGGGAAACTAAGATAATTGTTAACACCTTGCTGTTTATTTCTTTCATTTTTTTATTTTATCTAGCTCCCATCAAACCCTGGGACTCTGTTCTGTGTGTTATCGTAAAGGTAAGACTCTTAGTAGATGTTTACAAAATTATCTAAAGCTGTACATTTTGATATGGTTGATGAAATAATTAAACCAATGCGCAAAAGCAATTTAAAAGAAAAAAATAGTAATCAAAACATTAAAACACACTTGGACTAGGTGTAAGAAAGGTATCTTTTGCCTGACCAGCTCTCAAAATTTCTAATTTTTTTGTGAAGAATATTATAAACCAGAACATTATTGCAGGCCTTCTAAATCAGAAAATCATCTCCATCTCTCTCTCTTGATCGATCGAGAGAGAGAAAAGCAAAAACACCACACTTGGAGGACATCTTGGTAATATAAAGGATCCAAAAGGATGCAAATTAATGCATGGGGGTCTGTAAACTAATGGCATGGAATACAAAGGCTTAAAAGAGATAGGCACACAGCTATGTAATTACTGGACAAAAAAGAAAGTATCTAACTAATAATGTGTAATAATTTAACATAAAAACATTATTTTAAGGCTGCTTCTCTCTCGCTCTCTCTCTCTCTCTCTCTCTCTCTCTCTCTCTCTCTCTCTCTCTCTCTCTCTCTCTCTCTCTCTCTCTCTCTCTCTCTCTCTCTCTCTCTCTCTCTCTCTCTCTCTCTCTCTCTCTTTCTTTGGCTTTTTCCTTCATTGTATTTCCTGTAAACTGGTCAGTCCTATATAAGCAGAAAAAACAATTTTAATTTGATTTATTCAATCCATAATTATCTTAATGAGGTGATGCTACCTTCATAGCTATTATGGTGCTTAAGATGAACACGATAGAGTAAGACTTGTTAGGTGGAATGTCATAAAATGTAGTGATTGGTGCTTTGTTGTAAGATCTAGACTGGACCATGTTTGTTACTTATTTTTTGTTTGCAAAAAACATAGGAAAAGATGGAAGTGTTGGCAGTTCCTAAATTGCTATTACTGGTATAAGTGTACATGTGGCAAGCATTGGGCTGTTGTGCCAGTTGTGGATTTGAAATGACTGAATTTGCACGTTTAAATGGATAAGTGCTGCAATAAATATCGACTAGAATGGTAGAACTAACATAAAAGTCTTGACCTCTTGCATTGCATAAACATCAAATCAATATTGCATTGTTGCCCTTTAAAATACCTTCTAAATAGATTCTTAAGAACATGGTTGCCAATGACCACCATCCATTCCGTCTGTGAATCCTTTCCAGCTGTTTCCATGGATCTATGTTTATTCCGTACCCCTGAGTCATATCCATGTGAAGAAAAGTCTTCCCCTTCTCTTCCCTTGATGCTACATTAATAGCATGCTTTATTAGTGGATTATCTCATGATATGTCTAATCTACCTCCATATACTTTCTCCTTGTAATTTCTCAACTGGTTCCCTTTTGGTTCTTTCCCAAAATACTGGATCACCAGTCGGTGATGTTGAAATGTGCCCTGATATCTTCAGCTATCTTTTAGGTGGGTTTTTACTTCATGTCATCCATGGCTGTATTTGGGGCTTTATCTTTTCAATTCTGCCCTGTCTGATAGAAACTTCAGTTTGCTACCTTTGTATGGAAAAAAGCTTGAGATCAACATGCTGGGATCACAAATCCCAAAGTGCCTCATTGATGATTCTATATATCCCATTGTTTTGGGTGCAAGTAAGCATTAGTTGATTAAATTTCTTGATTATTTAAGTTTCCCCCCTCTCCATTTCTTGAAAAAAAAAATATACATACAGTGTATATTTTAATTATGAACTTTTGCAGCCTTAAGGCTTCCCCTGGATCCTAAATTTTTCTTGATGTCTCATCAGTTCTTCTTAGGGGAGACTGACATTTGGCCAGTGAACTAGACCCACTAGTGCTGATGCCCATTCTTATCTCAATGTCGTCAAGAGAACCCAGGATTGAGGGAAAAATGAATATTGTGCATGATTAAAGACATTTACATGTCATAAAATCTTCCAGATTTTGAAGATATTCTTGAACAAAAAGCCTAAAGATACTTCACCACCATCTGATCATTCTGCTATCCCTGCAGTGTTTGATCTAGTACGCTAAGACATTTTGAGAGTCATTGTCATGATGTCAATCATTTCTGCAAAGGCAGCATTTTGCGGCACTGAATTTTGATGCTGTCAGAAAGTATAGTTCTTTTTGCAAAGCTATACTCTGTGTTTTCTTTCTTATTTTTAACTTGTACATGATGGACAGATGCACATCTAGCACTTGTCTGGGCTAAAATTTAATTCTGGGGATGCTTACTCCTAGATCGCAAAGATTAAAAAAAAAACAAAAAAGGGCTGTTTCTTTTCATTTCTTTGCAGCAGTTTTCTTGATAACTCTTATTTTGTTGTTCATGTGTACTGAAGAAAGTGATGAAGCTGTACTAATTATTATTATGATAAACAACATTTTTGCATATTTACTGAACGAGAGGGAAGGCAATCAACCCCGCTTTTACTGAAGCTTTATTAAGAGAACTTCATGTCTTTATTGTCTATAATAATAATTAGGTTCCATGCCATTGATTGAAACTTGTGATCAATGAAAAGGGATGTGCATTATTTACATATTCTGAATACCAATATGTGGCAGCTTTTATTTAATTTTGTTTTTTTTTGCCAAAGAGCACAAATCATGGAAAATCCACCAAAGGCTACAGACTATTTTGTAGTAAAATATATTTTTACCTCATGGTGCATGTCAGGAGTTTTTACTTTCAAATTTTATACAGTGCACACCACTTATATCGACACCGCCTCTATCGACTTTTGTCTTATATCTACATACTTTATCAAGTCCGAATTTTTTCCCTAATTGCTGTCTATAATAAAAGCCCTCTACATGGAAAATCTCTCTCCTTTTCTCTATATTGACATCGATAACATCAAAGTGACGGGGCAAATGAGGCTTAGTGACAAGAAAATTAATACTTTGTGGCTGTGACTGGAGATGTGGTTGGATGATAAGGGTGGGAGGTAAACTGTGGTTTGACCACTGGGCCAGTAAAGTAGTGTATCACATTCAATGATTCACATGAGTGGTGAGGGTTAGTATACTGGGCTGAGCGGTAGGTGTGTTGGGACCTTGAAAAGTTGAACCGCAAGCAAGAAAGTGATGCACAATCAGTCAGTAAGAACTAGGCTAGCACTGATCAATTGCGTGTACAGAACCCATAGGTTGAATCTAGATGGAGGCGAGGAGAGACTGTGCATATGCAAGAGGAAAGCAATGCTTATTTTTCAAACAAGGGAAGTAACCGAAAGGTTACGAGCCATGAGCAGTTGCTTCCCCTTAAGTATGAAAAATCTATGTTAAAAGTGTGATTTTTAAATACTGGTTTCTTATAAGAGACATCTTTATATCGACTTTTGCTTATATTGACATAGAAATTTTGGACCCTTATGTCAATATATCAGGAGTGCACTGTATTATAATGCCTTAACCAAGCCACAATTGTATTTTAATTGATTTCTAAAGCTGCATCTCACTAAAATTAATTTTTAAAAAAAGTTTGATATCCAGTAAGAGGACTTCAAGTTATCCACGACTGCCTTTGTTATTTGTTTATTTTGTATCATCACTAATAGAATTTATTCTATTTTATGTTTTATATAAGGCCCATTCCATGAACGGTCCACCACATTGAGGGAAAATGAAAATCAATAAATTGACTCTAAACCTTGTTGAAAGTTTAGAAAAATGGTTTATTTGCAAAGTTTTAAAATCTGAAACATTGAAAGATTCCCATTTTCTGCAAAAAATCTATGATAAAGGGAGTGTAAATTTTCCTTGAAATATGATCTAAAATGTGATGTTTTATACAAATACATTTTTAGAAAAAATGTTCATGTATTCAGTTATTTCTTGACATTTCATATTCAATCAACGTCTGTAAGAAAGCACTGTAACAAAAAAAACATGGATTCTCTACCATTGCTGTTACAATACAAATCAAAATTATGTCCCATGAGCATGTAACACACGTTATGCTAAATATATTAAAAAGTTATCCTTGCAAGAGAAAAGAAGTGCTAAATTCTAAATATTTTCATATGACATCTATTGTGTACAATACCAAATAACTCATTAACTTCAGATCTTTCCAAATGACAGCCCAATTGTTGTGATGGGATGTAGAAATTATGTAACACACGTTGCGTCACGTGTGTTACAACCTTTGTTTCATTTGTTACCAGCTTTAATAACATGTCAGATCTTGATATGAAAGTGCATAATATGAATTACAAAGTTACTCTTTTAAATTACATGAAACTTTATTTCTGACCCCATCAAAAAGGTCAAACTTCAAACTTGAATTGGCCATGGGGCCTAACAGGTATGCACGGCCTTATTTGCTTTACAACATGTACAAAATCGTATTAGATATCATCCTTTGATTCATGCCACTTCCACTTCCCTGTAAATATTTGTCTCATGACATGAACCTTTGCATTGCAGTCCCCAAACCTTGTCACCTCCCCTGGGTACTCTTTCTCATCATATCTGATAAATAACAAGAACCCTCTCTCCTATTCTAAGCTTTGCACTGCAGCCTCCAAACCTTGTCACCTTCCCTGGGTACTCTTTCTCATATGATAAGTAGCAAAAACCCTTTCCCCTATTCTAAGTCTCTCACTTTTACTGGTGTAATCACGTAGGGGTCCACAGTCCCTATCTTGACATTGTCATGATACCCTTCACAATTCAAATGAACTGCTCAAGCAACAAACTTGCTCTCTACAAGGCATTCCCCTTTCATACAATGAACTTTTCTAATGAGGGTAGCAACCCCAGTAAAAGCTGCTTTTGTCTTTGTTGGTGAAAAAGATAACAGAATAATCTGTTTATTCACAACTTTAGATAGGGGTTTTTATTTATATCCTCCTCTGCTATTACATTCAGAATTGCTTTGGTTTAATTTTTTTCTAAAATCTACACTTTGCAACCATCATCACACTTCTTTCTGTACTTTTTCTTTGCCTCTTCGACATTTCATCGACACGTTTCTTTCTAACTTGCTCTACTCTTTCACTTTCACAAGCTAAGTATGTTGGATCAAGTTGGGCCTTTTTTGTCTTTTTTTTTATTCTCTCAGATGGGGTAGATGCTGAGGAATCAAACAAAATTTTAGAGGGTATTTAAATTTGAAAAGAATGTTTTTTACTTTTTAGAGAGACAAGTTACTTTGCAAGCCTAGATTACCATTAAAAGTGTCGTGTTCAGCTTTATTCTCATGATCAGTTAATTTAATACAATTAATTTATTAATCTATACTCTTTTACCCTCTGTATTTGTAGATCTATACATTATAAAAAAAAAAAATTATGTGCTACTTCTTTAGAGTTAGAGTCAAAAAGTTTTATCTAGTCATTTACTTTTGACCTGTATTGTTACAGTAATTTACAAGATATCCACAGCAAATTTATGGTTTGTTTTGAATCTTTAGATAGATCTAGATTTTGACAGTAGTTTTAGATCTATATTTGTTGGTGTTCAATTACTTGGGTTCATCAGGACAACTGTTGTACTTATAAATTGAATTTCTACTTATACTGTATGATACCTATAAAGATTGAAACTAAATAGACTAAAAAAGCCTCTACTTACCTTTCTTAGCATTGCTTGAGGCACCACCCAAGCTGGTTTCATTGTAAAACATTTTGTTTTTTGACAAGAAATGGTCAAACTTACAAAAAAGTGTTGAGCAAAGATACTGAAATTTCAGATGTGAAGATGTAACACACGTGACAAAAAAATGTAACACACGTGACAACTATTTTTCTCTGTATTTTGTGGAACTAAAATATTTTAAGCCAGAAGTGGCACAAAATCATTATCCATTAATAAAAACAGTGTTAAAATGTGCAACACTTTGAGCTGCTAGTTTTGAAGAAACTACATGAAGCCCTTGCAGAAGGTGAAAAATGTAATTTTTACGTGTAACACAGGTTACACCCTGATTATCTCCAACTCACTTGAAATTTTAGGGCCAGAATGTCTTGCAACAGTTGTTAAAATCAAAAGTGAAGGTTTTAAAATAAAAAACAAATAAATTTCGAAGTCTATCACTTAAATGCTTTGTATAAAGTTACTTCAAAGGAGTTAAACTAGTCTTCAGATGTAACACACGTTACGTGGAATGGGCCATAACTAATTTAAGGTCTACTTGTCAATATAAGAGCTTGCTTTTATTGATGAAATTGTTTGTCGACATAGTCATTTGGTGTTATTTGGAGTGTATATAATGTAGTATGAAATCCAGTATTAAAAATATAAAGTAAAAAAAAAGAAACAGGGTAATAAAGGTTGTCTTATAACTTCACATCTTGTGAGCAACACCGTTTTGAACTAGGAATATCATTCTGTTCTAGTACAAGTCCTAAACCATCCTATTTTATAATGAGCCAGCTTATGAAGAAAATTGCTCTGACAATGTAGCATTCAATTTCTTATATTGAAAGCATTTTTCTCTTTGCAGCCTGTCGAAATCAGACACAAGGGAACTCGTTCACCTCTGGTTAGTATCAGGAATTGCTATATTGATATTTTAATTAATCAGGAAAGTGCCTTCTTTTTGACACTAGATACCATCTTTAAGATATAAAATACTGCAGTTCTCAATTCAACACTTGTTTAAACAAAACTTGTTTGAGTTTCTGGAAAAGCAAGCATCTTATTCCTGTGAATTTATTGAAGGATAGTATTAGTGCTTGACAAAGTTCAAATAACTGCACTGTATAGGCATTTATTGTCTGCAAAGCTGGGTTTTTTTTTGTTTTTTTTTTTTATTTTTTTTTATTTGCACAAAAATGCAAGAAAGCTGTAAGAAAAGCAATTCTTTTACCCTCCTTCCCTCCAGATGCTGGTAAATCTGGCTTTGGATCCTGCCACAGCCAAACACAGAAAAGTACCTGTTTAGGGACAAAAATGGATTCACGTCATTTTCCTTCAAGGTCAACCACCGACAATCTTCCTAGTTCATTGAGCACACCACCTGGGGAGCGAGCTGCTCTCTCGTCACCAGCTGCAGCAATTAATGACACCACCACACAGACTCCTCAAACTGCCACTAGTAGCAGCAACACAGCAGGAACACCCTCCTCCTCTCACCTCTCAAACCTAATGAGCCCTGAAGGGAAGGGGAGTTTGAGTGGAAATGATACAGTCACTCTCTCTATCAGTGCATCTACCAGCACAGTAACAATCAGTAAACCTGTTGTGGGTGGTGGTGAGCAACAGCAATTACAGCAGACTTTGCCTCTCATATCTAGCTCTAGTGATATGGACACACGTAGCTCGGCATCAAGCGACCTTTCATATGACCCGGATCGAGACCCAAGCTTGTTTTGTTCCTCTGCATCATTGGATTCATGCTCTTCTAGCCTGGTGTCTGTTGCAAGCAATACTGTATCCTCTGTTTTAAATTGTCCAACATCTTCATTTTCTTCAGGGTCTGGGGAGAATTTGTCCACCACATCTCAGGCTTCAGGACCTCAGCCCTCAACTACATACAGTGGGGTTCAACAACTAACATTTTCTGCTGAAGGTAGTGTTTCCCCGACACATCCTATAACTTCAAGTGCTGCTACAATATCATGGCCAAATGTTTCTGGAATTACAGCACCATCTATAAGCAACAGTGGCGCTGCTGAATCTTCCAGTAAACACAAAGGTGCACAGTATTTGGTCAAAGCCGACAAGGACAAAAAAAGTATGTCTGATGCTGGCCCCACTTCTACCAGCAACCCGCCTGCTGCTGTTGGAGACGACATTTTGCAACCAGTGACTGATATAGGCTCACCTGCATCAAGAGGCACAAAAAGGTATTGTTACGTTACTCAAAACATATAATTTCAAAGAAATTAAAAACTCAGGGTCATGATGTCTCTGTTTTGTACCCATACATTCTTTTAAAAATGTGTGCATTCAGAGAAACCACTGTTTTGGCTCTGTGCCTTTTTTAAAACTACAATTAGGCACTTACCTGCTCTTATTGACAACTAGATAATTTTCTAAAAAATTACATCTCCGTCTTTGTGTTTGTAGTACTTCCTATCTCTGCTTTAAATCCTATGTATATTCCATCATCCCAGAAATAATCTCCTTTCTTTTGATTTTCTTGCAGGTCAAGAGATGAGATGGAGGCTACCAGTGCCAAGTCATCACCGGCATCCTC
This sequence comes from Elysia crispata, assembly GCA_033675545.1. Classification (NCBI taxonomy): domain Eukaryota; kingdom Metazoa; phylum Mollusca; class Gastropoda; family Plakobranchidae; genus Elysia; species Elysia crispata. Next base: position 283,901 of record JAWDGP010003607.1, read on the forward strand.
TCCGCAAAAAAATAGAAAGCGCTGCTTTGTTTGCTCTTGTAAATTAGAACTTGCTCAGAGAACAATTGGAAAATGCAGATGTGGTATGTTCTCCTTAATTTGCAGTTTTAGTTCTTTTAAATGTATAAAACTTATTTAGGTGAGATTCTCTATTCTTGTTGCTGAAACTGAATAGCATGGGATAAACATCTTCAAGATAAAAGTAACAGGTGTTTACTATTAAAGTCTCCAAGAAAAGCCTAATTGTAGCTTTCGCACATATCTAAAATAATAGGGGAAAAAAATGAAAAGAAAAATTGTGTGATAAGCACGAGATTTTCTGTCATCTATACAAAAGGAGGAGTTACTTTGTCAGCTGTGTATGCAGAGCTATTTTTAATTGGCAATCATGTAGGCCCTTCTTGATTTTACTGCTCAATAAAAACAAATCTGCTTGATTTGGGGTACAACGAAAGGATAAAGTGAAGGGGATGGGGCTGATGACCTGGCACAGTAGAGTGAGAATTCATAATACTTGTTAGCATCATGGGAATATGAATTATTGTATGAGGCTTACACTGTAGGATCAGATCTGGATCTTTATCTAGGAATAAAATTTTTTTATTTAAATTACAATCATGACTTTTCAGTCAGATTTATACCCAGATTCTAATTGATTTTGTAAGTATAGATGAAAATGTGGGAAAAATTAATGATAATTTCTTGACCTACACATCTTTTTTTTTTTTTTTTTTTAATTTATGAATTTGAAAAGTTTTTAGAGTCTAGATCTAATCTCTAGAGAGGCTAGACCTTGATTGTCTTTAATTTTTTTAGATACATGTCAGCTACCTAACTTTGATTTAAAAGATCTCATTGGTTTATTTATAAATCTAGATCTAAAAAAAGACCTTTTTAGACTCCTGATAATATTCTTTTAGTTAATACGTAAATTCTTATCTTTTTTTTTTTATCTTAGACTATAGTAATTAAAATCAACAGACCATGTTTTTGGTGCTATAAGTCTCTAGACAGAAATTTTTTAATAATATGACCTGGTGTATCCTAGTGGGAAGCCCTATACCTCATTGATATTCTGGTCAAAATTCTAAAAAGATAAGGGTAAGGAAATTGGAAAAACTCACAGGAGTTAAGAAAATTTTTTTTTTTTAAAGTTGTCCTATTCCTCTTATAAAAAATTATTTACGGGCTGCATACACATCCTGCACGGCTGTTTGTCAGAGCTCGTTTAGTTTTCGCCCGGCCTATCCCATGACGCCCGCCGTGCCCATGTGAACTTTGGCCTAGTTCACCAAGCCTCCTCGGCACGGCTAAATTTAGATCTACAGCGATCGGTTTTTTTGTATCTATTCTTGTTGAAAACAAAGCAATTATTAGCTGTCAAATTGAATTTTGAAGACCAAGAAATGTCTTATTTTTTACTTAAAACACTTTTCAATGATATGGACAATTAAAATTTCTGAAAAAAACTTTTTAAAAGGCTTTGATAGGATTTTTAAACGCCAGTTTTTTATTAGATCATGATGACACAGATACTTAAAGGTAATAGTAAAACATCAATATCTTCAACAGCCCACGAGTTATAGTTTCAAAAAAAGAATTAGTGAAAAGACAAAAGGTTCTAGTCTTTATCTGGTGAATATCTTAATGGTCTCTATTGGTGTTCGGGCGTGAATCAAGATCGAAGAATTTTTTTTATATGTTTTCAAACCCGCATGCGATGTTATTCATGTCCAGGTAAGAGAAGTCACTGATGACGACAGGATCAACTCAAGTAATGAGCGAAAATGTCTCTCATAGCTTATTTAACATCGACACTTAACCTAAATATATTTTAAAAAAAAATAAGTTTTACTATTGTTTATACCTCCACATTATTTTACCCTCTCTATCTTCTTTTAATTCTAACCCCTTTTTTAAATCATACCCTTCTTTTCTCACTATTTTCTGTATAATTCCTCTTCCCCTTCTATTTTCTTCTTTTTGTGTGCGAATCTCTCTCTCTCTCTCTCTCTCTCTCTCTCTCTCTCTCTCTCTCTCTCTCTCTCTCTCTCTCTCTCTCTCTCTCTCTCTCTCTCTCTCTCTCTCTATCTATCTATCTCTCCCTCTTTCTGTCTGTGTGTGTGTCTCTCTCTATTTCTATTTCCAGTTTTCTTCTTCGCTCTCATGCATTAACTTTCTTTCTTTATTATTATCCCTTTCATTTTTTATCTCTCTCTTTCGTTTTAGCCTTCTCTCTCTGTACTATATCTCTCCCTGTGCTATAGAAATAAAGAAAGCAGTCTAACAAAGCTAGAGGCGGAGACAGACGGAGCTAGATCTAAGGATAGAAAGATGCAAATGACTTTAATAAAGAAATAAATAGTGTAGAAAAATCAACCACAAACCTAGATCTAGCTCGAGATCGACAAATAAGACGAAAGATTAAAAATCTTTCGTCTTATCAGTGGTCTCGAGCTAGATCTAGGTTTGTGGTTGATTTTACAGTCATTTGCATCTTCGATCCTTAGATATAAGTCCGTCCGTCTCAGCCTCTAGCTTTGTTTGACTGCTTTCTTCGTTTCTAAATATTAAAATTATGTCTTAAAGTTAAATATCCATCATTCTAAGAACCGTTATTACATGTACTTTATATAAGTGCATATGATAGGAACCCTGGCAGGTTACACACTGAAAAGGAAAAAAAATCATTAAAAAAAAACTAACAGAGAGACCATTTAACTTTTTTCACACAGGCTTAATCAAATCATAAGTGAAGTAAAGGCATAAATTGTCTTTAAAACAATCGCGGGATGTAAATGTGAAAAAATAATTAGGAAATTAGTTAGAATTTAATAGAAAATTTTCTCCAAAAGCACGTAACACAGAACTGATAAAAACGCGATACAAAGCGATGTGACAATGAATTTTAGTGCGTGTTGTTCAGCAGAAAAAGATCTTTTAAACGGTACTACACTTGACTATCTTTTAAAATTAGAATTCGGTAACAAGTCTAATGGAATGTCCGCATTTATGACCGATTTCTAGTGCGCCCGCTATGTGTAGGCACAGACCCGGTAAAAGCCGACCCAGCCTGTCAGATCAAATTACCTGCAGGTGATAAATCTACGCCTGCCAGCCGCCCGTTTAATTAAAATCGTCTCATAAGCACAAAGAGGGTCTCGGCGTCCCCAAAACTAAATTCCTGCCCTGAGCGTTAAAGCAAACAGCCGTGCCTGATATTTGTTTATTTATTTAGTGTTATTGTCAAATTCTAGTAGAGGGCAAAGAAAGAGATTAATTTATTAATTCTTTTCAAATACTACATACTATTTTTGTTGCAGATTTAGTTTTCTGTGCCCTTCACCGCCTTCCGGAGCTACATGACTGTGAGTTTAACCATAAAGAAGACGGAAGACGAGAAGCCCGTGAAAAGATGGTCAAGCCTACGAGACATCTAGGCCCATCTTACCGCCGTGAAGATCATTCATGATGGAAAATGTTCTGAGTGAAGATAATCTTAAAGAATTCCTTTATTGACAGCCTTTTGAAACCTTCACTGCAAATCAGGGAGATTAAGAAAAGTTTGACCTTACTCAGCTGAACGGAAGGTGATACTTTGTCATGGTGATTAAGGTGGGGTCTAATATAAATGCTGTGAATGCATGTACATGTTAGAATTTCAGACTTCTTCCACATCAGAAAATTGAGGTCGGGAATTAAAGCTCAGATTCTTTGGATTAACTAGGGCTAACATTTGTGTGTGTGTGTGTGTGTGTGAAATAACTATGAAAAAATTTGGGCTTTGTGTGTGGCCTTCGAATGGTGTGAAAGCGTATTACAGTGGGTGATTTCAATCATCTTAAAACTCTAGGGGCTAGGCTTTATTGTCTCTGATTAGCCTCAAATGATTCATTTAATAATGAGTTTTACTCACAGTATGTAGCACCCATTTAGAGCAATATTGTCCTATGTGGTAACAACTTTCTGGCTGTGGAGTGACAACTAACAGTAAACTATATTTATTCAGACAAAATAACTGAGCATTGTTAAGGGGAAGTGATATCATCACTTTTACAATCTATTGCATTTTACATGGATGAATTTTGTGTTCAATCAGTCAGACGCTAGTTATTTTTTTTTTCTTTGTCTGCTCACCCAATGGTTAAAGGCATTGTGACAGATGAGTGAACATATGTATTGTGCAAACTGCAGCAAAGTCTAGTGACAGATCATTTTGTGAGCACTGAATAGATAATTTTGGTGCAAGCAGGAAGACAACAAATATGAAGTCAGCTAACTTACTTTTATATGGATCTGTCAATACTTTCCCTGTAGTAAACCTGTTGTTTTTTTAACCAACACTATTTTAAAAATTGAGTCTTAACATATGTGAGAAGGGCAGTAATAAGAATACATTTTGAAAAAGATCTATGCAAATTTGTGGAAAAAAAAAAGTCTGTACTTTCTATATTCTTACATTATTTGCTCTGCGAAAAAATGTTATTAAGAAGCAGCTGTGGCACATAATTTTTTTTTTATTTAGTTAAAATCTGCTACTTAGTCATCTTGACAAAATTTTCGATATCCTTGATCTGATTTTATTTCAGATTAATTGGTCGTGAATCCCTTTACTTTGTTGTTAGTGCATCATATAATACAATGAGGCCATTTGAAATTGGAGCCAACACTGAGGTAAAATAAAGTCATTATAAGTCAAAGTCAACTCATATTTAGATATTGTTTTCACTTTAGGCAGTCAAAGTGATCAATGAGTCAAATGTATTTTTCACTTTCAATTTCCAACAGACCCGTTTTGTTAAAGTAACCTTTTTTTAAATTTGGGATAACCTGATGGCTTCAAATCAGGCCTCGAAATTAAGTTTTAACCTTTTTTTTTTTCATCTTTATTTTGAAATGTGCAGATAGTGCTGTAAATGGGAGTGAATTGAAATTACTACTTAGATTAATGAGACAGGCAAAATGTATGCTTGTTTGGAAGGTTATTGATCATTTTGATCTGCTCATTAAAAAAAAATACCATAAAGGCTGTTTATAACTTATATTTTTATGTCCTGGACCTAAAAAGAACCCTGCAATAGGAGATATACTCTTTTGTCATGGGCAAATTTTTTTTTTTTTTTTGCTTATTATTGTGCAGAAGTATATTTGTGCATCTTAGTGGCTGTGAAAATACTTGGATAAAAATCATACTAGATGTATAGTTCACATCATAATCATAATTAAATGAAACGTTGAACTGAATCAAGGGAACCTAAAAAATTGTGATGCGTCCTGATTTCCTGATCTATTTGTTGAGCAATTATGTAGAACCTGATGAAGGGGTACATTAGAGGAGCGTCTGTAAAAAACATTCCTCAAACTATTGTCTTTTCCCATAATATTCTTCACTTTATACTTACGTAAGAATCCCATCAAACTATTCCTTTCCCCTCCTCTGTAGCTGTATATCACATGCACACACTACATTCTTTTAATTTTATCATTCATAGGTCAAAAAGAGACGTGTATAATATGGCTTATATTGAATTCAATTTTCCTAGGTAGACTTGCATCCACTGTCCATGAGTATAATGCAAGACTTGATATTTTTACTAGCAATGATACTGGATTTATGATTCCTGTCTGTCAAATCAGTGAGCTTTAGACATAACCTGCTACCTCAATCTTGCCCTTTGTCTTCTTCTCATAATTGGTCTACATAAATGGGGAGCTTAAGGCATGCAGAATTCTGATATAGCACATGTAAGTTAAGCCTTCCAAGCTTCCACTATAGACTCATGCTTAACCCCTACTGATTTCTTGGTTAAAACAGTATGTAAAGAGATAGTAGTCAAAAGAAGGAGCAAGAGGGCAATGAGATCTCTTTGTAAAACTGCCAAAATGATGAAATGAAAGTGTTTACTGCAATATTGAATTGGTGGTAAATTCCATAAACATAATTGAAAAGACCAATGTAAGAAACAACAAAAATCTCATTTTCTGATGGTGGTAGGGCTGTCCTGAGAACACAAATTATAAAAGAGATTTCATATATTATATTTATATATATTATATATATATATGTATATTGTAGTTTCCAATGGTATCTTAAACCTGCTGCATGATATGATCCCTTGCTCATTTTATCCTCATTCTACTCTAACGGACCTATTCACTGCTGTGGTTGATTCTAATTATGTGTCAGGATATCAAACTCTCATATAGCAGTAATAAAATCATGTGCTTTTTCAAAGCTGTGAAATTGACTTTCATTTTGCAGATATGTAAACTGACTTGAAATTTTATTTTTATATAACCATGTCATGCTGTGAATCATTAGCAATAGAACTTATTGGGTATCAGTGTTTCAGTGGATGGACATTCAACAAGAAATATCTCTCTTTACTTTGTCCTCATCAGCGCCTGAGGCCTGAACAGATTGTGAACTATAAAGTTTGTTGCTTATTTTGCCTTAGGCTAAATTTAATTGTAGGTGAGTATGTATGTTTTTTTTTTTTTAAGGAAGAATGTGCAAGAGGGACTTACACATCATTTTACCTATGTTAGTATTTAATTTCAATTGATTTGCTAATAAAATGCATACATTTTTTCCATTTTCACTATTTTTTGAAAGATGACATCAGAGTATTGAATAAAGAGTTGTGAAATTAGCATGCGTCTCAAGGATATCCCTCGCTTTACAGCCAATGAACAATAACGCAAATAATTATAGAGGGTGCGTTCTTTCTCTCTTGGTCTTCCTATTATTACTTTTGTTCCTTTAGAGATAATATTAATTCCATATCACAGATTTCTTCAGCCAAATTTTTGCCATACAGCTCTATAAAAATCTCTTTGTTGAGAACAAACATTATTGTATCTTCAAAGGAGGGATGTTACATAGAAATATTTAAGTGGCCGTCATATACAGTACAGACAATATATGATATTGAATAAGATCCTGTCTTAAACATTGCACAGGCAGAAAACCAATTTAAATTATATGGAATCATCTAAACAGCCTTGTTTATACTTAAGTAAATTGGAAAGTCTAGAAATGAAAGACATGTTACTTGAAATGAAATGCATTGAACTGTGGATCATTTTTTTCATATTTTTAAAAGATCAACTTAATATTCCTATGAGAAATAATGTAGTACAGGATGAATATTAATTATTATATTTATTTTGAATTTACAAAGATGTAAGGCAGTTTTGATATTGATTTTCAATTTAGATCTGGTCCAGTTTTTCCTTAAGCCATGGTTATTTTGCCTTTTGATTTAAAGCCTGAATCTAGATCTAGATATAGAAACCGGTGATTTGAAATTGATTTTTTCCATAAAGTATAAATTTTTATGGAATAGAATCCTATCTGAAAAAAAAAGGATAATTTTTTTTAAGTTTCAAAAGATTCATTGGGATGTTCTTCCAATGAAAGAAATGAAATAGGAAAAGACTGGCAACTAAATTTGTATAAATTAGAGTAAAAGGATAAAAAAAAGGTGGGTTAAAGAAAACATACATGCAAATTTGAATCCGTTAAATATTAGATTTTTCCTCATTCACGCTGCCTTGCAGAGAATGTTAAACATTGAGCCTGTCTAAGTATTTTGCTTTGAGCATGATATGATTGGACTGCAGTCTCTAGTGTGTAAGCTCCTTGATCTGATGACTTAATGTAAGCTGAGGCATTTTTTTTTTCATGGAGAGATAACTTGATTTAAAGAAGTTGTTAACCTGTATATATTGAAGATGAAAACTGGTTTAAATCCTAATTAGTTGCCTGTTACATACTACCAAACATGCTTCTTGATTGCCTATAGCTCAATCTCTAGAGACAACACTAATACCTTGCGTGTCAAAGGGTGGTATATTATTTTAAGTCGCTGCTGTTTTTATTCAGGGATAAGCCCTTTTTTGTTTTTCAGTTTTCATGATTTAAAATTAATAAAAGCAAAAATGGTCTTAAATGATAAAAAAATCAAATTGTTTTGCAAGTCTTAGAGGGTGCTGACAAGCAATGTGTACTCCGATATTTAAAATCATTTATATGTAAATATTTCTTACACAATGTATTTGTCAAGAGCCTATGCATTTTATCTTTCATTATATTGTAATCTTAAGGTGAATGAATTGAATTTAAATCCTGTTTTGTGGAGTGTTTCATTTATGATCTGGATTATGGTCACGTGGGTCAATGAGATTGTCAAAATTAAAGAACTGCAATGTTACTAGGTTTACATGTAGAATTATAGAAATTGAGAACTGATAGAAGACTATGTAAATCACTTAATCCATATATTGTTAATGAAGGAATATTCAAACACTGTATTATGATACAGGATACCATATTACTTACATTTCACAAAGATAATGAGCAAGCTGATCATGGATCAGACTTAGAAACACAAAGCAAATAAAGTAACTCATGCTCTATATGTCATATGTTTCCTTAGGCCCTGTGGTTTTGTTTTTTGGTGGGGTGGGTGGGGGGGGTGCCTTCAGCCTGTCATCCTGTACTTTCGATTTCAGATTGATATAGATTTCAAATTAAGAATGATCTGTGGACACGTAGTTTTTTTTATCTGATCTTAATTCCTTGTTAGCTCTGATAGAATTTAATCATAGGAAAGAGAGCTCATACACTTCTTACTCTGATGATTTCTTTGTTTTTTTTTTGTTAACATTTTCTAATACATTTTTAAAATTTAACATGAAGTTTCAGAGCTTGAGCTGGAGAAAAAACCAATATAACTGGAATGTTAACTGGAAATATTGTGAAACGAATTATTTTACTTTTCCTTATGTACTGGATTTTGTTAAAACATATTTTAGAAAGCGTTGACTACAGAGAATCAAGTTCATGTGTTAAGTCAGTTTCTCCAAAACTGTCAGCTGCATATTTGTTTTCTGTATAAAGATATTGTTATCTTAAGGTGAATATAAAATTTGCACAGAAAAAGCTTCTTTTTTTTCCTCTAGTCACCTTATACATCTTGGAGGTAAAATCTTGCAGAAACTAAAGAAGTTATCCTTTAGTTTTCTAGATATCTTCCATGAAACTACTAGCAATTATTACTTTGGAAAATGTAAAAATTTTTTCACCATACCGATTCTTCCAAGTGTCTTGACATTGATTGCTAGGGGGGTCCTGGAGTATGCTCCCCTGGTAAATTCAAAATTGAAAAAGAAAGATTTCTCAAATATGCCTGGCACAAAATAGGACTGATTTTTGTCTTCAGTTTTTCAAGCCCAACACATACAAAGCTTATTTTGCAACAGGATGAAGAATCCAAGGAAGAATGCTGTAGCCAAGCATAGTGGAATGGTGGGTATTATCTCAGCCCTGTTAGTCCTAGTACCTGTTGTGAATGTATAAGAGTCATTCGGCCGGAATTTCTACCAATACCTATTAGGAAGATCCAAATAGTAAAATTAGGTAGGACATTTTTCTCAGCATCAAAATTGTCAAAAATTTTACATCTGCTATTTCATGATAAAGATTTATTGATCTATAATTTGAAATTGTAAAAGAAGTTTCAACTTGTACATGTTTCTAAACATTTTTGCTACAAGATAAAAATAGGTGTTTCGTGTAAGACCAAGAGGCCAGACTGGTATCTGTGTGAATAAGAAACAGTCTGGCTCTGTAAGTGAAATTTTATCATGTCAACTTTGCTCTAGACTGCATGCTTGTGTGGAGGCAGGACTGATTTTAAGAAATTGAAAACGCTGTCTATTTTTATAGTTAAAACATGAACTCTCCCTTTGATCTGCAGCAGGGAATTCAAACAAAACCTAAAATATTTTGTGCTGAAATTTTAACCAGAAAAAAAACCAATGAGATTGTAGATTTCAAGTTAGAAATATAATGTGGATGTTTGTGTGGATGTTTAAAAGACACTGAAAGAATTTTTCCCAGAAGTTTTCTATGCCTCCTCATATCCAAAGGTGCAAATAGAATTGTGGCCTACAATTGTGTGCTTCTAATTAAATATAATTCATTGTCATTGTAACACAACTCTTACATTTGCAAATTTTATGCCAGCTTATTACTGTCTATGCTCAATCAGGGCAAGGAAATAAATGATTGTGAAGTAAAGAAAGTGCAGAAGCTATGCATCTTTCGGCTATTTTTTTTTTATTTTGATACTTCTGGATGATTTGTCATTGGCAGGTCAATATTTCAGATGAAAGCCCTCTGTTTATTGTCTAGCATTTTGAGTATACATTTTTTTAAAAATAGAATGTATCTTCTGGATAGCTAATCGAGAACCATCAGAATCATTTTATTTTGAGTGGCAAAAATGAAGCTTAATAGAAGTACCTATGTTCTCTATTGTTTGATTAGCAATTCTTAAAGATAATTTTTGAATTTTGATTTGGAAAAAAATTAGGAATTTTGTTAAGCTATTTAGTCCAATTTAAAGTTTGAAAAAATTTGCAGGTAATTTATTTTTTATGAAACATCGTTAAGGTTTTCTCATGCTGTTCGTCTACTTTATTCATAATGTAAGCCCATGATCTTGTTTTGTTTTATCTTGGACTTCCTCAGAAAAGCGACATTAAAAGCTTTTTTCTTTTCTTTTTTTTTTTTTTTTGTACATTAAATGATTTTGGTAATCTTACAGTATAAAAAAAATGACCATCAAGTCTTGATTTTAGAAAAACTGTACATAATATGGTAGGAATGAATAAAAAAAAAATTAGACAATTTTCCTCTGTGTTCATTTATTTCCTCCTTTTCTTTTTTGTGTGCGATTTCTTTAAAAATATATATCTACCCCAAAAATTGTAAGGTATTGACCACAGCGTCTACATCTTTATGTATAGAGTTTATGTATATAGTTTGAAAATTAATTTGAACAATTAATTAGAGTGCTTAACTGCGGAAGCTTTTCAATAGTTTTAGGTGATCGTTCCTTATAAATCTATCCATACTACACTTGCATTTTAAGCGGAGGAAGAGGGTGTTGTTTGTCCTGCGCTCTCTTCAGGGGTGCTGTTGCTGTCCTAGCCTTAAAGGCTGGTTGTTTTTTACTTCAACACTTGAAGTTTTGCAGTAAATATTTTTTTTTAATGGGGGAACGAATAAAACCATTTGGTTTCTTTTGTTCAGCTTTACTGTAAGCTTGGTTTTGTTTTGAGGATAAAATATTTTTCTGCTGAGCATAGGTTGCCTTTTCGTTGTTGGTGAGTATGGCTGCGCTCTTTTAATTATATACTTTGATATTGATAGGTATATTCAATATTAGATTCCTTTAATTTCATTATATTTGCATGAAGTTGTGGCTGTTATTTTATGATTCAATTTAAAGCTTGATGTGTGTGGGTTGAATCTGATTTTGAACTATTTTCTGTCATTCCAGTGGAGGTGTCTTGTTTTTTGGTTTTTTTTTGAGGGTTTCTGTTCACTGGCCTTTGAGGAGCCAAGATTTTTCTAGTTTTTCTTTGGTCTTGATGGAATTGAGAACTGTCTTCTTGTGGCTGCTAATTATTTATTTCTTATTCTGCATAATTCTGTAGCTTAGCTGTAAGGTATTTTTATGATTTTGTGCAGCTTGTCTGTTGTTGACCAACTGTGTTAGAGCCCAAAATTGTTTTTACCGATGTTGGTGGTGACGATTATACTGAATGGGGTGTTGAATCGGATGATGTTTCTCCTCTTTAGTTTTTTCTGTTTTGTTTCTTTTGTTTCATCCCTTTTGTCGCAGTTTGGTTTTTCTTCTACAGTAGCATAGTTATGATTTGTTTTGTCAGCTTTTCCTCCGGTTTTTCGTATACTTTAATTTTTACCTGTGTCTCTTTTCTTCAGTGCTGCATCATATGGCTTCGCTGCTTTTTTCAATATATCAACATTGATTTAGTTCTTAAGTGTATTTCTATACCTTTACACAGGATAGTTTGTGGGTGGTTACAATCTTGGTGAAAGTAGTTGATGAAACTGTCTAGTTTTTTGTATGGATGATATGATCCTTTGTTCAGTCGAGGATGGCTTCTTGGAAATCAACCACTTTGTTTTATAAATTGCCTTGGCTGTTAATAAAAAGTTATGTTATGCCTGTTCTCTTTGAAGATCCTACATTTTTCTCATTTTTATCTTTTCGGCATTTCAGGGTTAGGTAGGGGAACAATGTAGTTGTTGTGAGCCCGTCATCTCAGTAAAGTTCTACACATCACTATTAAGTTGTTGTAGTTGTAAAAGAAGATATAATCCTACTACACATAGTTTGCATATCCCGAGGCTGTCAAAACTTCCCATGGTTCTAAGTTTGAAGTTTTTTATACCATGGTTCTCTGTCCATTTAGCCAAAGTGCGTGTTAATGTGGCTATTACTGTATTTCTGTAGGTATGGTATAGATCTAGTCCAGGTAATTTACCATCGTTTAATTTTTGTGCATCATGGCTTATGGTTTCTATTTTGACATGTGTCATGGTTAACAGCGCTTGATTTAAAAGCATTTCGACACACTAATTCCATCTGGGCATTACTTTTTTAGGATCAGGGAGAGTTTTTCCAGCAAGCTATCTTTTCTGGAAATGCTTTCTCGTGACCATTTTTATTTAGTGGAGTAATAAATGAACTAATTTTTCAGGGATGAGCCCTGGAACAGTTTAATGGCATTTCTTACAATCTCCAATCCATGCAATCGTGGCATCCATCAAATTTGATATATTATACATGTATGAAGATACCAATTTCACAAGACCATCAGTAATTCATACTGATTTAAATGTACACAAAATGCCAGCATGTTAATTTTGGGACAAATTAGTAACTACTGTAATATTTTCTGGGTATAATTGTAGAATCATCTAAACAATTTTGAAGCACTGCTAATCTTTTTAAACATTAAAACAAACAAACAAACAAATAATGTAATTTTTTAAATCTTATCTCGATATCAGTTGGTGCATCAAAGTTTCACATTCATAGATTTTGATGTTTTAAAATAAATATTGTGATATTTTTTTTACTGACAGAAATTTTTGTGAAATGACAATAATCGAGACTGAGAGATTTAGTAGATGTTCCATTTACTGTATGGTACCTATAGATATATTCAATATTATAAAGTAGAGAAGGAAATGGAGATAATTTATTGTCAGTTTCAAAGCAAATCAGTGGCCCAACCAGATTTTGTAATGTGCAGATAATGTATTTCCAAGGCTCTGTAAATAAAAAAACCAAAAGACAAACAAATTCTCATAAACATAATACATGTATATGTATCAAGATTTTCATATTTACAAAAAAATTCCATGTATCCAATAGCTGCAGAAAGATCTGGAATAATGTTCCCATTAATTGTAAGCAATCATCCATCAAACTAATTTTTACAAATACAGTTGAGTCCAAATAATTTGAATCCGAATAGTTTGAATTCTTGGATATTTCTAAGTCAATTAATTTTACTGAATACTTCTCTTTTAAGCTTTGTTAAAAAATATGGGTTAGTCCAAAGTTGCAAAGAATCCGGGTAACTCGAAGCCATCTTGGTGGGTCTTTTCGATTCTGAAATCAGTTTTCTTGGCTTGTAAAACAAAGAAAGAACTGCTATACCCGTGATGCAAGAGATTCTGGTGTGTGTATGTTCTGCCTACCTATGTTACAGACCAAAGTCTGCATTAAGTCTGGGAGAGGGAAAGGAAAAGGGTTAGGCCCAGGGACCAGATGTGAATCCCTGCCACAGTACTGATCTGTCACCCACAGGTTTTTTACTCTCTTTCTCTGTGTATCCTGATAATTTGGAGTTCCTTTTTTATCCCAATGACTTCGAAATAACTGTACTCTACTGTATGCATCTTATTTGAAAATTTTCATATAATTATCAACGATGATTCTGACATAGCAGCAACTTAAAAGTAAACAGACAATAGTGAGCCATACCCATTTATCATTTTGCCTTGGAGTTGGATCTGCAGTAGCCATATGGCCCCCACAGGTATTATAAAGTTGTGACAGTATTAATGTTAAAGAAAACTCATGGAAGACTCTGTAGTGTTATTCTAATACATGTAACTTATCATAAAGAGCATGGCTAAGGGGAATGTCCCATTTTAATTTGTGTTCTATTTAAAACAAAATTGAGCCATAAAAATATCAATTTCTGTAATTACTATACTTAATGGATAGGTAAATCTGTGTACAAGAATTCATGAGGACAATTCAAAGAGAGAGAGAGAGTTAGTTCCAAACTACATAGAACTTATCATCTCTCTATTTTGCTATTTTATTTCGGACTGTGTTTGTAGCAATATACCCTTTCTTTTGTCCATGCACTCATTAGACAAGTGATATGTCACAAATTGCATTATAAGAATTGGTACAAAGAACGTGTTTTTAGGGCTATTTGTCTGTACAATAGTTAATTCTTGAATAGTATGCATAATTCTTTCATGAAATTTTTTAAGTCCCCTGGAGTCATTTCAAGAGAAAAAAATAGCAGCTAGATCTTTTTTAGCTGATGGTAAGCCTCATGTTTATTTTTACCAAAGATTAAATGTGCTTTGTCCACTAATTTCTCAGCACAGAATCATTTTTTGCCCGTTAATAAAAAAACAAACAAACAACCGAAAACAACAAACATTGAACCTGCTCTTGCATAAAGTCACTCTGAGGCACAATTTTACCTTTAGACATTGTTTATTTGAATCTAGGGTACAATTTACAAATTGAAACAAAAATTCCTGTTAGTTTTCTTGTTTTGGAAAGTTTTTGTACATGCCAACCTCTCTTCAGTCCTTCTAAGGGAATTTCAGAACTGGACACAGCAATTTTTTGTACTTTGGTAATAAATGCTTATAAACTGTAATCTCCCAAAAGAAAAATAAAGATTTAAATTTTAAAATATAATCCTGAAACAAAATGTAATCAGTTATTATGTCATATCCATGCTCAGATAATGGACAAAATCATTTGTAATCATCATTATCATCCTTTACAGTTGATAAATAAAAGCCCTAAAATTTCACTAGCATCTAAATGTTGTCTTGCATTACATTTGACAAACATTTAATTAAAATCATGAAAAATAATGTCAGTTTATGATTAGGAGAAAAACATTAAATTTGCAGTAACTGAGGAATTCACATAAAGCCAAATTTAAGTAATTTACTAATTAGCAGAGAAAAAAAATCAATCAACTCTTATGAATATGTTTGATATTTAAGTGTTTAAAGAAAAAAGAAATTAAATTTAAGAAAGATAGATAGGCCTATATGTGAAGCAATGAAAGAGAAAATGGAAATGACAAAAGGAAACAAAGAAAAAATCACTACATCATTAACATGGCACTTAAAGGCAGAATAAATTCATAGTTCCTCTTTTCTATCAATTTTTATGAGCTCCACTTCAAAAATCAAAGTAGCTCCACCTGAGGAAAAAACAAACAGAGCAAGATCATTTGAGAATTTGAAATCAATATTTTTTCCTCAACTCAATAAGAAATATTGACAAAATTAAACCAAATAAAAACACTTTGCTCATGCACATTTTGGAAATGTACAAATACTGTGCACTATCACAATTTGTATTTCAAATCTGATCTCTCCAAGTTTTGGATTACTTTGCTTCATAATTTGCATCTTTTTTTTTTTACATAATTATGAACCTATATGGCTTAATCAAAGAAAAAGCATTTTATTTTGTTTGCTGGAATTTATAAATTCTAAACCAAATTTAACCTTTAGCATTTTACTCTTCAATTTTCTACATTCTTGTCAGTCATTTTATTGGATGTTATTTTCATTGACTCAGTTCCATTTTGTTTCTGATTCTTTTTGATGAAGTCTATGGTACTTTTATTATATTTAATTTGCCCTACTTAATTTTAATGATTGAATATACAAAGGACAAATATACTGCCATAGACCAATTTCGATCATAAAGATTAGAAATTACAGGTGTATGGGGAGGAAAGGCTATTAATCAGTCCTATCAAAAAGGTGAAGCTTATTACAGGTAAAGTTCAGACTGTTCAATTTTATTAAGAAACGAACACCGTTTGGTAATAAAAAAAAAAACATGAGAAAAGAAAATGAGCTGCAACATTAGTGGAAAAAAAATAATTATGGGATGTCAAGACTTTGAACAGATGGCTAACAGGTATGTACTAATGCTTACCTGGTATTTTTGGTGGTGCTCCACGTTGACCATAGCCCAAGTCAGAAGGAATTACAAGTCTCCTTTTTTCTTCTTCACACATGCTGAAAAAAGATTAACATTTTGTTATAAATATTTAGTAAAATAAGGTCTCATAAAAACAGTCTATACAAAATCTTTTTATCTAGGCTTTCCAGGTCGTTAGCACTTATTCAAGCACCCTACACTTCTGCACCTGTAAGTTTTGGTCTTTCTTCATCATTGGGATACTAAAAGTAAAAAGAATTTTATGCCTCTTTCAGGCAAAATTTTACCATCTTGAAGTTAAGCTCATTTCTGGATGGGAGCTGTGGAAAAAATTCTGTCCCTGTAAACTATACTCTTTACATCCACTCAAATGGATACATCACATCTGCTGTGTGTGTAGATGAATACAGTACTATTGATTATTTCCACAGAGGTCTTTATGGAAGAAAAATAATAACAAATAAATTGTGGGTCAAAATCAAAAGACTTCAGAATAGTAAACAATATACTCATTTTAGTAGGAATTAATACACTTGTGCTTATAATAAAGGTTTAACCATGTCACATAGGGCAAACACATGAAGATAGTGATAACATACTACAGATCTTAAACAACTAAAAAGCCTTCCAGTAAGTTCTAACTAAATCTGAGATCTGAAAGTCAAATGATTTATTGACTTTTCATACCAAAACACTTAATTTCGTCAAAAACAATCTCTGATGCCCATAAGACTTTTTAGGAAGCATAGATGCATCCATCACACTTTCATATGAAAGCGAAAAAAATGACAGTAGCTGCATTGCCCTGTTTCCTGCTGTTTAACTTCAGCATGGTAAACATATCATCTGAAATTATAATTTATAATATAAAAAATATATTGAACTATCTTAAAGACCTTAGAAAACCAATCAGAGACCAAATCTTGAAAAAAAATGAAAGAAAAAAAAATGAAATGATCATGTTGTACAAACACAAAATAATGCAAACCAAAAACTGAAGAGTTAGCAAAATCAATGTTTGCATTTGATAATGGAGTCAACCTGAAAAAGTACATGTGAATAAACAAATTAAAAGAAAACAAACAAACAAACCAAAGCCTATTTAAAATGTAATTATGTCTTCTTTTGGACATGCAATAACTGTTACAACTCAGTCTGCTAATATGATTCAGACACTACAAACTGTTCTGACCATACAAAACTTAATGAAACAAAAGACTTGTCAAATAATCTCTTGCCAGATTTCAACCCAACATAATCTTGATATTCTACTGCAAGAAAAAAACTCGCCAGCATATTTGCACCCCTTAAAATCTGAAGCTTTCAATAATACAAGGGTGGAACTATCTATTGGTTTTGATTTTTGAAACATGAGATACCAACAAACATTGCAAACTGACTTTCTGCCAGCCATCCTCTAAGGCAAGCTAATTCTGCAAAGTTAACATGAGTTTTATTGTCATAATTTAAAGAAGACTCAGGAATGCTCAAGTGCAGTTTAAATTAGTGCTTTGAAAATCAAAATTAAAACCCAACAATTGCGCTTCACATTACAAGCATATCTTCATTTAAAGTTTCTATTGAGCAAATGTGAAATTGCTTAAATAAACATAGTATCCTAGAAGTTACTGTCTGAGGTACATGCGCCTCTCTTCTTCACTATATATATCATTTTGTCTACCCAGGATGTGGCTGAAAGCAAAGATATTGGCAGTTCATTGTAAACCTCAGATCTCATGAAAGAAGAAAGTCTGTTGAATCATGCTAGTTGAAAATCAATGAAAAAGATCAATACAACAAAATATACAAAGGGTAGAATATCTTACTTTAGCAAGCCTTGATCCCATCCTTTGATAACTTGGCCCACACCAAGTGTGAAGACAAATGGCTCATTACGAGAATGACTGCTGTCAAATTCTGTGCCATCTTCAAGTTTGCCCTTAAAACAAAACAAAAAATAAGAAAAGTTGTTGCTTGAAATGTTACAAAATAATAAAAAAGAAAACATAACTCAAATGAGCTTCTTACAAAAAGGGATTTAATATTGATCAAGTCTTTGTTAGCTTTGTGCATTTAAGCTTGAAGTTGAATTATGAGTATCCTCATTTTGTGCATCTTCTGGGGTCTGTTTGACAAAATATTTAATCAGATGCCGCAGTTACTCTCACACTAAATCACTCAAATTTGGATCATCAGACAGGTGTCACTCCACTGAGTATTTCTATTCACCCCAACATTGAGCCCTACCTTATTTGGTGAAAAAATGAATGCTGCAAGTTTTGTAAGAGTGAGAAATTTTGCCATCATCTTTACAAAGTTATAGCTCATGATCCGTCACATTTTCACTGAGGCAATTTTGTGCAAATATAATCATAAATGTCATTATTATTTAAATAAAAAATGTACCAAATAATAGTATCAATTATGTTATGGCTGATTCAGTGATCAAGGTATCATCATGGAACCCACGTTTGCAGCTTCTAATATCATGAGTTTCTGGTGTTTTTTTTTTAAACATTTTAACTAAAAAGGGAACCTCATATCTACATCTACATTTGGCAGAGTCTTAGCAATGGTGAATAACATAAATCTACTTTAAATTATGAGTGTAAAAAAAACTAAGTTAGAGATTTCAAGTTTCAGACATATTAAAATTCTTTTTTCTATCTCTTTTTTTTACTTGCCAAAATTATTAATTTCGTATAAAAAAATATTGATTTAAAATTGAGTGCTTAGCATTTTCAAATTATTGAAAAACTTGAAATACAATTACAACTTTTGCCACATTTTATAGGTTCATAAAATTCTTAATTTACTTTTCAATCATCTAAATCATATTTCAAAAGGGTCCAAGTTTTAAAATTTACATTGGTGATACCAATCTCCCCTTATTTAAATATATAATTGTATGTAACTTTTGTTATACTTGTCAGACTATCTAGATTGTTAAAACTTAAAAAAAATAACCCAATCATTTTAATTTAGTCAGTAATTAGATAATTGTTTAATTAAAAGCTATAATTTGCACAAAAAAGTTTGAAAGTGTGAATGAGCATCAGTATTAAAAAAAAAAATTCATGGATCTAGATCATTTTGCAAAATCATTATTATTCTCAGTTTCTGGGGAGATAAAAAAATAAAAATGACGAAAGTCCCACAGCGCTTGCGAATTAAGCTTCTCCCTCTTCAAAAGAGCAACGGGAAGACAAACAAAAGGGGAGAAAAAATTACGTATAGTGCAATGAAAACAAAAGAAAATTTACAAGAGATCTTACAAAATTACTAACTGAAATTGAGGTCTACGAGTTCTTACTTCATGTATTTTGGTTTCATTGTTTTTACAATGAGCCTGATAGCACATGTATGCTTTCGCTACATTGTTGCATATATGTAGCATGATAAATTGTTTGCTTTGAGATTCATATCGCCCAAAATGCGTTTTGAAATTAGTAGCAATTACTATTTCAGTGGATGATTAAAATTGCTTGTTGAGAAAATCAGTATGTGACATAAAGTCATGAATGCTCTTCTATAACTAGGCAAAATTGATGATAGGGTGAGTGAGAAAAGAAAAAAAATAAGCGGCCAAGCTCAGTGCGTTTACTTTTAAGTGTAAATGGTTTATTGAAAGGGTTTGGAGAACACTAAGTGATAATGCAATGTCTCAGCTTGTCTACCATGGGCCGCCCATAATTTGCAAAAATTTGCAAAGGTCTGAAACCACAACTTTCATTTGAGTCAAACTGAATTCTAATCAATGAGATCGGCCGCTATGGACACACAGGCACTAATCTAGGTACTGCATGCCAAAGGAAGAGTACACAGTGTGATTGATTCCATTGGCCTCTGTGTTTTTTTAGCATCCCTCTCAAAATCTGTAAGTTTAAAAGTTACTATTCAAGATTTCACCACTGTCATAGAATCTGTATACACTTGTGCCTTGACAATTTTTAAAACGTAAACTCTATTTGATTTCAATAATTGAAATAAGAAAAATAAAAAATGAAACAGCCAAAAATATACCACCCACACCCTATGGGGAAAAAAATCGTAGCGTTTCAAAATAATTTCATAAACAGATCTTAGAAAATAGATGAGTATCTATCTACATCGTGATTTTAGATCTAGACTTAGGCCTAGATCTGGATTTATCCTTAGAAGTCTCCTATCATAGTTTCTGTCTCTCAATATCTCAAAGATCTATCTACCTCTACCTTAGAATTGTAATTGTAATGTATCATTCAAGAGAAATTACGAAAACAGTAAGATCAAGGCCAAAACTTACACTGTAATGCATGTGAAGAATGTCACCCTTTTTGGTCTTCAGCTTACATTTGTCAGGATCCGCTCTTTTCTTTATTCCTATTTTGAGCTTTGTCTCTGCTTGCACAAATTCAAACAGGGTAATAATATGGAGACATACTATAGAAATGATGTAAATTTTCATTGTCAGTTATATAGATTATTCCGCACTATCGAATCTAGATTTGCAAACTTTGACAGAGAAATCTATTTATTATATATTGGTTTGATGGACCGTTTGAATTACACTCACGCCCACCATCAGTCAAAAACGACAGCCAGATGCTCGTTGTGCATTAGCTCCCTTCTGATGCCTATTCTTTTGCACAAAGGGAGTGACATCCTTTTTTTTTTTTTTTTTTTTGCGTGATTCCCTTACGTTATAGGCTAATGGCTCCACCTCAAGATTGGAAAACAAACCCAATTAGGAAAACATTACTTTCTTGCAATAGCACATCCGTCATTATCATTACCCACCACCTCTGTCAAAATAGCTCCGCATTTCTTTCTTCTTGGGTTCTTGGGTTTACAAACGTTACCGTAGAATCGGAGGACAAGTGCATGGCTGGAGCCTTTGAACAGGCTCCGTGTAAAACATTAATTTTTGGTTTTACAACGTCATGTTTCATCTTTAATGATCTTTTCGGCAAACATGATCGATCACTGTCTGTTTAGTCGGCGCTCTCCAGGTTTCATTTTCTCATATACCGTGCAGAGTGCACAAAGGAGAGGCAAGACATGCTGTAAACTCTCTATCCTAGTCTAGAAAACAAAAACAATCAGGATCTATAAAAAAGATAGCAGACATTAGACCTCAAGGCAGCACCATTGACAACCAAGGGACTCTCCCAATCACTCAAATCTACAAGACATTTTAAAATATCTCACGGTGAAGGACCGAAACTTTTACACATCTAACCTGAAGCTATGTTGATACTTTTTTTTCTCTGTTACAATACATCACTCGTGGACATCATTGGCCTCTTCAGTTGAAATCCCTTGGACCAGAAATGTCTTTACTTACTGCCCTTTTTGTAGGCAATTAGGGCAGCAACAAACTCCTTCCATTGCTCACGGTCCTGAGCCAGCATCCTCAAGGTGCCCCATGACTGTCCCATGGCTGCTGCCTCTGCCTCCACTGTCCTTCTCCAGGTGGTTTTCGGTCGCCCGCGTTTCCTGTGTCCCTCTGGCCTAGAAATGTCTTTGGTTGTACAAAATATTCGATGGTTGTCATTTTTTTTCAAAAATGATGAAACGTTATCTATCTGTTATGCTCTCATGCATTGGCACCGGCGTGGTGATTCAAAGAGAAAGAAAAGAAGAGAGAGAGAGAGAGAGAGAGAGAGAGAGAGAGAGAGAGAGAGAGAGAGAGAGAGAGAGAGAGAGAGAGAGAGAGAGAGAGAGAGAGAGAGAGAGAGAGAGAGAGAGAGAGAGAGAATTTTTTTTTTTTTTTTTTGGGGGGGGGGGTGGGATTAGAAAGATATAGATAGAAAAAGAAGATGATAAAAAGGAAGAGATAAGTAGGACATGTCTTTCTCTTAATCTAGTCGTCTCATTCACTACCTTTCTCGTTCGCCTCACATCCTCCTTAACTTCTTGTTGTAACTGCTAATATGACACGTCCCAAAATTAGTCTCTTCATGACATTCTGATTTTCTGTATTTTTCCTATTATCCCGTATTGCCGCCCACCTTAGTCTAAGCCGAACATCGACTTGGCAGGCCTAGGCCTCTTTCGGCTTCCCCACCCACGGCACAAGTTTGATACAGGCTTTTTCTGTCATTTAATACGACATCTCCACGTGGTATGGAAGCTTCGTCGTTTGCATCGTTTTAAAGAAGAAAAAGCAGAGACGAAAGCCATCGACATGGTGTTAGCAATGGCTGTTTCAGAGACAAAAACCTCACACATACAAACTGATTGAAAGAACCGAATGATTAAACTTAGTCTAGGTGATCTTTTAGGTTTTTTAGACTTATAAGGGATATATAACCATTTTCAGTAGCATTACTACCAATGGACATCAATGAAGGGCCTTTTCCATCTAAATCTTGAAAAAAACTTGGCGTGGGCTATAATGATTGGAAACATTTTACCCATATGAAATTGAACAAATAATTAGTCTAGGTGATCTTTTAGGTTATTTAGACTCAGTCATAGAGTAAATTATGCAAAGGCCTCTGACTTTAAATTTCAAAAACTATCTCCACTTGGATAAGAATACATGTGGAGTCTCGTTAATAGAAAAACAGGACACTGATGCGGAGAGCAATAACACCATAAGTAAGACTGGCTGCAAAATTGCATTTTCTAGCCACGTGGCGATCTTTTGAAGATTTAAAACTCACTGCCTTAGACTACATCTTTTTAGATTTATCAGAGGCTAGGTAAAAATGTTTTGGTTTCAGTTGGACTGCGAAACCAAAAAGGAAGATTGAGAAAGCTGAGAGATATCGTTTTTTATTTCATCTTGTTTTAACACTTTGAGGCGGTCAGTAAATCTTAAACGCACTGGAGTTACCGGGGCACGCCGATAGATTTTGTTGAGATTTTTATACACACAAAAAAAATTAAAAAAAAAGACAGCATGTTGAGCAATATACTTTCCAAATTATAAGTTTTTAACACTTAAAGTTTTCAAGTTACTGCATTATTTGGTGCTAGTAGATATAGAGAACAATCTTCTGTTGTTCCTTTCTTCTTTTTCATTATCATTATTATCATCATCATCATCATCATCATCATTATCATCATCCTGATCGTTTTCTTCTTCTTCTTCTTCTTCTTCTTCTTCTTCTTCTTCTTCTTCTTCTTCTTCTTCTTCTTCTTCTTCTTCTTCTTCTTCTTCTTCTTCTTCTTCTTCTTCTCCTCCTCCTCCTCCCCCTTCTTCTTCTTCTTCTTCTTCTTCTTCTTCTTCTTCTTCTTCTTCTTCTTCTTCTTCTTCTTCTTCTTCTTCTTCTTCTTCTTCTTCTTCTTCTTCTTCTTCTTCTTCTTATTCTTTTCCTTCTCCCTCTCCTTCTTCTTCTCCTTCTCCTTCACCTTCTCCTTCTTCATCTTCTTCTTCTTCTTCTTCTCCTCCTCCTCCTCCTCCTCCATCTCCTCCTCCTCCTCCATCTCCTCCATCTCCTCCATCTCCTCCTCCTCCTCCACCACCACCTCCTCCAACTTCTTCTTCTTCTTCTTCTTCTTCTTCTTCTTCTTCTTCTTCTTCTTCTTCTTCTTCTTCTTCTTCTTCTTCTTCTTCTTCTTCTTCTTCTTCTTCTTCTTCTTCTTCTTCTTCTTCTTCTTCTTCTTCTCCTCCTCCTCCTGCCTCAAGGGAAGCCTGTGTCGTCTATGGGTGGCATTAAGCTGCGCAACCCATCAAACCATAACACATTCAGCTTGATTGCGTCTCGTTGAATTAATCATTATAATGTTGGGTATTTATTTCAGTTTCACTAACAGCAGATTAAAAGCGGAAATTTATCTTTTTAATTCTCGACTATTTTGTTTCTTTTATTCTCCTGTTTAAGGTAAGAAAGTGGCTTTACAAGTAAATGAAAAGGGAACCTATCTAACAGAGCAATATCATTTCTCACACACCCTGGGAAGGCTGGCACGATCATACCCGATCGACTAAAGAGGAAAGTAGATGGACGACTTCATTAAGTCTTCGTCAAAATAAAATAAATAACTACTAGATTGACCACCGACTACCAATACTGAATCATTTTATGATATCTTAATATGCATCAACGAAAGCTAGCTATTTTCCTAGTATTTTCTTTTTTTTTCCAACCCAACGTGCAGTGTGCTTAGAGTTATATATTTATTTTTTTCACATCGAGCTTTAGCCCACATTCCTAAAATAAAGATAAAAAAATTATGCAGCATTAAACTCTTGCGGTTGAAACAGTCAATGCCCAAAGAGGCGACAGATTTTGCACTTAAATCATAAATTGTATGACTATAAAGAAAAAACGTAAGGCTATTGCACAAACGGTCAAAAAAGTTTTTGCCTGAAAGACTAAGTTAGTGAAACTCTTGCCTAGTACTGTAGTAGGAGAGAGATGTGAGTGAAACTAAGTTTAACGGTAGCAATAACAACAACAGCAGCAACAAGAATAGCAACAACAATAACAACAACAATAATAATAATAATAATAATAATAATAATAATAATAATAATAATAATAATAATAATAATAATAATAATAATAATAATAATAATAATAATCTTATCATAATGGAGCTAGGGCCAAAAATGTCCACAACAAAGGCTTTTTCACCAGGGGCCCTGAAATTGTACAAAAATAACCATCGTGTAACAAAAGTGGTGAAATGTTCCGTGGGCCTATCTTAAAAGAGCAAAAAAAGCTCCAAACATTTACCATTTCCGTCATTAATTGAAACGTAAAATCGCCAACACGAATCGACGTTGTCGACATTTTGAATCACTGCTTTCATTTCATTTCACAAAAATTGTATAAAAAAAACGGACTGTTTTGATCGCTAACAGAGTGCAGTAGGGGTGTGCGATTTCACAGACTGCTGGAGTGATCGAATCCGATTCCGGAATCAATTCCTTATGAAAAATAATAGTGAAAACGCAATGAAAAAATAGGATAGGCAATTTTTCTAATAGTTGATTTTGAAAAAAGGAAGAAACTCAGCCAAAATCTAGATTCAAGAAACACGGCCCAACAACTGGGCTTGCACGAAATGCCAATAATGATTTCTATTGATTCTGGGGTCAAAATGGGATCGATTAAGGAATCGAAGAATCGCACATCCCTGCAGTGCAGTTGAAGACAGAATGGCGAGCGCGAAGAATAAAATGCTGTAGATCTAAGAGTTTAAACAGAACTCTGCAGGAATTTCATGATGAGGGACAAGATTGGTGATCTCACCCATTATGTCGAAAACGAGGCTCTCTCACACTTGCAAGAAATTCTCGACAACGAAGGCCTGGATTTGAACCGAGACTTTAAACTACCCCAAGCTGAGGTATTTACATCAACTGATGGACTACCCAAAACAGTGCATGATGAGTTGCAGCACAACTGCAAAATTTTAGAACAGCAGGTGCAACAAGGATATCAAAACTCACTGAGGAGCAAAAAATTGTTTTTGATGTCATATTGAAATCTGTTGAAGCTCAGAAGGGACAGTGGAGGGCCTGGGAAAATGCATAGAATCAACCTGATCCTAGCAGCAATCAGATCAAAGAAGAAAATTGCAATTGCAACAGCTCTCTCTGGAATTGCAGCGACTCTGTTGTCTCATGGAAGAACTCTACATAGCAGATGCAAGGTACCTTTGAACACCCATGAAGCAGAGTGCAACATATGTGCAACATGTATCCACAAGAAGCAACAGGTGTTCTCTTTCAAAAAACAGATCTCCTCTTCATTGACGAAATCTCTATGGGACACAAGCATGTGTTTGAATCAATAGACAGAACAATGCAAGACATTCGAAAAAATTCATCGCCATTTGGGGGACTGACTGTACTTTTGGCTGGTGATTGGCGACAAATTTTAAAAATTGTTTGACATGATCCAGGCCTGATATTGTGGAGGCAACGCTGAAATCTTCATATCTGTGTCAAATTGTCACAAGATTGCAGCTGACACAAAACATGAGGGCAAAGCTACGAGGAGAGTCTTCATAATTTGCAGATTTCTTTCTTAACATTGGAGATGGTAAAGAAGAACAGCACAAAGACAAAAAAAAAATTTTTCATCAAACTTCCATATGACATGACAGTAGAAAATGAAACAGAGCTTCTGGATTTTGTTTTTGGAGGTATTGAGAACAAGTACGCAGACTCATCTTGGCTAGCATCACGGTCAATCATTTGTCCTACCAACAGTGAAGTAGATGCCATCAACAATACCATCATGAACACATTTCGTGGAGATGTCAAAGTGTACAGGAGCAAAGATTCTGTGGAAGAAAATGAGTTTCTCAACACTCTGTGCCCCTAAGGAATGCCGCCTCACATATTACAGCTAAAAAGCACAGCATCATCATCCTGTTGCGTAATCTGGACCCAGTAAATGGCCACTGCAACGGAACACGATATGTCATTGAAAGTCTACATGACCACATCATTGATGCGACAATAGCCTCTGAACCCCATGCTGGAAAGCGAATATTCATTCCCAGAATCCCAATAATCCCCTCAGACAACATTTTTCCCTTCCACATGAAAAGAAAGCAATTTCCTGTTCGACCTGCCTTTGCCATCACTGCTAATAAAGCTCAGGGTCAAACTATCTCATGTAGGCATTTATTTGAAATAGGATTTCTTTTCACATGGGCAACTATATGTTGCCATGAGTCGTGTTGGCTCAAAAGACAGTCTTAAAATCTATTCCGGCCATGAAGTATATACCAGCAATGTGGTTTACAAAGAAATCCTGCATCAGTGAGCAAGGTAAGCCATACTGAGATATTATTGTATCGTTCGTAGAACGGGTTCTGTACTTGTAATAATAATAATAATAATAATAATAATAATAATAATAATAATAATAATAATAATAATAATAATAATAATAATAATAATAATAATAATATAGACGTATCGATAATATTAACAAAGACAGACGAGCCCAATCAAAAAACAGCCTGCTGCAAAATAACTAGCTAACAGTGCTTTACTCGTTTATAAAATCCAAATCTTTTTACTATCCTTTTAAACATTCATTATCATATTAATAAAAATAAGTGGGCAGATATGAAATCTCACCAGGCAGTTCATCTTTAAGCATATTTTTAATATGAATTTAAAGCCCCGTAACAAGCTTTAAGAAGGCCAGGGCCTTTACGTAGTTTAGGAAAATAAAGAATTAGCTGATTTGACATATTTTTTAAAGTTGCAATGTATTCATCGATCTGTTTAAAGGTTCATTATAAAATAATGTAAATCCCCGCACCTCAATGCACCTCGGGGCTTGTTGCTGGAATTTCTAGTATTTCAGTGAACATGTAGATGGGTCTTTACAAAGATTGGGAAGGCACAGAATTAGCGTTTTCCAATATAAGATAATGCTAGGACCATAAAACAAGGCAATAATGGAAATAAAAAATAGCACTAGAAACAAGGCAATCAAGCGGTACATAAGCCATAAATAAGACAGTGTATCAATGTCATGCGACAAACTCAGCAGAAGTGGATCAATGTAACAATATCAAAGCTACTAGATCTAAACAAAATACTAAATCTAGACCAGTTCAGCAAAGCCGAAGTCTCAAAAGGAAGCAGTGCATGGACCAATTAAAAAAAGAAAGAAAACAAAAACAAAAACATAGAAAAAAATTACGATGTTTTAAGAGGAAATTACCAACACCAGCAAAAAGCGGCAAAGATCAAAGCTAACAAAACCAAAGATCAGAAAAGAAAATCGGAAAGATTAAACGCAAATTTTTATTTGCGTTCTTAGTCTAGGTTTCGAATCATACATTGTTTCTGCTTTTAATAGTGGCAATTGCACGTCTCAAACTACAGGTTAATGCTTTTGCTGACTTCGATTTATTCGCTATCCTCCCTGAAAACAGAATATACAACAACTAAGCTATCAATTTGACTTGTGTCATTATTTTGACGCCTGTCTATGTCCTCTTCTAATTTGCCGGCGTGACCGCAGTTTTGTATTAAATGGATATGAAGTTACTTCAATAGGAAACGACATGGTTATATTTTATACAGGCTAACGGTAGGATCCACAGGTTAATATGGTCTTTCCTTAATTTGTGGTAGGACCGGTTTGCTAGGATTAAAATTATCTATTATTATATCAAGTAGGCCGGTTTTTTTTTTAAATTCGTAATGATTTCACTAGCTGCAAAACTATGAAATATAGGATGTTTACATTTTTTGTTTTTCTAAATTAAATTGTTTTACCCACGTATTCATCTGCGCCTAACTTGTTCGAATCCACACAGCAATCTTTCCGTAAACACTAAACTTTTTCATGACAGATTTTTTTTTCGGTAAAAAAGCCCACTTTTTGAGTATATTCCGCGAGTACCGTTTTTCTTTCCTTTTTTTTCATCAATGGGTCTAGAATCACGACGGAATTTATTATTGGAGAGACGAGCTAAAATATTTTTTGACCTTCAAACTAGATAACCGTAGAACGTTGAATCTCGAAATTTTCATGATCATTGACTTAAGATTTTATTCAAAGTGAGACTTCACTGTTTTAATGATTATTTTTTTTTTCAGAAAAAAAAAACAAGAACAAAAAACTGCAAGTCATTTCTCACGCTATCCTTTTTTACCCAACGGGTCACTGGTGCAGCTCTCAAGCACATTGACAATGTATGAGACAACCAATCCACAAACGTGTACTTTACTATTATCAAGTTACGAAGACGCTCTTTCGCTTTCTTAGAGAATCATAAAATGTGTCTTGACTGATCCCAGAGACGCACAATTTTGCACTTCATCGAAACACTACTATCATAATTTCTCTAAGAAAGATTTGAAGAGTAGTTTATTGACGAAATATCCAACAGATTTAATGAAAAATCTGGTTCATTCTACCCTTATTTCCCCATAACCACTAATTGAACATCGAGAAATCTATATTGTAGGTAAAGATGGATATGTAGAGGCATATAGATTTATCTGGATCATGTAGTAAATGGAGAGATATCAAGACCATTTATAAGCGTCTTCAAGTACACACACGCACCCCAACCTATGCAAATTGACACCAGGGTCGCGTTTGTAATAATAATAATAATAATAATAATAATAATAATAATAATAATAATAATAATAATAATAATAATAATAATAATAATAATAATAATAATAATAATAAAGTGCATTTATATAGCGCATATCCAAATGATTAAAATGCTCTATGCGCTTTACAAGAAAAAGAATAAGATAGAAGCAGGCTAGAAGGCCTGAACATACATACATACATAACATACAGAACAGGGTTTTCAGCTTGTCTATATATAATGAGGACATTTCTGGACCATAAAGGAACGTCAAATTTGGAATAAAGTTGTAAATTGCCCTAAAGATTGGAGAGGTAATATTTTTTTCAGAAAATAATATTTTTCAAAAATTAAAGGCAAAAATGTGATTATTATTTTCTTAAAAGAAAAAGGCGAATGTGCGAACTACTTCTTGTAAGTACAGCTAGGCAGAGATGACAAGAATGAAACTAAAAGTACGGACACAATGTAGGCGGTGGCAGATCTAAAACTGTCTAAAGTAGATCAAGATCTACAGGTTATAGTGTAAGATCTAAGTAAAGAATCTAAAAGAAATTGCTTCAACATAGGTTCTAGCTATAGGGCCGATATATTTACAGCATCTAGACTCAAAACAGAAGGTTAACATCTACATCTTTATAGATCTAAGTTTAGAATGAGAAAAGTATTTACAGATTTTCATTATCACGTAGATATAGGTTGAAACAACCCCGTGGCTAATAAATCCCGCAAGGCGAAAATTCACAGCAGCTGCTGTTTAATAAGCATTTATAAGCATCTAAAGACATATTGAGCACGTATAGAATAAGCGATTTCCTTTAATCTAAAAGGAATTAAGTTCTTTATCTAAATTTTGTGATAAGAATAAGAATTATCGAGATACCTAGATTCTAGGTAAAGATGGATAGGTGGAGGCATATATCTGTATCATGTAAAAGGAAAGATATCAATACCATTTGTAAGCGTCTTTAATATACACACACACCGTAGCACCGAAAAATTAACACCATTTGTAGAGCGCGGTTTTCAGCTTGTAAATAAAATTTGCAGGATTTAGAGCTGCTAAATTTGAACTTAAAGGTATGTGTCAAATCTGGTGACGTAGAAAAAAAAAAGAAAAAAAGAAAAAGAAAAAGGCAAATCCAGACAACAAAGTGCTGATTTTGCCTCTTATATTAAATTTTCCCCCCACCTTTTCATTGGACGAAAAATACTCTTCGTATCCATTTCGTATATGTTTTAAAGAGTGTAATTTCCGAACATATGACATTTGGTTGTATTCTTGATCATGTCCACAATAAAAATCATTTAGGGCCCAGGTAATATGACATAAAATCTCTATGGTGTGAATGTAAACTCATCATATCAGTCTTCGATCTCATTTGGTCCGAATGAATGTTGCGAAAAATAAACTTTACTATCTTCTAACACACACTGGTGTAAGAGAACAAGAGGGGGAAAGCCATTTCGGACTACAGATTTTTAATTTGACAGTTACTTGCCTTAGCTTGCTTGAATTCTAACATCTTTTTTCTAGATGACTTATAAATCAGTTCATTTTCGGCTTTGATAACAATATACCCTCGATTCTAACTTTCATTAAAGTTGAGTCAAGCGATAATCTGAACCGTACTAAGCAAAATCTTACTGAAAATCGCAGAGATAAGTTCCGAAGAAGAGTGGATACCGGCTTTGATAGTGTTTACCATAGCATGCAAAGGACTATTCTGACTCTGCTCTGTCTGCTAAGTAGATATGAGAGTATCTTGATTTAAAGACGACATCGATAGGCTGCACTAACCAACCTAACAACCTTCATCAATTTCCACCACAAGAAGCGCGTGGTCAGAAATCCTATTAAAATTGACTGTCCTCGCCATAGGATTTTACCTTCCGCTTCGATTAGATAAGAGCGATCGCTTGGAAGCGTTGTTCTAAATTGCTATTCTCAATTTAACTTAGATACAGTACTGATCTCTTATCAACTTTTCCCCTTGCTTTCTTCAGAACAAACTTCTATTCTTTCTTACTGTCTGAGATTGGTCTAAGACATGATTTTATTTGTTTTTAGACAATGCTTGGTGGGTGATTAGTGATGCTAACGGCGCTATATAATTATGATCGTATTCTGCCACTTCAAGAATCGCGACTGGTTTCGATCGTGGTTTCTCCTTAGGTTTCCCGGCTCTACCGACTGATCAGTCTGACATTTAAGGGAGTAAAATACTTGGGTGAGGTCCTCTATCAACCCACAGACAGTTGTCAATTTTAACACTGATGTTAACAGGTTTTTGTTTCAGATTAAAATAACCACAAATGAAAGTGAGAGAGAAAGAGAGGGAGAGAGAGAAATAGGTAGAGACAGTGAGAGAGAGAGAGAGAGAGAGAGAGAGAGAGAGAGAGAGAGAGAGAGAGAGAGAGAGAGAGAGAGAGAGAGTGAGAGAGTGAGAGAGAAAGGGAGTGAGAGAAATAGGGAGAGAGAAAGAGAAAGGGGTATGTATATATATATATATATATATATATATATATATATATATATATATAGAGAGAGAGAGAGAGAGAGAGAGAGAGAGAGAGAGAGAGAGAGAGGAAGAGATGGAAAGTGAGGAGGAAGAAGGAAACCGAGAAGGAAGAAAAAGCGGAAAATTTGAGGAACGGGCACGAAAGCCGAAGACAAGCAAAACACGTCAAGCAAAGATGGCAGTTTAGCCTGAGGTAAACGCGTGTCTCCAGTTAACCCTGAGAATAAAACCTCCTTGTTATCTTGTAGGTTAAAATCAGTAAACGCTTATGGTATTCAAATATTGGGAAGCATTGGGGCGAGAATAATCCAACATCCTCCAAGAGCTACCTCTAGATTACTTTGGACAAAATGTTTTTTTAAGATTTTTATTATTTTCATACAACGGCTTCCTACATAAGTCCTACCACGAGTATGAAGTATTTCTCACGGCAACTTTTAGAGCAGAAATTTACTATTTTATTAAACCTTGGCATTTTAAAGTTTCCCGTGTCAATTGCATTTGTCTTTTTGCCTCCTGTGTTCTTTGTTTTTCGACTTAGAATCAACTATCATATTTACTTACACTTATGTGATTTTAATAAGTTTTTTATGGTTTCTGCCGATCTTTATGGGTTTTTTTTTGCTTCGGAATTACTCTTCGAAATCAGTCATAACTTTAGACACACATCTTCATTAATATTTCTTTAATTCCACATAGCTCTTAAAAATTATACTCTTACTATCTTTGATAAATGCTACTATGAATCCCACAAGCTAAAACAGATGTATGAGTGTTAAACGAACTTTTTTCCCAACTCTACGAAATAATTACGGTAACGTTATATAAAATGGAGACAACTACTTGACACTGTGTTTTGTCAGAAAATAACTTAAGTCATGCCATTTCACCACCTCTCTGCGTCCTTAAACATTTTTGCAACTTTGAATAATTGTTTTCTTTCCCAAACCTTTCTAAGGGCACCGTAGTCAAAGGTTACACCACAATACAGTGAGTTATTAACGTTTGAGACGCATTCAAATCTCGTGACTGTAGTCAACAACTTTTGTGATTTCCGTTATTGCTTTATCATAGGCAATGATGCTGGCAGATAAGAAAAGCTAATATAAAACCAAAACAAATTAAATTTAATAAAAGATGGATAAAAATTTTATGAATCATTCTCTTTTACATAAAGGAGAATAGGTTATGAAATTAAAATAAAATGAAAAAAAAAAGATGGATTACAAAACAAAACGAAAAAAACCTTTATGTAACGAAAAATTAATGTTCTCTCAAGTATTGAAGAATACGCCGCAGTTTTCGAAATCTAGAAAAACGCTGTTTGAAAGAAGGATACAAAATCATTAGATTACCATGTACCCGTTGGCCTACTATAATTTCGCTAAAAATGGAACATCAATTTTCCGTTGTTTTTGAGGCTGATAAAGATGTTCTTTGTAGCGATAGCATTGCTTTGAGACATGAAGGTATCTATGGTGAGAGGCAACAATGGTCTATCGATTTCGAAATTATACCGCAAAGCAGGCCGTGGCCACGTAGCCAACCAAAATTACACAGCACTTTTCACTTTCAGGGATAATTTTCTGGTTTATGTAAAAGGAAAAATCTGTTCTTTTCATAACAGGATATCTTTTTTTTTTTTTTTTATCTTCGTTCAGAGATGTCGACCCTTTTCAAGCTAAAGGAAAACTGCGATTAGAGTGAATATATCTGTATGTCTACATTGTTTGACTCCTTGGCTGTGTTCATCCTCCTGTCTCGCTGTTATTCTACTAGCTTGTGTATTTTACTTTATCAAAAAAGGTGATTAATGTCAAATCATTGATCTTTTTAGGGTGTAGAAATATACTGATCTTTGTCCTGTTCATGAACTTCTCACGTAACCAATTTGCGTTCAATTTACTATCAAATGATTAATCAATGATATCGGGTCCTTAAATTCCCTATCTCTTTCCGTGTAAAAAGCAAAGTGCGAAAAGAACTTTGCTCTAGACGTTGACGTACTTAAATGATGACACTTATAGTATAGAGCTTCCAACATTACTGATACAACCATTGTAGCTACGAATTAATTATAGTTCTAGACTGATACACTATAGTCGTAAAATGGGTCCTTGAAAAATGAAGGTCGGCCAAATAGCAAGTCTACTTCTAATATCAAATATGTACGTATGTGTGTGTATGTGTGTGTGTGTATATATATATATATATATATATATATATATATATATATATATATATTTATATATAAAGAGAAAGGATAAAACTCTTTTCATCTCGAAGATCTCACATCTCAGCATGATCTATCTCGTGATTAAGATAAAAAAGTTTGATCAGTTTATTGTTATCAGGCATTATCTTGACCTTTAACGGTTGTAAAAGATACAACAGTTATAAAACAATTATCGTGTCGATGACGCTGAAAGTAAATCTTAATAAGTAGGACCTACATTCGGCTTCCCCTATAATTGTTGCATTTTAGTAATCAGGGTGCGGGTTTAGAAACTGCTAACAGCTTACATAAAAGCTTACCGAGTCTCGTGATGCGAACACGTGAGCATTGAGCTAAGCTCGCTGTTTGTCATCTCAAGAGCGATACTTCACCAAGAAGAAACCAGGGTTTTCTAAAGCCTGAATGGTGGCTTGCTAGCCTCAGGGTTTAAACAAAAAAGGAGACAGAGATAGATAGATAGATAGAGAGAGAGAGAGAGAGAGAGAGAGAGAGAGAGAGAGAGAGAGAGAGAGAGAGAGAGATAGAGAGAAAGAGGGGGGAGGGGGAAGAAGAGAGAGGAGGGAGAAAGAGTATAAAAGAGAATAGCCTTCTGAAAGAAACAGGAGCATTGAGTGTATGTGTGTGTGGGATATTTAAAATTTACATAAAATACTTGAGGTGGATCTGAGTGATGAAGGATATGATTGTGAAGACACTGAGAAAAGATTTAAAGAGAGACAGAGAAAGAGAAATACAAAGAGAGGCATAAATGTAGAAAGATGGATAAGTATGATAAGTAAGTAAATACATATAGATCGTGAGAGAGAGAGAGAGAGAGAGAGAGAGAGAGAGAGAGAGAGAGAGAGAGAGAGAGAGAGAGAGAGAGAGAGAGAGAGAGAGAGAGGGGGGGGGAGGCGGGGGGCGTGGGTCAGTTTTAGTAGTATCGTTATTTGTTCATGATAAATAAAGTACTCTTGTAAGCAATACTTAGCTTAGATGCGTAATGATAACAAAGATAACTGCACAAGCGGTGCTTACCCATTTGCTAACAGTGGAAACCTACAAATATGATTTCATGTTGCATGCCCTGCTTCAAGTCACTCTAACTTCGCATGCCAGTTTTATGACTTTCGTTGAAGAATTGCATAATGGGAGAACATTTATAAATAGATATGAAACAGACTGATTGTGTCACTGCATACTTATTTTTATGCCTTTATGACTATTGGCCATTTTGGATTTGCACCTGCGCTCAAACGTTAAAGGGATTGTAAGTACAAGAGACAAGGAATGCAGAGAAAGTGCACTTGAAAACTGATGATGATACACCATTTTACATTATTGTAAGGGAGTCAGAAGTTCCTTATTAACAGATTTTTTTGTTACAGGAATGATAAGGACGTATAAAGAGTAAAGAAACGCGTCGGAGATACGAACAAGATATAATGAAATAAAATTATTTCGGAAGAGGAGAAATGAAAAAAAAAACCCAAACAAAACCTCTCAGACGCGAAACTACAGATCAGGGGAACATTTTAACAAACGCACAAATATTTATGGGCTTAGATTGTGTCTCTCTTCTCGCCTATTTTCATTCCTGAGTTTCTCAACCTTTAAAACATCATTCACAGGCCTTTACTACATACCCTTTTTTTTAGGCTGTCAATTCAACACAAAGATGTTCTAATCTTATTTCCAAAAGTACAAAACTATCTACTTGTAAACTTAGTCATAGAAGCCTGGATCAACCTAACCTACTTAGTATGCCTATATGACGCAATTAAATATCAAAGTAAATACAAGTAGGTTAGCCTAGAAGAGCTCAAAAAAAAAACCGCACTTTCGACAAGACTTGCTTTATGGCCCCTTTTTACATTTCACACCAGAGGTAGTAAAATGTCTTCAGCTTACAAAATACTGGACTCGATCGTAAACTTACTACGCTCAATGAAAAAAAAAGGTTTTGAGGATCATTAAAAATTACAAAAGAAAACAGCCTATACCTCACTTATTTTTAATTGTTTTGTAACATTCAAAGGTACACTATATCTCTTTTAAAAATATATTACAATCTATTTATCTATCTACCTATCTATCTATCTATCTATCTCTCTCTCTCTCTCTCTCTCTCTCTCTATATATATATATATATATATATATATATATATACACACAAACATATAGATATATTATAATATATATTTCTATATATATATTTTATTTCATTTTTTCCTTTCTCCTTTATACTTTGCTGCGCTATTTGAATTTTAATGGACTTTTTGATAGTTGTTTTAAACACAATTAAAACAGTTTTTCTATGAATTTAGCAATCTTTTCACTTAAATGTAAATACACATTTTCCAGTTTTCAGATGCAGCTAAAGGGACTATTGAATACAATCAATTGGCAAAATAAAACCTAACTAGATATATTTCAATCTAAAAATATTGGCAAAATAATTCTATGGTAGATTTTAAATGGCCTTAAATGCTATGTTAATTTAAATCTCGCTGGTCAGTATGCTAAAATTGGGAAACGTGGTCTCTTCACCTTTGCATTACACCTTTTAAAGACGTTTTACGAGCGGACCTAAAAAAAAAAAAAGAAAATCAACGACAGAGATTGCGTAGATTAAGAATTTGCTGATTCATGAAACGGAGTAAGCCTGCCCAGTGCTCACATTGAAATTATGAACGTATGAGACCCGGATTTACGTTGAAACACTGATAACAATTTAACTTATCGCGACTCATGTAGCGGATATTGGAATTAAAAGATGATGAATGAACTTGAGTCATAAAAAGATTCTTTGAAGGGGTTTACAGATAAAAAGGAAGCGCAAGATAATAAAACGTACAAAAACCTTGCTCTAACTATGTTTTAAAGTTTATAATAAGAAATTAGTTATAAAATTGTTAAACCATTATTGAGCTTATAGTATAGGCAAACCGATATCTTGCTGTTTATTCTTATTTCATTTTTTTTTAAAGTAGACGCTTAATCTCTTTATAAGCCCTTCAGAGTTTTCAACGATGTTCGTTCAACCTTTCAACAAACAGGCGTTGAAGAGGAGATGGAAAGAAGGATTGAAGCGAAAGGAGACCAGGAAACGAATGCTAACTGAAAGAGAGTTAGAAAGAAAATATCATAAACTTACTTCCACTTGACCCTTCTTGACCTTTTCCTTTATTCTTGCTTTAAAGTCTTATCCTCATGTCACAAACTAGTTTCACTTTTATATAAAATTTGATACATGACAAAAATTTCGGTTGGAATCAAACAACTCTCATAGATGAACCAAATAATTGCTGAGATAATCTGAAAACTATGATCTAAGTAAGAAGTAGACAGAGGTGACGCTTATTTTCAAACAGTTAAACCTCTTCTGGAAAACGGAATTTTTCTGCCACTTTTCTCGTCCAGAATACATTCTATGAGCCACTACGGTAGACCAGTTCCTTGACACAGTAGGGCTATTGTCGAACAGCTTTGTTTACGCCTTTAAAGAAAGCTATTGAAGCTAAATGATTGACTATATTATACAATGCATTGCGCGATTTTAAGTTATAACCCCCCCAAAAAAAAAACCACACACATTAACAAATAAAATTGTTCAAAACCTATAATTGTGAACAATTATTCTTCTCAAGCTGGTACTGAAGCATTCCTAAATTTTACTACCATTTGATGTTAGGTTAGAAGGGCTAATAAAACTGTCTCTCCAATTGATACGGTGCTAGAGATAAAAGCTGCAGTTATACTTTATGAAACAAGCGATCATCAAACTATCAAGTCTTGATATTTGTAAAAGGCATAAGAATCAGTCTTTATAAATAATTAACGTAACTGAAAAACAAAAAGAAACAAAGCAATCTGTTTATATGTATGTCCGTTTAAACGCTCATTATCATAAATGCAAGAACGCATAAATGCCATAATTGAACAGCTATGAATTCCCGCAGGGTAGTGAACCCCTGCGCAGTTTGTGTTTATACCTACAAAGCATATAATGAGTTTTGAGAAGGATCTCTAAATGAACAGTTAAAATTTCGCTGCCCCCCCTCCCCTGTTATTGGAAAAAAGGAAAAAAATTGTCGTAAAGGGCTTCCCCCAATAGTTTATGGTTTGACCAAAGTCTTCCCAAGGAACAGGCCAAGTAGCCGAAATAAACAAACCTTTGTGATAAGTGCTAAAGTGAGCTACCAGTATTATTATTTAACAATTATAATTTGGCAGTGTAAGGGCAGTAAAAACTTTTGTTGAACCGGTATGCGTTTTTACCACAAATCTGTCCTAACTACATTAAAAAGTGAAGGCTATAACTCTTTAATATGCAAAAGTTTATTTACTTCACTGACTTGGCCTACATTTTAGGGAACCCTCGGTTGGACCCTAAAACTAGATCCATACAAATAATAGACAAAAGGAACTTTCTCCTTTTCCCCATTTTAAAACAAAAACTTCATTCGCTGTGTCAATTTGCTAAATCATATTAAACTTCAGAAATGCCGCACTAAAAGATTTTAAAAATGAAAAATTAATACACTGTCTATGGATCGGCTTCTTCACCAAGAGCATCGGCTTTTTCCGCTTGTCGCAGATCCGCCGGCGGAGTGTGACGTCTCTTGACGAGGCGAGGCGAGGCGAGCAAGGCGACCCTTATGAAACCAAAACAAAGCTGACCTAGATGTTTTTATCTGAGGTGAGGTAAATTTAGACCCAAGTGGCACGAGAGTGGGGTGTGATGAATGCTGGTTATGTAAAACTGTTCCTATATAATCTGATTCAATGCAAACAGCAAACCATTCCTAGCATATGTGTTGCAGAGGACAGACACTGGGCCTCCTGATCAACCGATAACAAATTTAATCTTTTTTTACTTACTAAGTAAATTCATGAAAGAATTTTCAACACTCGAGCACAACCTGTGATAATATTGAATGGTAAACTTAGTCAAAGTGTGGATGTTTTGCACGTTAAAACACAAGACACAGTTGTAGAGGTACTAGACGAGTACCTGGAACTGATCACACAATCCATACCTCATACTCTAACCAAGGCTACTTACACAACTAAAGGAATACATAAGTAAGTTAACCCTTTTAATTCATATAAATATTAACAATTAATTTTCGTGGTCGCTGCTTTTCATTTGTTGTGTTTGTTTTCCTCTTCAGCTTATCATTTTGAACAAGTTTAAGCCGTTACATTGATTTTTATTTACGAGGAAACATTACGATAATTTGCAGATAAAAGACTAGATGCATAAGTTACAGGTTCCTGCTTACGTAAAAAAATAGCTCACAAGCTGGTGCTAAGTTGAGTTCGTTGAAGAAGAGTGTATAAAGATGTTACCAACGCCCCATTGAAAGAAATAAAAAAAAAGTAATGAGTGTGCTTCTATAGAAGATGGCTAGTGGAAAGCAATAGTTTCGAAAAAAAAAACAAAGACGCATTTTCACTGATAATATTTTGCATGCATACGTTAAAATATTGATGTTTGGCGGGGACTACCAGCTGTATAGATGTTGCCCTGTGCTCACTGAAAAGTGTCATTCTTTGTTTTATTGATTTGAAACAATAATTAATATACTGAAAATCGATTCAAATATGATAAGAATCAATTATAAATTATGCCCTTAGTTTTTTTCATTTCTTTTTAATGGTTGGCTCTTCGTTTCTTCCTTGTGTTTATGTTTCTAAGCTTAATGCCCTAGCCCACCCTCCGTCTTAGCCCAACTCTCATGGGGTAAAGACATAATTATTTTGTTAGATTGCTTAACAAATTTTATGGCCCAGTAGCAAATTCTTATACTGTTTTAGAAAAGTCTACTTAGGGCTACGTTGAAACAGCTATTACGGAGTTAACTGAGAATCAGCTAAAAGGCCTGACAAAATAGAGGTTTAACTTCCCACCACATTTATCAAGTTGTGCTTGTATTTGCGATGAATCCAAATTTTCAGAGCTATTGTTTTTGAGCTCCGTAGAGATACTTGAGCCTTTTACATGAAAAACTTAAGTTGGTCTTAATTAACATTAAATACCTCATACTTGTGTTACCTATAGACAATATTTCCTGAAATTCTCCAATTAAATTCTTCCTTTATTTCAGTCCATAGAATACAGTAGAAATCAAAGCTATCACCATGCTGTACCCAGTGCTTGCAATAGTGAATTTTGTAGCCATGATTGTATCCTTCACCATAAATGGCCTTAATGGAGCAGGTGATGGAAGTAAGTTCTCCAGTGTCCCTTAGATAACTAAATAAGTGTATATAATAACAATATGAATACACAAAGGCTAAAATTTAGTTGAAGTTTATATATATGTATATTCACCTTTCATAACAAATTGTTCACCAAACATTGTTATTTCTTCATTCAACATATCGGTTTCATAAGATTTGTACTCAAGTCTTGCAATATTGCAATGGAAAATAGGACAAAAATGAGTCAAGGAGGTTCAGGACGAATTAAATGATAAACATTTTTTGAGACTTCATTATTACAATTTTACCTGCTTAGCTTATTTGTGACATTAATTTATTTTGGGTTTCAGCTTGAAACGCCTTATTCTCAAATATTCCAATTTGTCGAAAAGTGTCTGTTTTTCTTTTTCTTATAGCCCCAATCTAAATTAATTTTAGTAATCATCATGCTTAAGAATTTTATCGAAGAAAATAATCCATCGTATAACATGGGAAACATGTTTTCTACAGTAATATTCAAGAACACCACGGGCGAGTTGTCCGACTACTTCTACACAGCAATCACACCTGCCGGATGGACCTTCAGCATCTGGGGATTCATTTACACCTGGCAGGCGTTATGGATCATCTACTCCGTGGTCAACATCTGCCGCAAAGGTTCTGGTGGGAAACCTGCCTACTCCAACCCTGAGTTTATCCCAGCAGTCTTGCTCGCTCTGGCCGCAACCACTTCCTGTCTAGGTATAGCCTGGCTCATAAGCTTCGACCGTCTCGAGCTTGAGGTTGCCTTTGTAGCGTTGATCCTGTACTCTCTTGGGATGTACGCTTCTTTGGTTTTCTCCTACAGGGCATTAGATCGAGCTTCCCCGTACCTGGTCCAGCAATGGAGAACCATGGAAATCTGGCTCACCCGTGGACTTGTCCACAACGGCCTGGCCATCCAGGGGACCTGGGTTTCCGTGGCAACTCTGCTCAACTTTGCAATGGTGCTCACCTACAGCGGTAGCAAGATTGCCAGCGTGGACGATGCCGCTACCGCTGCGTTGTCTGTCCTCTCGGTAGAGATCGCGGTGTTTGCCGCTACAGACCTGTTGCTGCTGGATCGGTGGACCCGCTACACCCTCACACCCTATGCTGTACTAATCGTTGCCTTCAGCGGAAGCCTCGCCAAAAACTACAGCGCAGGCGCGAGAAACTCTGTCTTCACTATCGTACTGTTGGCCGCATCCTGTTTGCTGGCAGTGGTCAAAGTCTGTTTAACAATTTACAGACACATCCGCTGCCCTCGCTACAGAACAAGTGTTGAGCAAGGGGAAGAATTAGGGTTAAATAAAAAATCACAAAATGTAGTCTAAATATATCTCTCTTTAATTAGGAAGCAGGGAACATAAATAGTCCATTCGCCACAAGTAGTTTTGTTATCAACGCACACGGAGACTTAAACTAATTATTACCATTGTAATTTTTTTTTTTAAGAAATCATCATCACATGTACATAATTCAATTTTACATTTGCTCTTTATTTGTAGTCCTGGTGGCACTTTGTAACTTTCAAGCTTGGTTTTTTTAAATTGCCATTTCAATGTTGTGATTTTATTCATATTTTTTATGTCAACTCAAAGGTTATAATGAACAGCTGATGCTCGTTTTCTTCAAAAACAGCTTTTACTTTCATAGCATTTTACTGAAGGGTTTTTAGTGAATGGAGAATAGGGGTATTGCACGGGAAAATAATTATGTTTCTTAATTAGGTCATTGTTAGTTTACATACAAATGATCCTGAATCGTTTTTGATCAATTTTCTTCGGTGTTGAAAGCCATCCTTCCACAGTCTCATGATAAAAAAAACCTGTGAAATAAAGGTCATAATCCACCCTAAGGTGATTCAAATGATTGAAAAGAGAATTAAAAAGGGAATAGTTTTCTTTGGTGCTTTCATTATTTATGTTCTATACACTTAGACATTTGTTTATAAAAAAAAAATTAATGTAAACTAATATTTGTTCAGTGTTACCTTTGAAGAAAATAAAATAACTATTGAATGTAAGCAAAACATCCTTAATATCAGCTTTGACTTTTTTTTCTGAATTTGAGAGTATTGTACCGTTTTTATAACTC
The DNA here is from genome assembly GCA_033675545.1 of Elysia crispata. Lineage (NCBI taxonomy): Eukaryota > Metazoa > Mollusca > Gastropoda > Plakobranchidae > Elysia > Elysia crispata. The sequence continues at coordinate 326,110 of JAWDGP010003607.1, forward strand.
CTTTTTAATAAAAATAGCGAAGGATCTTATGTAACTTGGCAAGAGAGGAGAAGAAAAAAATTTACGACATCTGGAAAACTTGTGGGCTTACTGTATATCCATAAAAAGCAATCACTTAACAGGGTGAAAATTTACAGTTCTTTGAACTGTTTGTTTTAAATGTTACGAAACAAAGAAAAGAATAGACCTATGCTAAAAATAACATCGAACTAACAATTACAAACATCGTGCCACAAAATACTCTGGCGTCGATAAGCAGTAAGGTAAGTAGTTTTTGCGATTTGTGAAAGTCGAAAATAGGATCAACATTCTTGGAAGGTATGCAAGAAGCGGATAAAATGGTGCAGAAAAAGGAGGGGGAGGGGATGTGCTGGAGGAGGAGGAGAAGTAGAAGAAAAAGGAGAAGAAGAAGGGTAATTGTTTTAATAAACAACAACAACAACAACAACAACAACAACAACAACAACAACAACAACAACAACAACAACAACAACAACAACAACAACAACAGTTATGGTAATGATGATGATGATGATGATGATGATGATAATAATAACAACAACAACAACAACAACAATAATAATAATAATAATAATAATAATAATAATAATAATAATAATAATAATAATAATAATAATAATAATAATAATAATAATAATAATAATAATAGTAAATAGTTCAGCCGATAAGGATAATCTTGATGGTGATTAAAGTTGTAATTGTATCACTTTGATGATGATGATTATAATGTTTATGATCATAATCATAATAATGAAGAATATAGTTTGATATAACTAGATCTAGTTCGAGATCTAGTTATATCAAACTATATTCTCCATAATTGTTAAATAACCTTTTTAGAAAGCAGGATTTAGATGAAAAAACAAACAAACAAAGAAACAACGTAAGGATGGGAAAATTTCGGTAATAATAGCAAACTATCTCTCATGTAAAATAAGCTATAATCAGTAACACGTTGCCCTCTTTCCTGTGAACATTGAAAGGGTTGTTCTGAGCAACGTTTGAATTTGCTCTCTGATGCTGGTGGGTACTTTCATGTGGGTATGTACGGTAAAGCATATCGCCAGCATAGTCGAGTCATATTGCTATCATTATTTGAGCGGTGCTGATTTATTCAATTTTCTGCTGCCAACCTTTGGGTTATCTGATTCTTAAAAAAATATCTAAAGGTAAAGTTCTGTGTGCATCAAAAGAATTCCCTGCTTTATATCAATTGGTCTAATCACCTCAAAGTATTGTTCCAGTGTAGAGAAAAAGATGTGTATGTGCGAGGAGTTGGGGAGGGGGGAAGGAGGCGCTTGGTCGAAACATAACTCAAGTTGGTGTCTCAAACATTGGGATGAGGCTAAAGACAAACCAAATTTACGTTACATTTATAATTTTAACAAGATTTATACACTATTCCAAGGACATTATAACATTTTCTCTCGTATACTCTCTCTTATTATCCCTCTTACTTTTACCCTTTTCTCCATCCCCACCCCTCCTGCTATCTTTGTGAATAACAGATTGCCTGTCTTTCTATTTTGTTCATCTCTGCGTTTGTCTTTTCTTTCTCTTTGCCTTACTGCCAATCGCTTTACATTATCTTCTTAACTCTCCTTCTTTCTTCCTTTCTGTATTTATCTGCTTATCAACACATTTCTCCCCCCCCCCCCCCTTCATTATCTCTCTTTTCCGCTTTTTCTCTTTTTGTTTACATTTCATTCACTCATATCTCTCTCTTTCTCTTTCTCTCAATTCTTTGATATAATTTGTGTTCCTTCTATATCCATTTTCGTGAGATTTATCCTATTGCTAGAATGGACGAACTGCATCCTCTTCTGTTGTCTACCCTCGTCTTTGAGTCTCTTAATTTCATTACATACTTATATCTTCGTCTCTGCTCTCAATATCTATCTGTTACGCTTTCTGTAGGAAAGTTTACCTGTTTTGAAATAAAAGTTACCTCAAGGTAATATGAAAATGCTCACACATCCTCTATACAAAAATAATATTCAACATTCCGATTAAAAAAATCATGACAAGCATCACATGTCTATAACCATAAACGAGGTATCAAGTCACAAATCAAAGACCTGTTCAGTCATACCCAAACACAATAAGAGAAAAAAAAACCCCAAAAACATCGACATAGCCCATCAATAGAATGATCAAAAACATTATTGAAATTTTAGATATGCTAGAGTAATGTTATTAGGGCGAGGCCCTTGATTCATCAAAGGCAATGGCCTAAGTCGTACAATCAATGTGGATATCGGCACTATCGAAAACTAAGGTGCTCCGGATTCTTAGTTTAGAACAGGGTTTTCGTTGGTATTCCAGAATGTGTTCACAAAAAGGGATTTTTTTTTTGCATTATTTTTTGTCTCGAATCGCATCGTGCAAAGATGTGAGGGTAAAACCCACTGCTCACACAAAGAGAGCAAAGTTTCGGGAGGCCGGACGGAAAATCGCGGCATAATTAAAAATGGATGGCTGTACCAAAAAGCCTTAGTGCTTACCCTCATACCCCCTTAAAAGACTAAATTAAACAATTATTTATTCAATTAAAAAAAAAATTGTTTATTTTTATAAGAGCCGCTTCTAAGAAAACTTGAGATACGGATTGCTATTTTCTTATTTAGCGACTTTGTTATGCTTGCATCATCCTTGATATCACGATATGAAGAAGTTGAACTCTCAAATATTTCAATCCTCTTCAAATTGACTTTCCGCTCATCATCAGGGTTGATGTGTTTAATTCATTTTAACGATAAACTCAAGAATCAAAAACATTTTGTAAACATGTCGGATTGAATTAATGAAGACTTTCTTGATTCATGTTGTAAGCTAATCACCAATGCTTTCATTTACAACCTTAATGCTATTGAAGTTAGAATAGTATGCTTCAGGCATCAGATCAGGCGGGAAAGTTATTTGAAATCACCGTTCTTGATCTGCGTGATGCCATTTAGCGCATTATGGATGCTCGGGGCGGTACTAGATGTGATAATGTCGAATAGTCGTTATCTGCGGATCAAGTCCAGACGGTCACCTTCCTCTTCATGACTATACTTTATGCTGTGTGCATTGGGGTTGGGCTTGTGTTTAGAAAAGGATCTGATCTGAACCATGAAACTTTACCTCTTGAGTCATATACTTTAAAATTCATTAGCATCGTAGACGTACTCTTAAGTCCAGTTTATTTGTAGTTATCAGTTTCTCTCACTGAGGACAAACCGTTTTTTCTTTCGTTTAGCTACTACTGCCTGGAGCTAATGCTCGAGTATAACAAAAATATTTTCATGTCTGCAAATGCTTTAGTCGCGTGGAGAGAGTTGTTCTCATTTTGCGTATGTTCCTTCCCATCAAAGTTGGCATACCGTTTTAAATTGCCCTAAAGATTAGAGTGGTAATATTATTTTTCACAATTATAGTGTTTTTTGAAAATTAAAGGCAAAATGTGATTATTATTTTCTTCAAAGAAAAATACTAAAGTGCGAACTATTTCCTGTAAGTAGAACTGGGCAAAGATGGCAGGAATGAAACTGAAAGTACGCATGCAATGTAGGCGGCGGTAAAACGACTAATAGACACGCGCAAAATCTTTTTATAGCTATCAAGAGGTTTAAAGAAATCGTGGCGGCTGTGCTATTTTTGTCCATCACGTGGTTCAAATGTACAAACAATGTGTCTATAGGGACATGCACAAATTAAGGAAAAACGGACAGATACACAAACAGGCCCTTCGGGATGTCCCGGGTATTTTCGTAATTTTCCGGAGCCGCAATAACTGTTTTGCTCAATGAGAGTGGAAATTTTACTTATCCTGTGTTATAAACAATAGTGTGCTTGTGGAACATTGTGTTGAAAAGTGTCGTAAAATATTATTTTCAGCATAGCTGTACCTCTTTAAAAACTTAGCAAACATTTTTTTTAAAAGTATTACTCTTTGCAAGGTTCATCTACATTAGAAATAGGATCTAACCTTGAAGTATATATATATATACTTCTAGATTAGATCATATATATATATATATATATATATATATATATATATATGTATAAAAATATATATGTAAAAATGATTCAATTGGCAGAATATTCTGTGCTTGAGAAAACATAAGGTTTGTATTCCCTTTAGTTAATCATACTCTACTACCAATGGCTTTAAAATTTCAGTGTATGTAGATCTATATAAAAAATTAGGTGATTGATCTGACAAAATCTATATGTAGACCCACGATATCGTGCCTCTAATGTATCGAATAGATTAGGCCTTGATTACACTGGCTTCGCTAAATAATCACATGTATTGTATAAAGAATATATTTTGTAAATATCTAAATCTAAATCTAGCGCTAGTAGTCTTAAGTTAACGGCACAATAGTCACTGCTCCAGACGTACTCGAACTATATCTAGATATAGCTTGATCTAAATCTAGATATGTATTGTGCACCTTTTGGAGTCATGTATTTAAATACATTTTCAGAGTAAGTTTATGGATCTCTCATATTATTTTAGTGATTTATTTTTAAATTATGATAATGAAAGATGTCAGTTTGAGTGATCTCTCACGGCCTCAGTTCATAGCGGGGAGGCGCCGATTGCAGGCCGGAATTTAGTTAAAACTGTCTTATTTTCGCTATTTTTACGTATTGAGAAATTTGAAAAATTTGTTGGCTTAAAAATCAATAGAAAATTAACCACGTAAGTTATAAATTTTTATACATAGGCCAGGAAAAATGTTTTATTATGCTTGTTGTCATGGAAAGGAAGTTTGTTGTGACCAAAACTAATATGTCGGACGACCCTAGCAACCACTGGAACGAAAGGACAAAAAAGTTGAAGTTTTTGCTCAGTCTGGACATCTGCGTGTTCTCATTAACCTGTGGGGACATGTGTCCCCATACTCGCCTGAGTCTAAACGGACACGGAATTCTATGTGACGTCACAAAATTCGTGTTTGACCCAGATTTCACTTCCTTTCCACCAATGTTCAAAATGGAGAAAAGACGGGTTTTTAAAACGTATGAAGAGTTTGAGGCGGCCCTTAAATTATTTTCAGTGGCAACTCACAGTCTATTTGTAAAAAGATCGAGTGAGTCAGTGAAAGAACTAATACTGAAGCACCTTAAATATGAAAGCATTCTCTTTGTGTGCAAACACTCCCCGTCCAAACGCACCAGCTCCTCGACGGATCAGCGCCCATGCCAAAGGTAAGTCCCATCAATTGTGCTAATGAGATCTAGAGTTAAATATAGATAGGTCTTATATCCAGATCTAGACGATCTGATTTTAGATTTTACTGGTTGTTTAAAGACAAGGGGTGAGTTATCCTGAGTCTAGATTTTTAAATCCTTCCCTGCCTCTCGGAGTAGATCTAGATTCTAGATCTATAACTGGATGGAAAATTTGGCATGAGGGCACCAAAAGCCTTATAGTTATTGAAAGGCATTGTTAGAGTACTGATCTGAAACTTTTGCAGTTCATAGGACAAATGATTATAATTCACCTTAGATCTAGATTTGCCAATCAATCATTTATTTTGAAGTTTCAGATTTTATAAGCCATAGTTATTTTTCTTTAGATGTTGGCCACTACCTACCATGTGGCTTGACACTATACACTAAATGAACTTTGTAGCATTCAATTACATACTCTTCATCACTTTCACAGATCGCTCAAACTAGGTTGTCAAGCCAAGATTCGGTTGAAGGTCTAGAGAACGAAAGACCAGTCTCCGCCCTTCCAGGCTATCACAGTGTAGGATTTGAACCACCAAGGGCATGACCTCACCCAAGAAGTAATCTCAATTTCTTTTTCTTTTTTCTATTCTGCCTGTTATGGAAATAAATAAATATTTTTATATACATGGGGACTGTGTGGAGAAAAGACAGGAAAGCCTGCATTGCTTGTTCGCTTGTACCGTAACAATGGGGGCAGAACAAAATGCTAAGGATTTTTTTCTATTAAAATTTTTGGTGCTTTCTTTCCAGTTTTTACAGGTTGGGAAGCGGTGTCAATTTTGCAGAAATAAATTGAATATAGGAAAAAACGGTGTTTTTTTTTAGCTCTGTCGTTATATCAAAGGTATTCGCTATTCGAGGTGTTAAGTATGGGTTCCGCTGTGCAGAGATTACTTTTGATGAATAGTGAAGGGAAAAGTCTGCCCAACTAGGCCAAGTGGTCATGCATGTACGTTTGACCTAATTATTTTCGCTAGGCCGAGATTTTGTTCATTCTTGCGTGACATTCTTGTGCTTCTTCTAATATACAAACTTATAACTCGTCATTACACCAAGAAAAACTTGCTTCATTCAAACCAGTTTCAGCATTAGAAAAAAATCCTCAATACATAAAACCATTTTAAAATTAATACAAATGTATATAAACTCTCTCTCTCTCTCTCTCTCTCTCTCTCTCTCTCTCTCTCTCTCTCTCTCTCTCTCTCTCTCTCTCTCTCTCTCTCTCAACGCCCGTTCAGAGATATAGGCTTAAAGTGCTGAGATCTTCTGTTTGTTCAATTCAAACAGCTTTGTGATATCATTGCATTATTATCTTTTTTTTTGGTGTGTGTGTTTTCTTTAGTTTCTCAAGTAGGACAGACAGGTTTTTCAAGCTTTCATGTCATCTCTTTTCTTATTCTTTCTGCTCAAAACAAACCTCACCTTTCACAAAAATCTTTTTTTTTTTCATTTTCTCCAAAATTTAGGAGAGGGAAAAAATCATTTGTTCTTTCTTTAAGTCTTTGTAGGTCAAGACAAATTTTGGGCTACATTTGTAGACCAATCAAAGGTAGTCAGCTTACACCTCATGTACAAGTGAGACTTAGATGTTTACCTTGTAATATTCATATCTTTCTTTTCAAGCAAGTTTCATGTCTGCAAAATGTTGTCTGTGAATATATTCCTTTGTATTATGGGTTTTTTTTTTTCACTATGTGCGATTTGAGTCCTTTGTACTTTCCAGCTTTGAAAATGTTATAGAACCAGAGTGTGATGTTATATTTGCAATCTGTGCTGTATTTATGGCAGTGATTGAAAAAGAAACGGTTGTTCCGTTTTATTTTTTTTGTATTATTAGATAGATTTTCTAAAAATTAATGTTCAATTTCACTTTTTTTTCTAAACCTGTAAAGTGTGTTCTATTTAGATAATTACTAAAATCTGATGAGATTAAATTAGCTCTTGAAACAAAGAATTTTTTGCAATTCTTATTATAAAATCCTCAATGCATAAAGTCATTTTAAAATTAATACAAAAAACATATAAATTCACACTGTAAGATAAAAGACGTCATTCCTGTGGTGGTAGTAGTAGTAGTAGCAGCAGCAGTGGGTGGAGGAGAAGAAGAAGAAGAAGAAAAAGAAGAAGAACAGTAATAGTAACCATAACTGTTACAGTCGATCAGTTAGGTGCCCTGCTCTATAGAGGAGGCGATCACGGCCTTTTATTACTTAAATATATTAAAATTAAAGTTGTTATTGTTTTAAATATTTCATTATATAAGCCCCTAGTTTTAAATATTGCAAAACTTAAAATGATTTATAAAGAAACTCAAGTTTCAGGTATATACATTGTGGATTTTAGTCGAGACGCGTATAATACAAGCCTTTTCAGTTGAATATTGCTCACCTGATCGGCTGGTCTATCAGCACACTGTTACGATGACGTTTGTTTATAGCTATCTAGAGCAACTCCTACACAGTCAAAACAACCTCGTTCTCAATCTAACATGGAGAGGACGTGTTTTTCTTATAGTGTGAATTTATATACTTTTGTATTAATTTTAAAATGGCTTTATGTATTGAGGTTTTATTTCCTAATGCTGAAACTGGTTTTTAATGAAGCAAGTTTTTTTTTGTGTAAATGACGAGTTATAAATTTGCATATTAGAAGAAGCGCAAGAATAATATGCAAGAATGGCCAAAATCTCAGCCTAGCGAAAATAATTAGGTCAACGTTCATGCATGATCACTGGGCGTAGTTTTGGAACACTGTCTAAGTGTCTTGTTCTAGGTTTAGGTAAAGTCATAGGTCATACACAGAGAAAACAAACACGGCCCAACATAGCTTTCGATCCATAGACTACCTCTCAGGTGGCCGCTGTTTTGGACTTTCGATCCAGAAAAAAAAATTTTGTCTGAATGGTGGACACTTGAATAAATCGATACTCTATAGCCACACTTTTGAGTCGTAATACGACGAACACATCCTAGAATGTGTCTGTGGATGAGTGAAAAAAATTATTGTTCCTTTATGCAAAAATTTCCCATTAAAAATGATTAATAATCTTGTCTGGGAGACGGAATTCCTCCATCCTCCCTAATTTATAATAGGTTTAATCGAAGATAAAAAGAAACGTTTGTTCAGTTTTATTTTTTTTGTATTATTAGATAGATTTTCTAAAAATGTTCAATTTCACTTTTTTTCTAAACCTGTAAAGTGTGTTCTATTTAGATAATTACTAAAATCTGATGAGATTAAATTAGCTCTTGAAACAAAGAGTTTTCTGCAATTCTTATTATAAACTATCTTTATATAAATTATATCTGATTATTTCATATACAATATATTTCAAATCTGATAAATACCCAGTCTTTATTTGGCTAAGATTTCATCCCCCATATTAATCTTTCTTCTTTGTGATTCCTTTTCAGAAGTAAAACGTGGGACCTTGTTTGAATCCTCAAAGCTTTCTTACCATCCAGTTACTATTTCTCTTGATAACGCTTATAAAGAGAACAAGTAAAATATGTTGATTGGAGTAAAAACCTAATTAATTAATGTTTTGAAAAAAAAATCTTATGTGAATTATCAATTGTGCTTTATTGTAATACAATGTAAGCTGAAAATCAAACAGATTAAAATTCATTTTCTTTTTTGAAAAAAATCTTATGTGAATTATCAATTGTGCTTTATTGTAATGCAATGTAAGCTGAAAATCAAACAGATTAAAGTTCATTTAACAGGCAATGCCTTTATATGTATTATCTCTTTCAATGAAAATGTCATATTCGTTTATATTATATACGTAAGTTCCATTGACGTTACTTTTAAAAGACTGTATTATGTGTCTTTTTTAGGAAACAATGTGTATTATAAAATTATTTCTTTTTATATTTTTATAATTTGGATTTCTCTGAATAAACTCAGATAACACTCTTTTTATCTATCTTTGTTTTTTTTTATAGTGTTCCTGTTTTTAATACCTCCCACATTCAATACATTGAGAGTTTAAACTCAAAGGTTTTCGTATGTGTTTATGGTATTCATCAAATGATTTCAATTCATTCCGATTTGCACAGAGTTTAAGATCCGTCATTTTTATACAAAAGAAATATTGAACTCCATTTAAAGCAATAGAAACATAAACTGTTTTACTGAATTGATAATGCGTAGATGGTATGTGTTGGGAACATAGCATGAAATAGCCAACTGCCACATAGATGGTGAATCAATATTGAATAATTAAATAGGGGTGAAAAAAACCTCTATACTTTTATCTCTATAAACAAGCATAATAACAAAATATCATTACAATAGAATAGAATTCAAAATAATTAAAAAAAAAAGATATCAAAACGGTAGAATCGATTTCGATTTTTTCTTTCTCTATACTAATACCATACCAATGCTGTAGAATCAAAATGGTCTCTATAAATCATCAAAATAATACCATATTATCAAAATATAATCGAATTTGAGACCGGAGTAAAAAGTGCCCTTATATATCCTTTTCATGACATTTTTTTTTTCGATTTTTTTTAGTAATATTCATAATATTCCTCTTGGCTATGAGAGCTGTCCATAGCCTTATTTATAGATAATGTTATATTTCCACTCCCTAAATAAGACACTCGGCTTTCACTGTTATAGCTAATCTTGATTTACCCAAGCAGGATATAGCTGGTAACACTCAGCAGCTGCATATATTGAATTTTATAATTACATGTTCTCTTAATATAACAAAAAAAAAAAAAACCCACGATTTTTTTCGGGTTGAGTGAATGGGCAATAAACTATTTGACTAGAGTTGGAACAAATCTTTACGATTGGACTGATGACTCGAAAAAGATCGAGATATAGATAGAGATAAAAGATCTGGGACGGGCTAAGAAGATAATATTCATTGTGAAAAATGAGGAAAGAGAAATAAGCAGGTACATGGCCACTAACGCCAACCGGCACGACACTCCATGATGGTTTAAAAAAAAAGAAAATTGGATTTTAAGATAATTTCGCAAAAGAAAAATATATTCGAATAAAACATTCATTATTACTTCTCGCTAGATAACCTAACTTGGGTTGAGAGGTTTGAAATTGGATAAACTTTGGACCTGATATTTTTGCAATTAGCTTAATTCGTGTTCTCGGTCTACCTAGATCTATATCGGGATTGAATTGTTGTTGAAACAATAAAAGTTCGGCCGCCACCCTTTATGATTTAGGGATGGCGGAACGTTCAAGAGCCCAAGACTCAGAGGCTATGGAAATCACTCTTGAGGAATTTATAGACAATCAAGAGTTTGACACAAATGAAATTGTAATAACTGTTACAGCAAAGAGAGCTACCCAGTGTAGTTGGGGTGATATTCAAGTAACTCTGAATAGAACGACTGGACCAGCCGGGCCAGAGGAGGATAGTTTTTACCAAGTTTGTAGACTTGAGGATCCTACACGCTGGTTTCTTATAACAACATTTAATAAACCTGAAGATGACTTACTAAACAATACAACAAAAACAGTCAACAATAAACCATTCTCTCTGCATTTCAAAAGAAGAGAAGAAGAAAACTTAAATATAAGAATATTATGGGCTCCACCCAAACTAAAATTAGAAGCCATAAAATGTAAAATCTAGGGCAAGAGGCAACAGTGAGCAGACCCAAAGACGCTAAAGATAACGGTCGAATAGACCCAAAAACGTACCCCATTGTGTAAAAGTAAATTTTAGAGACAGTAAAACTATTATATGAATGTTGTGGTTTGTTGTAATAAGAAATGGAAGACAAGAGTGTTGCTGGTGCAATATAACTGAACACTGGCCCTACAAATGTTCGAAAAGAGGAGAAGAGAAGGACAAAGTAGAAAGTGTGTTGAGAAGACGAGAAGTGCAGAACACAGCTCACCCGAGAAATTGTGTGAGCGCGCTCTCAGGCTGAGAGAGTATCGGAGGAGGTGAGATATGACTGAAAAGCTCACAAAACAAAGAATGTATGAAAGATTAACCAAAGAAAGTTGAAAGGAAGGAAAACGATGAAGGAGAAATAGAGGAGCGTTAAGAACACTGTAATCGCCTCGACCATAGGAAAGAAAGAGGACTAAGAAATTGGAAATTCTAACACAGAAGACCCTTACCGACAAAATCAAAACGACTTTAAATGCAGATGACACAGACGAGGAGGATAAAACGAAGACTTTCCAAACACCCAACGCTAGAGTCGCTACTGACACACAAGGAGAAAACAAAAAGAAAAGCACACTTTGGAAAGGATTCACTAGAACAACGCAAGATACGTTAATTTAATATAACTAAGCTAACAAGACCAAAAAGGGAGACTGTTAAAAATTCGATTCTCCGGTGGCTATATTGTTTTTATGCTATTCATAGAGATAGAAATATTAGAATTGAATTCCCCTTTTCTATAAATAGCATAATAAAAATATGGCAACCGGGGGATCCAATTTAGTTGTAAAATCTAAACCTAGAGTTTTTATCTCTAAAAATAACATTATTTCAATATGGCCGAACGAGAATCAAATTCTAATTTGTCTATCTCTATGAATAGAACAATTTCAATATAGCCGCCGGGGAATCCATCTTAGGTTTTTCTATCTATAAATAGGATAATAATATGGCCGCCTGGGAATAAAATTCTACTAGTAAATATCTAATTCTGAAGTTTCTATCTTAAAGAAGGCGTTATTTCAATATGGCCGCCGGGGAATCTCTATTAATAGCATTACTTCAATATGGTCGCCGGGAAATTCTAAATTTTCAACCTCTATAAATAGCATAATTCCAATATGGCCGATGATTAATTCTATTTTTTCTATCTCTATAAATTACTTCAATATGGCCGCCGGTTAATTCTATTTCTTCCATCTCTATAAATAGCGTAATTTCAATATGGCCGCTGGGACATTCCAAAATTTCGACCTGTATAAATAGCATTACTTCAATATGGCCGCCGGTTAATTCTATTTCTTCCATCTCTGTAAAAAGCATTATTTCAATATGGCTGCCGGGGAATTCTAAATTTTCGACTTCTATAAATAGCATAATTTCAATAGGGCCGACGGTTAATTATACTTTTTCCATCTCTATAAATAGCATAATTTCAATATGGCCGATAATTAATTCTATTTATTCCATCGCTATAAATAGCATTACTTCAATATGGCCTTCGGGGAATTCTATATTTTCAACTTCTATAAATAGCATAATTCCAATATGGCCGCCGTTAATTCTAATTTAGCGATTTCTATAAATAGCATAATGCCAGTATGGCCGACGGTTAATTCTATTTTTTCCATCTCTTTAAATAGCATTACTTCAATATGGCCGCCGGGGAATTCCAAATTTTCGACCTCTATAAATAGCATAATTCCAATATAGCCGCCGTTAATTCTAATTTGGTGATTTCTATAAATAGCATAATTTCATTATGTCGACGATTAATTCTATTTTTTTCCATCTCTATAAATAGCATAATTCCAATATGGCCGGCGTTGATTCTAATTTGGCTATCTCTATAAATAGCATTATTTTATTATGGCCGACGGTTAATTCTGTTTTTTCCATCTCTATAAATATCATAATTCTAATATGGCCGCCTGTTAATTCTAATTCTTCCATCTCTATAAATAGCATTACTTCAATATGGCCGCCGGTAATTCTATTTCTTTAATCTCTATAAATAGCATAATTTCAATATGGCCGGTAATTCTATTTCTTCAATCACTATAAATAGCATTATTTCAATATGGCCGCCGGGAAATACCAAATTTTTTAACTCTATATATAGCACTATTTCAATATGGTCGCCGGTTAAGTCTATTTCTTCCATCTCTATAAATAGCATAAGTTCAATATGGCCGCCGGGGAATTCTTATTTTCTATCTCTATAACTAGCATCATTTCAATATAGCCCCCCGGGAATCGAATTCTAGTGTTTCGATATCTCCTAGTAGCCTAATTTGAATATGGCCGCCGGGTAATTGAATTCTAGTGTTTCTTTCTCTACAAATAGCATGATTTCAATATGGTCGCCGGGGATTCGAATTCTAGTGCTTCGATCTCTATAAATAGCCTCATTGAAATATGGCCGTCAGGGAATTCTAATTTTTTCCTCTATATATAGCATATTTTTGATATGGCCGCCGGGGAAACGGATTCTAACTTTTCTATCTCCATAAATAGCATAACTTCAGTATGGCTGACGGGGAATCGAATTCTTTTTTTTTCTATTTTTACAAATAGGAAATTGCCACTGTAGAATCGAACTCTCCTGTTTTCAACTCTATAAATAAATTAATTTCAATGTGGCCGACGGAGAATCGACTTCTAATTTTTCGATTTCTGTCAATAGCATAATTTCAAACTTGCCACCTGGGAATTGAATTCTAATTTTTCGATCTCTATAAATAGCATAATTTCAAAATGGCCGCCGGGGAATCGAATTCTAGTATGTCTATCTCTATAAATAGCCTGTAATCAATATCGTTACAGTGGAATCGTATTCTAGTGTTTGTATCTCTATAAATAGCATAGTTTCAATATGGCCGCTTGGGAATTGAATTTTAATTTTTCTATCTCTATAAATAGCATAATTTCAATATGGCCGCCGGGGAATCGAATTATAAGTTTCTATCTCTGAAAAAAGCATTGCCGGCGTGGAATCCAACTTTGTGTTTCAAACTCTATAAATAGCTTAATTTCAAATTATGATCGCGTGGAATCGAATTCTAATGTTTCTATCTCTACAAATAGCATAATTTCAAAATGGCCGCCAAAGAATTCTAATTTTTCGATCTCTAGAAATAGCATAATTTCAAGTATGCCGCCGGGGAATCGAATTCTAGTGTTTCGAACTCTATAAATAGCCTATAAGTAATATCGTCACTGTGGAATCGAATTATAGTGTTTTTGTCTCTTTAAATAGCCAAATTTCAATGTATCCGCTGGGGAACTTAAAGGGATAGGGCCGTAGCTTCAAGGATGACAAGATCAAGCAGGATGCACTGGCCGTTTCTATTAAAAAAGAACATAGAATCTGAGGTCTAAGGAACAAATAAGCTAAATAAACAAATTTAAAGGAAAATGACCGAAAAAAAAACTGATCCGAAATTAAGGTAAAACAATGAACTCCACCCATAAATGACTCAAAATAGAAGGAGAAAGGGCACTAAATGTAACATTAAAAACCAAACTGTAAATAAACAATTTTAAACTTAAATAAGAAATTAAAGAAATAGGGCGGAAAACGGCAATCAGTGCTGTATTACCTGACATATCGACGGCTGAGACTATAACAATTACACTTAATAAAAAAAAACAACAACAAAACAAGCAGAGCACGGCATATTTTTTTATATAACAGACTCATAGTTAATGCTAAGAGCATTAAATTTTACTAACATATAGAAAAGAGAGGATGAGGTGGTTAACAGATGGACGGTACATTAGCAGAGAGAGAGAGAGAGAGAGAGAGAGAGAGAGAGAGAGAGAGAGAGAGAGAGAGAGAGAGAGAGAGAGAGAGAGAGAGAGAGAGAGAGAGAGAGAGAGAGAGAGAGAGAGAGAGATCAAAGAGAGTTTCTTTCTCTACACTAATCTAAAATAATTACTCCAGCTTTGTAGAGACAGAAACACGACAATCCGATACTACAATGATGATATTGTATAATTGTGCTGGCATATGAAGATAAAAACACAAGAATTCGTTTCTACAGAGATGATTTTGTTTTAGTATGCTGATTTATAGAAAAGGAAACACATTCATGGCGATAGAAACACTTGAATTCGGTCATACAGTGTTAATTTTGATTTATTATGCTGGAGTATAGAGGAAAAAATCTAGAAATCGATTCTAAAGTAATGATTTTGTATTATTGTGCTGGTTTATACTGATAGAAACACTAGAATTCGATTCTACAATGATAATTTATTATTATGCAGGTTTATGGAGATAGAAAAACTAGAATTTGATTATTCAGTGATGAAATTGTATTACTAAGCTGGTTTAGAGAGATAGAAACGTTAGAATTCGATTCTACAGTGATTGTTTTGTATTACTATGCTGGTTTATGGAGATAAAAAGCTAGGATTTGAATTTACAGTAATGAATTTGTGTTATTACGTCGGGTTATAGATAAAGAAAAAATAGAAGTCAGTAGGAAAAAGGGAAACTTGGTGAAAAGGGACGAAAATGATATTTGTGATTTGTCCTTTGAAAACAAAGATATAAGTTTAAAATATTTTAAGTAGAAATCTGACAATGAAGTTAGAAGCAAGTACAACCTGATAACAAAGTTCTATCTGTGAAAGCGACAGATAGATGCTAGCTTTAAATTTTATTGTGATTTAACATGCAAGTAAAGAGAAAGACATTCTTTCCAAGGTTGTGGTAGATCTAATCCACAAGTATATTTATTCTGTAGAGTGGTTAAAAGTAATATCAATTACTATTATAAAAATGACGGATGGTAAGCTCTGTATAATGAATTCGAATCACTTAATGAATACCATAAGCATTTACGTTAACTCTTTGTATTGAATGCAGGAGATATTCAAAACATGAACATTATAAAAAAAAAACAAACAAAGATAGATACAAAGAGTGTTATCTAGAGTTTATTCAGAGAAATATAAATTATAAAAAAAAAATTGAAAAAGAAAATTCTAATACACACTGTTTCCTAAAAAAATTACACAAAAGTATTTGATTCAAGAGTTAATTTAATCTCATTAAGACCTGACATAGATTTTGGTAATCATACAAATGGAACACACTTTACAGATTTATTTAAAAGTGAAATAAAACATTTTAAGAACATCTTTCTAAAATTACAATAAATATAACTGAACAAATGTTGTTGTTTTTTTTATCTACGATTAAACCTCTTATCAATTAGGGAAAATGGAGGAATTCTCTCTCCCCTTCAAGATTATCAATCATTTTTAAGGGGAAATTTTTGCATAAAGAAACAAAAAACATTTTCACTCATTCACAGATTCTTCTAGGATGTATTTCGTCGTATGGCTATAGAGTGTCGATTTATTCAAGTGTCCACCATTCAGACAAAATTGTTTTTTCTGGATCGATTTAATAGACAAAATCAACAAAATCCAAAACGGCGGCCACCTGAAAGGTAGCCTATGGATTGAAGAGCTATGTTAGACAATGTTTTGGATTAACAAAAGATGCAAACGTTTGTTGCCTCGTCTTTTTCTATTTTTAGATTAAAATATGCTCGTTAGCTAATTCAATAACAATGACGTTAGGGCTATCATTTCGAAAAAGTTGAAGATCTTAAGCCATTTGCCTGACCACACCGACTCCGGTTTTTATCCAGGTACAGGTAGTTCTATAGAGCATAATTCTTCTACTACAGAGCCTCTCCATCTCTCAGTTGCCACAACTTTGCCTGACCAAACCGGCTCCGGTTTTCATCCAGGTACAGGTAGTCTATAGAGCATAACTCCTCTATTACAGAGCATCTCCATCTCTCAGTTGCCACAACTTGTGAGCTTTCAGACAGCTCTGCTGCTGAACCACTTCTTGGCTCTTCAGCACTGCAAGAGGTCACATTCACAAGGCTCGTTAAACCATGTGGAAGGCCGCGAAATAAAAAGCTGTTCACTTCGCGCAAAAGAAAAAAGAAGGGCCCGTGAAATCTGAAAATTTGTCTCTGGAGAAAAGGCAGGACGTACTGCTTAGAGCAGTATGCAGGCCACATGTATCTCTGGGCACAGGTTTAATCAGTTCTGCTGAGCTCAGGGACTTCAGTGGTGACATCGTCTTGGACTCCACTCTCAGCCTAGATGTGATCCAATCCTACTTTTCAGATAATGCTTAGTCCACACTCTCTGAGGGTGTAGCAAGTAGGCGGCATGCAGGCATCTATAAATGTGGGGAATGTAAAGAGCTTGATGATTTCACACAAAAGATGATCATGTGTTAGCAATGTCTCAGGTGGTATCATTTTTCATGTGCTATCGCTTTAAAAATGAAGGTGCCCACCTGGTTTTGCCAAGAATGCTTTAGTTGCGAGTAGACCATGAAAGAGAAAAGAAAATTTAATTTCACTAGATACTGGGTCAGTTGCCCTGCTATGGGGTTTGTCAACTTTTGGTGTATTTTAAGGGTGTCGAGCAACCATCTGGAATGTTATCAGTAATGCACGGCGACGAACTATTCAACTGTTAGTTCACTAGGTGAAAAGCCAGGGTCAAGTTATGGTTTCCAGTATTCAAAGTTACTTGTGCAAGCATGGAATGTCAGTGAATTTTATTCGATTTTTTTTCTTATAATTTCTTATAACTGTAAGATCATATGAATGTAAATAAAATATTCATTGATTAATTTTATTCTTTGGAGAAAGCAGGTGATTGGTATTGGTATTGGGTTTCTCTGATATACTTTTTTAATGCAATGTGCATTACCGTTTCTTAATAACATCAGTTTAAAATAAGCTACATGTATTTTCACAATTGGACCCTAAAAATATTATGATTTTGAGATTTCAATTACTTTTCTTTGCAGCCTACATTTTTCTTTAAATAGGCACCTACAGTTAAAGGGACACAATTAGCACAATTTTTAGCTCCCAAAATAACAGACCTTTAGTTCAACTTAAAGGGACACAACTCGCGCTAGTGTCCGAACAGGTACAGATGATTAAACTGGTTTCCTCTATCTAAAAATAGTATGATGTCCGAATATGCACCTGGCATTATCAAGACCTGTGTCCGAGGGACACAACTCGCGTTTATGTCCGAGTAGGTTCAGATGATTATAGGGAACGGGGTTTCCCTATCTAAAAATAGTCCTGTGCCCGAATGTGCACCTGGCATTATCAGATATAGATTAGATGTTGCTCGAGACTAACTCAATAATTATAGCAAATTTTCGGACTGACTGAAGGTAATAGATTTGATCTTTCTTTGGATTCTGTAGTGGTGTAGTTGGATCTCACTTAGCCAGCTCTATTTCTGACTTGACAGAAAGCTGTCATTCTGTTGAAGATGTTCAACAAACCTGGGGAAAATAAATCTCCTCAAAGCATATGAGCAAATCGTATAATTTAGCTTTTGGTGTCATGAAAATCCAAGGGGCCAATCCCAATTAAAGCTACCGGGTACCGGTAGATTGAATCTGAAAGTCGTTCCTACCATTTATTTTTTTGTCTTTGCATTTACATGGTGGCTGCTTCAATTTTCAGTTCACTATAACTTGATATGCATGTAGGTTGGTCATGAATGGACGGGACATTGTTCTTGTTGCTTGATGATTAGTTTTAAAAGGGATCAGCCGAAGCACATTTTGTATACATCTTCAAAGAGGTATGAATGGTGACAGGATATTGAAAAAAGAAATTCTTTTTTCTTTAATCATTTGCAATAGCGCTTCAAAAAAGGACAACTACAGTTGTCACATATATACATCTCATTTGATATTTTTTATAAATCCAAAACTGCATTTTAACATAATTTTAAACTTTCCGCAGTGATATGTTGAATTTAATTTAAAACGGAAAAAGAACCTATGAAGCTGTACATATTACAGTAAAAGTTGTTAGCAATAAATGAGAACTGTAGAATCTGATCTTAGTTTCTAGGAAAAAGGCCTTCATTCATTCTATTCAAATAATATACTTATCTTAGGACTCATACATGAACATCTTGGTACAATATGAAGTAGCGATAGAACAATGCAATATACACGTAGTTTACATTACCACATTCTAATATTTTCTATTAGGATCTTCCAAACATTCATGATTTGGGCTGAAGTATATCCTCAAACTCATTTCAAAGTGAGTTTAGGACAAACTTATGGTTATATTTTTTAGAGGAACCTGTATACTAAAAATACACACGCAGTTAAGATTTCAGATCCATAATCCCTGAATTTTAAGTTTGATTAACTTGAGAACTCACAATAACGGTATTTCAGTAGGTGCCGAGACTTTTATAGGATTTTAATGCTTATCTGCAGCAGCAGTTGTTGTAGCAATAGTAGTAGTAGTAGTAGTAGTAGTAGTAGTAGTAGTAGTAGTAGTAGTAGTAGTAGTAGTAGTAGTAGTAGTAGTAGTAGTAGTAGTAGTGGTGGTGGTGGTGGTAGTAGATGAAAAAGAAGTAAGAGCAGTTTATATGCCAAGAACTAACCTAAATGTTCTTTTAGCAATACAACATTTTATAGAATTTGGTGCAGTGAGTGTAGAATCCTTGTAAGAGTAAAACCTATGTCTAACCATCTGTTGTAAAGAAATTGTCCACACAGACTTGCAAGGCAGTGCCTAGAACTACTGTTAATCTAGCTCGATGTTAAGATCTAGACAAAGCGTAGGTTTATGGATTTAGATCTAGCGTTAAAGTAGATTATTAAGGTCTCAATCTGTATCTAGGGTTAGTTTAAATTAACGGGAAGGCCCACATGTGACTAATACCAACTCTATATCGAGATAATGTCGTTATAATTGAAGTTTACTTTGAGAGAAGTTTGTTGCTAATGTAAACAAAGAGATGGGACTGTCTGCTATTAGCGAAAATGTCTAACATTTAAGGGAAAAGAGGCTTATAAATTTTTTACACTTCTCGAAGGTTAGAAAATAATGGGTTTATTGGAATGGGGCTTAATTTTTGCAATGTTTTGAATTTTTAAGTTTCCTCATCGATGGAAATAATATAAATTAATCCAGCTCCGACCGACCGACCGAAACATTGTTTATCTTAAACTATAATCACAAACTAACTGCCTCTTTAATAAAGAAAACCATGAAAATAACTTGACGGAAGTCCATTATCAAGCTATAAATAGATTTTGCAGGTGTCAATTTAGCAACGCTCAGGCGGCGGCAGATCTAAAACCGTCTGGAATAGATCTTGATCTACTGGTTATAGTGTAAGATCTAAGAAAAGAATCTAAAAAAGTTGCTTCGATATTTGATGTGCTTAGGTGGTCTAGAAATGCTCGGTTAGATGGTACTCATTTTTGCCTATTTCTATTATTATTATTATTATTATTATTATTATTATTATTATTATTATTATTATTATTATTATTATTATTATTATTATTATTATTATTATTATTATTATTATTATTAATATTATTGAAAGTTCAAAGACCTCGGATCATAAGATATTGAATTTACAAATCGTTTCTTACATGCCTTTCAAAAACATTGACACTGATTAACTGTTTACCACAAATCACAAAAAAACACTTATTGCTTGTGACGGCAGGGTATTTCGAGGAATTGTATTACTAACTATTTTTTCAAATTACTTTCCGCATATTTGTTCCTTTCGTTGTTTTGTCATCTTTGAAACATACAATGCTGTAAATTTTTATTCTGTTAAGTGAATGCTTCTTTGAGGTTATATCGTATTAAGTTTCCCCATATGGCAGTTTTTTTCTTCTATTCTATTGCAAATTTGTGTAAAAATCATTTTCTATTTTCTTTTAATTAAAGAGTAGTCATGAAAATAGTACAATACACTCTAGTTCAGATACAATCAAAGCATACTTTTTTTTGCATTCAAAGTTCATTCTATTTACTGCAAAGGTAAAAATAAACAAATAAATATTAGTTAACATTTTTATTTCTGAAAATTATAACATTTTTGGTGCTTGGAACGCCATTTTATTGAAAGGTGATAAAGCATGTAAGCATTGAAAGCACTGCAAATAAAAACAAATGTTAAAAGTATATAGAACATAATTAACAAGAGCACCAAAGTAAATTCTTCCCATTTTAATTCTTCTTTTTAAATAACTTGAAGCACCAAAGGGTAGATTATGACCTTTGTTTAAAATTTTTTTTTACCATGAAAGGATGGCTTTCAACAATGAAGACCTAGTTCAGAGGAACTTGTTCAGAAATGTTTCAGGATACTTAGTCTGTAAACTTACAATGACGTATTTTTAACAATTTACCTTTAATGGCCACAGGTAAGATTTCCACACAAAGTACAATGCCCTTTATCCCCACCCTTTCCTGAAAACCCTTCATTAAAATGATATAAAAGTAAAGATTGTCTTCCTTGAAAACAAGCATCAGCTGTACATTGTAATTTTTAAATTGACAGGAAATACATGCATAAAAGCACAACATTGAAACGGCAATTAACAAAAAAAAAAACAAAACAAAACAAAACAAAAAACAAAACAAAAAAACAAAAACAAAGAAGCAACATTGCAATTACAAAGTACTACCGGGACTACAAACAAGATGCAAACGTAATGATGAATTATGTACACGTGATGATTATTTAGAATGAACAAAAAAATGATAATAGCATTATAGTTTAAGTCTCCGTGTGCTTTGCTAAGAAATCTAATGCGTTATTTTACATAATCTATATTACCCAATTAAAGAGAGATCCATGTAATTAAGTCTAGGCAACGTTAAGAAATTTCTTATTCAACCTTAATTCTTCCTCTTGGTCAACAATTGTTCTGTAGCGAGGACAACTTATGTGTCTGTAAATAGTTGCACAGACTTTGACCACTGCCAGCAAACAAGATGCGGTCAACAGTACAATAGTGAAGACAGAGTTTCTCGCGCCTGCGCTGTAGTTTTTGTCGAGGCTTCCGCTGAGGGCAATAATTAGTACAGCATAGGGTGTGAGGGTGTAGCGGGTCCACCGATCCAGCAGCAACAGGTCTGTAGCGGCAAACACCGCGATCTCTACCGAGAGGACAGACAACGCAGCGGTAGCGGCATCGTCCACGCTGGCAATCTTGCTACCGCTGTAGGTGAGCACCATTGCAAAGTTGAGCAGAGTTGCCACGGAAACCCAGGTCCCCTGGATGGCCAGGCCGTTGTGGACAAGTCCACGGGTGAGCCAGATTTCCATGGTTCTCCATTGCTGGACCAAGTACGGGGAAGCTCGATCTAATGCCCTGTAGGAGAAAACCAAAGAGAGGTACATTCCAAGAGAGTACAGGATCAACGCTACAAAGGCAACCTCAAGCTTGAGACGGTCGAAGCTTATGAGCCAGGCTATACCGAGACAGGAAGTGGTTGCGGCCAGAGCGAGCAAGACTGCTGGGATAAACTCAGGGTTGGAGTAGGCAGGTTTCCCACCAGAACCTTTGCGGCAGATGTTGACCACGGAGTAGATGACCCATAGCGCCTGCCAGGTGTAAATGAATCCCCAGATGCTGAAGGTCCACCCGGCAGGTGTGATTGCTGTGTAGAAGTAGTCGGACAACTCGCTCGTGGTGTTCTTGAATATTACTGTAGAAAAAATATGTTATATGTTTCCATATCATTGGATGGAATATTTTTTCGAGAAAACTCTTAAGCATGGTGATTACAAAAAGACAGAGAATTTACGTTCCTTATAGAAATTTGCAAAATAATAATGCAGGGGAAGAGGAAAGGCATTTATTTTTATATTTTAGATTGGAGCTTGAAGGAAAAGAAAAACACACTTTTCGACAAATTGGAATAATTCGAATAGAGGTGTTTCAAACCCAGAATAAATCAATATCACAAAATAACCAAAGAGGTAAAATTTTAATTATAAATTCTCAAAAAATGTTTTTTTTTTTACAATTTAATTCGTCCTACATTGACTTATATATTTTCCTATTCAATTGCAATATTGCAAGACTTGTGTACAGATCTTATGAAACCGATTTGTTGAATGAAGAAATAACAATGGTGAACAATATTGTTATGAAAGGCGAATATAATTTATAAATATACAAACTTCAAGTGTTAGCCTTGTGTATTCATATTGTTATTATGTACACTTATTTAGTTGTCTGAGGGACACTGAAGAACTTACTTCCATCACCTGCTCCATTAAGGCCATTTATGATGAAGGATACAATCATGGCCACAAAGTTAACTATTGCAAGCACTGGGTACAGCATGGTGATAGCTTTGATTTCTACTGTAGTCTATTGACTGAAATAAAGAAAGAAAATAAATAATTAATTGAATTAAAATTGGCTGTAAGAATCCCAGTTAAAAAAACGTTGAACGCTAATTTAAACCAAGTTAAGTATTTCATGTAAGCGGCTTAGTGATAGTTAAAGAGCTTCAAAACAATAGCTGTGAAAAATTGAATGTATGGCAAATACAAGCAAAATTTGATAGTCGAAGTAACATTTCTCTCATTACTTTGACAGGCCTTTCTACCAAATCTCTGATAAGTCAGTTGGTGACAGCTATTTCCTTTGAGTTAAACTTATGTGAACTGTAATACTGTCAGGTTAAGATACTTTTAATTTTAGTATTTAAGCACCTTTTAAGTTATTTTTTAAGGCGACCTGTGTCAATTGTTTAAAAGACTAGGGCGATAATATCGTCCTATATACTGAAACATTTTATGATGTAAAAGAGAATTTAACACAGAGTTCTACAATTTGCTAAACAACCCAAAAATATGTCTTTAGTTCATGAGAGTGTGAGAAAAAATGGAGGGTGCATCATACAATTAGAAACATACGGAGAGGAAAGGAATGACAAGCCACAGTACAAAATCTTTGTTTCTACACAATGCCGTTACAGCCTTTATCTTGGCATGGTGCACGTTATATGACATTTATAGAAACTGTTAATTACAAGAAGAATTGTGTACACCCACCGCACGATGCACAATTTTGCAAAGCAATTTTTCTGAAGTCACTAGAATGGGT
>JAWDGP010003607.1:355000-427500 GCA_033675545.1 Elysia crispata
AATTTTATCATTTTTATGCTCATTGGTCTAGGCTCAAGATGAATTCATTGATGTAGCATAACTCATGTTTAATCTCATCCTCTCTACATATGTTTTAGAGCAACTTATCTTTAACCCCCCCCCCCCCCCCCCCCAAAAAAAAAAAAAAAAAAAAAAGAAAATAAAACAAAAACAAAACAAAAACAAGAACAAAAAAACAAAAACAAAACAAAAACCAAACTACCCCCCCAAAAAAAAAAAAAATAAAACAAACAAAAAAAACAACAACAACAAAAAACCAAAAACCAAACAAACAAAAAACTAAACCAAAACAAAACAAACAAATAAATAAATCTTTATCAAAACTAACCAATAGGATTGTTTTGATTTGATGAATATTGTAAATTCCTATATCACTAACATAAACAAGATGAAGTAGTACCCGACTTTCACCTAGAACAAAGGAACGCAAATAGGAGAAGACTTCAGCACTAATCCTGAGATCTGACAGAAGGTATCTGGTGGAGTCCGAATTCTTGTATGCTCAGATTTGTTGCACCCTGACCCTAAGAGACAACACTCCAATCTCTTCACTCCGCCAGGCGAGAATCGCACTGGGTATTAGGACACCAAAATATAATTTTTTTTTAAAGCCCTTGTTTTTTTTTATTTTTTTTTTGTCAATAAGAACCGGTTTCCATTTCTATTAATGTTTTCAATAAAATATAACCTAAACGAAAGGAATAACATATTTTGTGTAGCAACAATGCATCGTAGGTGCAGGGTAAGGCTGGAAAGAAAGGCCTGGTCTCATTTCTTTTATTACATCTCCAAAAAAAAAAAACGTTAGAGAATTATTTTTAGACGTTAAAGGCATTCCATACTTTACTAACCACTTTGATTCATACAAATGTATCCATTGGGTCAGTATCATTTATCTTCATTGACGGTGAACTGTCTGTGTGTTTGAGAACTATGGAGATCCATTGTCGTTCCCTCAGATCATCATAGCGTCATGCTCGATGTTTTGGCTTGAGCTTATCTTGGCTGCCCTTTAGCCTGCTGCATGCTCTAGGCGAGATCCATAGACCCAGGACCTAAACCAAAATCGTAGTCTCTTTTGTTTCCAGTTTAAGTTGAAAAAAAAAATTGAAAGAGAGCACAAGCCATCGTATATTTTAAAGTGAAGAATATATGACACTAATCTAATGATTTCCAATACCAAAACCCAGGTATTTACATGTAATGGGGGAGAATTGGCAGATATCTTCTTTTATAGCGGAACGTTAAGGAAGAAGGTTTTTGCCGAATTTAAAACACACCAAATAAATGAAAAAAAAAATAAACAAAATAAAGCGACACAGCATCTTGTGCCATCAAAGAGTTTTCGATATCAAAATATCACTTTAATAACTAAAAATCGCCTCAAACCATTGTCGATAGGAGGAGTTTTGGAGGCCAGAGTAACTTTTTTCTATAAAAAGCTCGAGATTATTATGACATCAGGATATTATAATAGTTGGCATGATTAAACAGATCTCATACTAAATAATTTTATCCAGAAGGCAAATTAATGACCATTATATTCGAAATCCAAGTAGGCCTAAAGAATGATTATATGATTAGAGCTAGCTTAATGAGTCAAACAAACATAAAAAAAAAATTACTGCAGAAATTCTCATAGAAATTTTCAAGAGGGGTTGTAAGAAGTTTTTAATAATCAGGAAAAATGTTAAGTTAAAAAAAAATCGTTGATGTGAGAAGTTTTATATATAGAATCATCAACTTATTGAATATTTAAATGCATCGAAGTCTGAATGCAATTTTTAGACTCAGGCCTCCACATAGTTATAGATTATATCTTGTTAAATTAAATAAATTAAATCTTCAAAGCTTTGTAAATAAATAAATAAATTGTACATCCGTTAATTAAAAAAATCCACAGTAAAACAAAACAAACAAACAAAAAAAAGACAAAAAGAAAAAAATACCATGTCTAGACCAAAATTAGAAAAGATAACGATTTTGCAAATTTACCAACTTTTTTTCTATTTTTTTTTTTTTACCAAAAAATGCAGAGCGACAAGACGTTTAACTTTCCTGCGGGCATTAAGGTGAAAGTAGCTTTAAACGTATCGTGGAGAGACTGCTATGGATAGCGTTTGTCCAATCTCATTCCCGTGCAATACTATCAACTTCAAGCATTGTACCAGATTCACCACTTGCATCTTCCGGGCCAGAAGTTTTATAATCCAAATACCTTTCATTTTGAGGTGGAATTATTGTGGTTTTTAAATCCTTATTATGAGAAAAGAAGTATCACTTTTTTTTTATCCGCGTGATTTATTACAGTTACAAGGGAAGTTACCCATGAATCACACTATGACAGGAAATTATACACGGCTACTTCTCTTAGTTATAAACACTAATACTTTTTTGCCATTGACCTTCACGTATGCTTTGTATAGTACTACCTTCCACCTGAATATGACTACTAATTCATCATCCTGGTTTATCCCATTAAAATTTCAATGAACCTGACTAAACAATAAAGCAAATGGACGCCGATGGTCTTGAGACTTCTGACCTAAACCTATGATCTGCGAACTTGTGAGGCTCGAAACTGCACTCAGCTTTTTGTGGACTTAAGTTGTTTTCATTATTTAATGGTATTTTCAATCTTTCATTTTTTTCAAATAAAAAACCTGGTTTCCATCATTTAAAATAATGTTTTAAAATAGAATTCAGCCCAGTTGCTGGAAATAGCATTAAAGCGTTGAATGTTCTGTTATTTCTCAGATAGTCATCTAATATCAGGGCTCAACTAATAAGGTGAGACCTACTTAGCTATCTTCCATCACGACTTAACTAATAAGGTGAGACCTACTTCACTATCTTCCATCACGACTAAAGTAATAATGTGAGACCTACTTCACTATCGTCCATCACGACTAAAGTAATAAGGTGAGACCTACTTCACTATCTTCCATCACGACTAAAGTAATAAGGTGAGACCTACTTCACTATCTTCCATCACGACTAAAGTAATAAGGTGAGAACTACTTCACTATCTTCCATCACGACTAAAGTAATAAGGTGAGACCTACTTCACTATCTTCCATCACGACTAAAGTAATAAGGTGAGACCTACTTCACTATCTTCCATCACGACTAAAGTAATAAGGTGAGACCTACTTCACTATCGTCCATCACGACTAAAGTAATAAGGTGAGAACTACTTCACTATCATCCATCACGACTAAAGTAATAAGGTGAGACCTGCTTCACTATCTTCCATCGCGACTAAAGTAATAAGGTGAGAACTACTTCACTATCTTTCATCACGACTAAAGTAATAAGGTGAGACCTACTTCACTATCTTCCATCACGACTAAAGTAATAATGTGAGACCTACTTCACTATCTTCCATCACGACTAGAATGTCCAGTAAGAGAAAATCTGCCAGATTCAAATTAAAGCGAAATAAAACACTGCACTGAAGTAACTTTAAAAAATGGAATATCTATTTTTCTATATTTTTTTATTCATCTGCCTCTGCATGATACTCGGAAAAAAAAAAAAATTAAAAACAATAAAAGCATCCAAATCAATAATAATGCTCCATTCAATCTTTAATTCCAAACAAAGTGATTTGATGAGAATTGATAATATTGCTATCTCAAATGCGAATAGTATTAAAAATGTAAAGTTCTTCGTCGTCAAGAAATGTCGAAGGGGCGCCACTGACCTGGGGGCAGAGCGACTGGCCAGAGATCAACACTGACCAATCCTCGTAGATTGGAGTACCTGCTTTGTTATTGGGTGCGTCTGAAGTCTCATCTTCCCAGCCCCGCTAAGCTTAACTAGCACGATGAGCAAACGGGTCTAAGATAACCCAGAGGGATCATTTTAATTTTTTTTTAAACAATCGCATACAGAAGAGTTTTGAGATTTTTTTACTTGGTCGTACAAAGTGTACTTTTTATAGATATGAATTGTAACAAATTGTTAAAAACATATTAAGCGTCAAATTGCATGATATCCCGTATTTATCAGATAGGAGTAAAGAGAATCAGAATCAAGGCAATTTAAATTTCTGAAAAAAACCAGAAAAGTTCATTTATATAATCTACAGTATATATTTAAATTATTATGACCTGTTGAGATTCACAGTGACCAAGCTTCAGACTTTGAAAAAATCATTATTTGATTGCTAAATGCTTCGGGTATAGTATTTTACCACAATTAATTATGGCATAAGTTCTTTTTTTTGTTTGTCTCATTTGAGCATAGACTATCTTTCAAAATTCATTTTCAATCGTGGCCAAAACTTTGTAAGCATTTGTTTGGAAAATGATTTTCTTCCATCATGGGTCTAGGACGAAAACAATAAAAAGCAAGGTTTTTTAAAGTCCAAATCTATTTAAGACCGTTTCTATTGCTCCCTCTTTGTTTGAATCTACATGGACTTAAAATTAACGTCTAGAAGGATCTTGAAATAGACTGAGAAAGTACAGGATTAGCTGTTTCTCTGTGATATTTTCCCTTGCGTTGAAGATCAAAGCATGTTCATATTTCCAGATTGCAATTTCACGAAGAGCAATACTCCAAAGTTAAAAGTCATGAATCCTGTTCTATATCGGATGCCATAGTTCTGTATTATTATTATTATTATTATTATTATTATTATTATTATTATTATTATTATTATTATTATTATTATTATTATTATTATTATTATTATTATTATTATTATTATTATTATTATTATTATTATTATTATCATTACTATTATTATTATTATTACTATTACTATTATTACTATTATTATTATTATTATTATTACTATTACTATTATTACTATTATTATTATTATTATTATTATTATTATTATTATTATTATTATTATTATTATTATTATTATTATTATTATATTTTTTTTACTGTAGAATACTTTTCCCCTTTGCTATAATTATTTTAAGTATTTTTTTCTCACTTATTTGGGCACCTCAAACATACAGAACAATAAAGTACCTCAAGTACCGCACACAAACAAAATAGAAAAGATTCAGCGCTAAAAGAGTACATGTTTTCACATTAACTAGAGTAGGCACATTTCAACTAGACATTCTTTATGGGCCAATTGAAAACAAAAGTTTTGTCTTTCGGAAGCTTTATTCAGCAAAACATGATACTTTTAAATTATTTTAAAGATTTTAAAGGGTCTTTATCATACAAATTATTGAAAGTTGTCTTTAAGAGATTCATTTCAACTGAAAGATTACATTCTTGACTTTTCCATAAAAAAAATCGGAATTTTTTTTTAATGGCAAATACACTATAATTATATCTCTCATTACCTTAATAAATATCTTTTTCTACCTATCTGTCCCTCTCTCTCCCTCTCTGTATCTTTTTGTATTTCATTAGGTAGGCTGATCGCCTTCGTCAATACTTCTTGTCTCTGTCACACAGCAGTTTCCCTTTTTTCTCCCCTCCCCCCCCCACACACACACACACAAAGCTTCTTTCTCTCTCTTAACCATTTTCAGAGATTACCACAATTAAATCTTATCATTTGACAAAAAGAAACTATAATTACAGTAGTATTCAACATTTCTTTTTTTATTGTCTAGATTGGTCTGGCCTTGCACATGTGTTAAACCTCCAAATGTTTCAAACAAATTGGTACAGCAGATAAGAGGTTTTTTTTTTCCATCCAATGCATTGGCAAGAATATAAACAGGTTTCTATCACTGTTTATTATCAAAGTCTTTTTTTACATTAGAAACGGTTTAGTCAATCAAATCAATTCAGTCGATTAAGAGAACGGCATAAAAAAGAAACGGTTGACGGATTACAATGTTAATATTGTTAAAGAAATATTTGCATACATCACCATTATTTTCTCAAATTGACATTTGTTTTTTCAGTTGCAGCTTTGTGGGTGTATGTAATGAAGGATAGAACATAATATGCAAAAGTAATGCTGCGTTTGGATGCTTTTCATCAGTTTTCCGTTGACTCACATTTTGCAACGCTTCAACGTAAAGACGAAAAAAAAAAAAAAAAAATCCGCACATCGCAAAAAATCTGATTTGTTTTGCAATGCTATTAGTATGATAAAAATACAGCTTTGGATAGATACACTTTAAACTTCTTTTGAATAAAAAAAAAATAGAAAACAAACAATGAAATAATGTAACAAAGTGAAAAAATATTTTTGTTTCATGTGGAAAAATCATGTAAAGAAAATTTAAAAAAATAGTTATATAAACCCATTACTGAAGGAAAGACATAATTAATTTTATCAAAATTATCCTTAAAGCACCCACAGAAGTGTAAATATCTGAAGAAAAATATTGGTAAAAATGAAAAATGGATTTCAATATACATTGTAGACGTCGGGATAAAGACATATTACATGTTCTCAAAATAAATCCTTAAGTTTTCCAAAGATGGGCATATAGCGCGGAATTAAATATGACAAGCCAGGGCAAAAGGAGAGGAAGGGGGCACGGGGGCGGAGGGAGAGAGAGAGAGAGAGAGAGAGAGAGAGAGAGAGAGAGAGAGAGAGAGAGAGAGAGAGAGAGAGAGAGAGAGAGAGAGAGAGAGAGAGAGGGGGGGGGGGAAAGGGAGAATGTTAATCATAGAGAGATACAGACATACAAATAGGCCACAGTTTTCACAGAACGTTTGCCTATATACAGAAAAACTGTAATTTCATTACTGGTTTTAAACTATCTGAAAACAACAGAAATAAGATATTCCCCTCATACTTCCATCTTACTTAGATTATTAAATAAAAAAAAACATCAACAGTAAAGAAACTGATTATGGGAGTGGAACTTCTTTCCAAAACATTAATTTATAGGGGCGTGCTATGTCCAAGTGTAGTAAATACTACCACTTGAGTAAGACTTGCCTAATTGGGAGAAACAGAGATGCCGTCAGTGTGTGCTAACAGCGCTTTATTAATGGTTCTGAACAAAGTTTATCCTCTATCAACGACAAGAGAGAACTAGTCTATTGATAACGACTTATGCGAGTTTTTTTTTTTTCTTTTTTTTTAGTTCAGCGAGCATGCTTGCCCTCTGAATAGTTTCTTATAATTTATTTAGCTGCAAAACATTATATTTATGTATCATATTATTCTTTAACGGTGAAGAAAATTGGACAG
Source organism: Elysia crispata (assembly GCA_033675545.1). NCBI lineage: Eukaryota > Metazoa > Mollusca > Gastropoda > Plakobranchidae > Elysia > Elysia crispata. The sequence goes on from JAWDGP010003607.1 coordinate 362,160, forward strand.
TCTTTGGTAAATATTTGAGGCAGACCAGATTGTGGTGAAGCTTATTTTAACATAAATTGTTCTCGGATTGTTTAGAGCCACCTGAGACACCATATAGTTTTTTAAATAAACAGGAGGGCATCTAAAACAGCTGCTGTGTGTTTCTATACTATCAAATAATTGTAGTGGGTTGAATAAAAAGAGTCTTATGCTTTTCATGTGATGCAGAAAAAAAATTGTTATTGAACTATTCAAGCAAATTTTAGAGCTTGTCCCATCAAAATTCTATCAGTAACTTCAGAAAACATAAAACTAATAAATAAAACCATAATGTATAAGGAAGAAAAAAAATTAATGTTACGGGAAAAGTAAAAGAAACATTCTACTGAAATTGCTATATTCTTTCGCCGATACACAACTCAATGACTAGGAGGGTTCTGAAAATGAATATGGTTTATTGTGTTATATTTAAGTGTCTCATTTTAAGCAATAGAGACTTACAAACTTTCCTTTAACGAAATTCGCTGAATGGACTCAATGCCTTTTAAGATTTACACACGCACAGAAAACGCCTGCATCTCAAGATTACAAAGAAGCTTTATTTAAATGCGGCTTATGAAGTCAATCAAACCTTAGAGCGACATACGTATAATACAAAATAAAAATATTAATCATCTTTGGGTATCTATTACTCGAAATCATTTTTATTTGATCAAAGACTTATGCTGCTCTTTTGCGAATCTAATTATATTCTCTCTGTGGCTCACGTGAGTGGAGGCATCTACACGGGCTCATACATGACCGAACATTCTTTTAATTTTATTTCTATGTGTCAAGCCTTTCTCTTGAGCCGTCAATATTTTAAAGAGACAATAGGTTTACCCGTACCGCCGATTCCAACCAATATCTGCGATTAAATTTCATAAAGGGAAGAAGCATATAACTTATATTCCTAGGGAATTTGAAGTGGAAAATGGTTGCAACAAAAGGGCAAGGTGTAAAGTTACATCTGAAAAGCCAGCATGATCAAATGGATCCTCATGCTGCCACGATCATTTGGGAAGCAATGAATTCACTTCTATAATCTTTGGATACAACAACACACTGGAAGGAAAAAACTAACAAAATGATAAAGGATTTATATATATATATATACAAAGACGTATATATGTATCCACTGTTGGTCAGTAAAGAATAATGTTTTGCATACTTCGGTTCTACCTGAAGCAACTGGTCTATTTCTCTTTCACAGGGACTTAAAGTGCCAATGGAATAAAATTATAATACATATTATTCATAGATCACATGTCAGCAGTCATGGTTGCATAACCTTCACGTTCAGTCTTAATTAAAACTGTCGCTTTTATTTTGGAAATCTAATCACCCATGTTTTGTCATGACGTTATGAATCATTTCATTTTAAGTACGTGAGCTACATAACTGCTTTATTAAAGAAAGCAAGCGACACACCGCAGCGATATTTCGCACAAATGTCGATGGACATATTACACCCTGTTGCCAGTTGCAATTAGAACTGAGGTAAAAAAGATGCAACAGTGGGATGTTCAAACGTGGAGAAAATAAGAGAAGTATGCGATTTGGCAAGCGCCGTCAGCATTACAGGATCATTTACGAATTAAAAGAAATTTTTTTCACAGTGGACGCGTTTCTCGTTATCTACATTTAGTCAGTTAGCCTGAGAATATGATGAAATACACTATTAATTTCAATTATAATATGTTGATCGCAAGGCTATGAGCCTCAAGACTTTATCTCTACTCTAATATTTGAACACAAGCAATGGAGGTTAGGGTGCGACCCGCCCATCTACCGCCTTCTCGTATTCATAGGAGGTGGGCGTGTCTTCATCGCCTGACATCTCGGTATGTGTCTCTCAGCTGCCGTCTCGTTGAAAGTCCGCCCACAGTGAGGACAAGGCACCAGATCTGGATTTTGCGATGGAGGGGGCGGAGCCAACTCTCTCAAATCCTTTCCTTCCTTTTCATATTCTGTGACTTTCTTGGCGTAGCGCAGCGATTGGATGAATTCCTCATGTTTAGCCCGCCAGTTGGATTTCTTTTTCTGCGGAGGGAGACAAATTTAACCCATTAGATCGATCCTTTATTTAAAATCGGTTAAACTCTCAATTTGTAGACACATCTGCTCATACCTAGAAGCTTAGTTGGTATTGGACCAAATGGATGTCGCACAATATAATATACTTCTTATCATTAACTCGAAATAGACAAGCCCCCAAATCAAACTTTGCAAAAGATTTGTTTTAACGTAATTCTTTTAATCCTCAGGATGACAAAAGTTGCTAACCCAAATGTTCTATTTAAATTAATATTCATTGATTTAACTGGCACAATTGTAAAATCACATATAAAATCCAAAGTAATCCTTCTAAACTTTAACCCCTTCCGTAGTCATATCTATATAATTTTATTAGATTTCACTCTGCAAATGTAGATCATAACCACCACAATTATATTTCTAACCTGGTTTTCACCATGTTAGCCTTGATCATCTTCATTTCTCACAGACAGTATGCATGAATTCCTCAAACAGTTCAAACGGTGGTGCATTCCTAAAGTTTAACACATTTTTGCCTACAAATATCCAGCAACACTGTTACAGCAAAGTGGTTCTCCAACAGAAAATTACACGGACTTGAAGGTTGCTAAAGCTGATACCAACAAGAACTGATTAGATACAAATATAACTCCAGAAGAGCATAGCCTATTTATCAGACCTGTTTCAGGACAAAAGGAGATAAAATACCTCTAAACCGGGAATGCCATGCCTGGCACCAACTTGATGGAGAAGGAACTGATGATGTTTAGACTCCGCAATGGCCACAACAAAGTAAGCCATCAGAACCACATGCGACAGAAGATCGGAGACAAAATACTAAAACTTCTGACTTTTTTCCTCGTTTTGTCAGCTTTTCAAAAATAGCGTTTAATACTCTTTGGAAAACCCTTCGTATGATGTTCGTCCATGACGGCAGTTTGCAGCATCAATCAAATCTCAGAGTGACCTTAAATCTTCTATAATGAGAGGCCAGATGCACAGCCAATGACCCTCAAACCATTCTGACTCTTCGTGACTTAAAAACAGCTGTACGTCAATATCATAAAATGCCATAGTTTGAAAATGTTTAGAGAAGATGAAGAGAAAGAACAATGTTGAACTATAGTGAGTCGGTAATGTGGCCCAGTTTTGTACCAGTACTCCATCATAAATTATATATTTTCAATTCGTTGCCTCAAATTAGGATGGGCGCCTGACCTCTATAAACCTCTATCATGCTGTGACAGACGATAATGTTACTGCTGAAGGTGAGAGGGACTCAGAAGAAAGTTCTGAATAAGTCATGAATTTGGAGCGATTGATTCTCCTACAAAGAGATGGGACCATTGCTTGAGCTGCAGCTTCATAGAGAGCCAGAACAGCTTACTATTCTTCAACCCTTTTTAAATACCTTTGTAACTGTGTGGATCATTATCAAATTAAACGTTCTTACGGTCTGCGATTTAAAAGAATAAAAAAAGCTAGGAGAGCTAAAGGAAATGAAGTCTTATAATGTATATATTTAAGGCAAAATGCGGCTATTACAACTCAGCACTAAGGTTTCTCTGATCAAATTTAATTATTTGAAATAAAAATCGCCTGAAAAAGCTCAACCCAATTAAAACTTATTTTAGATATTCTGCTAAGTACAGGTAAAATCATTTTAGCGTCGTCAATGTAATTAGATAAATATAGATAGATAATAGATTGATATGTAAATGTGTAGAGAGTGGAAGGAGGAGGATGAGGAAGGGCAGAACAAAATGAGGGACAAGGTGGTGGATGGACAAAGAGACGAGCAAGGATATCGATCGCGACTCACAGGTGGGTCTGCCTTCCTGTTCTTTCCGGCGTATTTCGCCATTTCAGTTCCCTCCACTCTTTTTTGGGCGGCGTTAAACTCCTTCCGCGGCTTGTTGGCCTTCACGCAAGCATCCTGGTGTTTCTTGAGACGATCCTGAGCGAACTTTCGGCCGCACTGTCTGCACGGTACAAGAGAGCCTACCGAACCTTTAGCATCAGAAGAAGCTGCAGCCTGCAAGTAAAAACGTGCGTCACTTCCGGCCATGGCTACGGGTTTTTCATCAATGGGCGGGGCATTATCGGACCTAGCTCGGAACGTGTCATGTGCATTGGGGTGACGGGTGGTAGATATTGGTGAGTTGTTCTCATCGTCGTACTCTTGATAGTCAGATGCGGATGATATCCTCGCGGAGTACTGCTGCTGCTGCTGCTGCTGCTGTTGCTTCTTGGCCAAGCGTCTCTCTTCCTCTGCCTGCCGTTTGGCTGCCTTTCTATCCTCTTCTAGCCGCCTCTTCTCTTCATCTTTTCTTCTCTTTTCTTCTTCTCTGTTTCTTTTTTCCTCCTCCCTCTGACGCTGCTCCTCTCTTTTCCGTTCCTGTCTCTCATCTTCCTCCTCTTGTTTACGTTGCCTTTCTTCCTCTTTCCTTCTCTCTTCTTCAAGCTTCTTTTGTCGGGCGCGTTCAGCGGCCTCTCGTTTTTTCCTCAAAGCCGCCTCCCGTCTCTCCTGAAAGGATTCAGGATATTTAAGTGCTATTTATAATAAGTGATAGCGTATCATAACATACAGTTTTTAGTTAAAAAGGTCTCTTAGGTATACCGCAAATATTAATTGTTATTTATTTCACATCTAAAATACCAATCAATATAATTAAAATATTTAATAATAGCAGAGACGAAATGTTATGCTGCTTTTTGTGTTTGAAAATTTTGCTTCCACAGAAAATAAGTGAGTGATCAAAAAACAGTAGAGATATAAATTTGGCACGAAAAAAAAGAATGAAAAAAAAATCAAGAAATGGTCTTAAAGCACAAAGTTTGAAATAATAAAAAAAAAAGATTTTAAAAAGTTAAAGCAAATTACTAAACATTCAAGGGTAAGAAGTGATTTGGACACGGAGCAAATAACAGAAAACAGTTTTACAAAGACAATCGCATGTGCAGAGTATAAGTCGTGATAGGACAGGGAAAATGTCACACCATGCGAGGGAAAAAGAGTTACACCATTTTTTAATGCCAACATGGCGAAAAACAGTGACGCCTTTGACACCCCTTACTGATCAAAGCAATTTAACCTCACTCTTTTTTCTCAGTGCTTTTATTATTTCATCTTGTTTATCCAAGTCCTCATAATATTCATCACCATTCTTTTCATCATCACATTACCATCTCCATCCACCATTATTAGTAGTAACAACCACCACCACACCATCACCACCACAATTATCAACATATTCTTCGTACCACCAACACCACCATCATCATCATCATTATTATTACTACTATTATTATTAGAATATCAGTAGCTACTACATGAAGAGGAAAACAAACATCAAAATTATGTTCGCCTCACCCTTATTAAGATATTATGTCATTGCGAAATCTACAGAAAACTGATTTTGACTTCGCGCATTGTGAACAATGTACCTTGTATCAATGTTGGGACCACACAACATGATTAAAAAAAATAAAATAAAATAAAAAAAATAGTAAAAATCTTAAAGTAAATCGACTTAAGCTAACATGTGACAGCATTAGGACTGATTAATGGCTTTAAAGTCGACCTTATTTTCATTGCATGTTTATTCTCTCCTCTTCTACTTTTTTTTACTCTACACCAATCACATAAATGTTGCAAACAAATTCTCGCTTTCCCGCTGTTTGTCCCCAGCTCGAGGGCCATTAACCTGCGACCAGCCGGGAAGTGTTTATGTGCTGCAGCCTAGCAACCATTCAGTGCCATCCTTCTGTTGAACTGGCTCACACACTGTCAGCTAGGAACACTACAAAGTCACCAACAGTGTGTGACCGCGCTCAACAGCAATAATTGAATGCTGAAGTTTCGCTCGATTTAAAGCTAAAGTCCACGTAATGGTTTTCACTTCACTTAAAATCTTTTCATGTCTGCGCATTTTTGTTGTTTTCTAAATCAATAAGAGAAATAGATAACATGAGGATAACATGAGGATCAAATTATGGTACGTTTACTGTAAAGTAATGTCAAAATGGAAAATGAAAGTTTTCAAAGTAAAAACTGAGGGAAGACAACAAATTAAAAAAAAAAATAATTAAAAAATAGATAATGAACCTGATGAAATAATCTAGAATTTATAAAACAACAGGTTGGTTGAGTACAGAGTCAGAATTCAAATATTACTGTCGAAATCTAGATACTAGATTTTTATCGGAATTGTACATGTTAAAAAAAAAATAAAAATTGATAGAACATCAGTCAAAAAAAAAGAAAAAAAAAAGAGAAATTACTACAATCAGAGACAACAGCAACAACAATAATAATAAATAATAATAATAATAATAATAATAATAACAACAACAACAACAACAACAACAACAACAACAACAACAACAACAACAACAACAACAACAGCCACAACAACAACACGGCATCACTATCGTCATCGAGTATCCTTGATTAAGAAGAAAACTTCCATCAGTAAAATTAACTTTTTTATTGTTTGCCAAAAATTAAGCCATTAGGAACTTATGAAATGAAATTATTCTTTGCGCATCATTGTAGTTGTAAACAGGATAAACAACACTTGCTACCCCAAAAAAATCCCAACAGAAAAACAAAACAAAACAAAAAAAAAAAGAAAAACAAGAGAACGGACTTCAAACTTAATCTGTATAAAGTTGAAATCCCTTTCGTTTCAAATTATTTTTTACACGGTACCGTGGTATACTTTTTTTTTTTCAAACATACCCATTATTCGTTTGTTTGAGTTACGTTTCCAACGAAAATGAAATTTGTTTTTGGCAGCTCAGAACCCTTTTCATTTCTCGATTTTTTTTTATAAATAAAACTGTGTTTTATAGCAAATTTTTATGTAATGCATACAGCGAGCTAACTGAGCGCACATAACACGAACATTTTTATGGAGGAGCTAGGCTCGCAAAAAAAAATAAAAAATAGTAATAATAATAAAAGATTCACTCACCACACAGAGCAATTGAAACACAACATTTAAAGCTGCAGCTGGTAATATTGAGCCTTTACATTAACTGATACCACGTTCTTATTACAAAATAAAGCTCAAATTTTATTTCACAACATATGATATTAAGGTCTGAAGTTCGCTGAAAGCCACCCAAATCACGTGAGCAGTACTTGTTTGTTTGACGCCCATTCGAAAATAATAATAAAAAATTATTATAACGGGATCACGCAAGCCATGTGAGTGGCAAAACATTTTTCTTTCACCATGCACGCGTTTAGATGGTGTTTGAATATTTAATTTTCAAGCATGAGTGATTCAAATATGCACATAATACTTTCTTTGTGTTTAATCTCACCTTTGTATTCTACTTTAGATTGTCTAAAGGACAACAGAAAGAGAAGATAACTCCGATTTAGTTCACACAGTAGTACAAAACGCTCTTTTATAAAAAAAAGGCTTAATATCTCTATACAAAAAAAAAAAAAAAAAAGAGAACTCGAAAGCTACACAGCATCCTAATATTTAAATATTGTTCAATTGCTTACACATTAAACTATCTCTTCCTTCTTTATTTTTGAGTTTTATAATAAGTTTGAAAGCTGTTGAACCACTGCCGTCTCCTTGTTTGTTCGGAAAACTTTTACTGTGCTTACAAATATTCCCCAACAACTATGCATCGAAAGGATTGAAAGGCGTCAGAACATTTTTACCTTCTGTTAACGTCCTAAATTATGGCGACAGTGCTTTAGCAAAGATACCTCTTCATGTACTCTTTCCTAAAGCATCACAGCAATTACTCTTGGTTGCCCCATTCTCTCTCTATCAAAATCTTCTACTAGGTTTTTCCCTCTCCTCCATTTGTAAGCTTTTGCTAGATCCAGGATTAAGGTTTCTGGTCGCCTTGTTTCAATCTCGCATGTTCCCCTCCCTCCCCCGAACCACCACCCAAAAAAAAAAAAAAAAAAATCTATATTCGATGGATAATAATAATTACCTAGAAATCAGATGAGATTGACGCCATTCTGTATAAAATGTTTTAAATACTTATGTTAATCGAAAGAAACGCACGATCGATTTCACACTCAGAACAACTTAGTCACCAATGCCTCCCATAGATCCTACAGGCTTATGAAAGAGACTGATGCAATCATTTAGCTTAAATGATCCATCTCTCGTGAGGACAACTATTATCATCGCTTGCGGTACCGGCGCTTACAAAAATAATAAATGCAAAGTCGTAATATATCTGCTTTGATGTAGGTTTCTAAATCTCACTCTAGAATGATTGCAAGTAGCTGTAAACCTAGTCAAACTACGATCAAATCATGGGCATGTTGTACTATTAGAGTGCCCGTAATATTATATTGCTTTGAACCTCAATGGAAACAACCCTTTTCATTGACTTCAGCCCACCTTGTCGAAGCGACCAATCCCCTGAACCCCTCAGAAGTGCAAAGATCTCGGTAATAAATTAGGGTCTAATTCTTTTCTTTACTCACTGACATAAATAATCATTTTGTAAAGAGGTTCTGTTGACGAAGTTTTAAGTCTAAACAGGTTGCATAATGAAATAGATTTAAATAGGTCACTGCTTATACTTATTTATTTATATTTTCATTTTTCGAAGAACTTTCCCTCTGTATAGAAGATAGTTTAAAAACGATGCGGATATATATATATATATATATATATATATATATATATATATATATATATATATATCAAAGAGGTTTTTGTTTCGATCCGCCGACATTTCGGTCAGTGAAACGGTATCGACCTTAAAAAGTTAAATATCATAATATAACTTTTTTTTTTTGCATGTCCTATCTCTCAATTCCTTTGACGGGCAATTGGCATGAAAATGACTTCTGATAACCATCATATTATATCAGTTTACAATTTTTTTGAGAGGAAGGCTAGGAAGCATATTGTCCTTCCAAGCAAAGAACTAAAAAAAAGAAACCAAAGCCAAAGCATATGGAGATTGGTCTACCTTTTTGTCTGGTTCAGGTTTTTTTTTTACTTATATATGCCAATCAATCTATCTATCTATCTGTTTATCTATCTACCCGCCTGTCTGGTTAAATGTTTATATAATGTCTTGTGGTTCTTGCAAAATCTTTTAAACTTATAACATTGATCGAGATAACGGAAAACAGAAAAGTGAATAAACGTAGACATTGAGATGTAAAATACAAGCAAGGCTGTGACACACGCTCTTACCGCCTCTTCCTCAATAACAGATAGCTTTGACTTGATGGGCAAAAGAAGATATACGCAATTAATGAAACTTGGGATGCAGAACACAAAACAAAAACTCACTCAAAACAATCTGGACATAACCAATGCTAAGATAATAATAATAATAATAATAATAATAATAATAATAATAATAATAATAATAATAATAATAATAATAATAATAATAATAATAATAATAATAATAATAATAATATAGATAGCTAACGAAGCTAATTAAATGAATTGTAATGGATGAAAATGTACAAATTTATTCCTAAATAAATAAATAAATCGGTGCTTAATTTTTATTAAAGAACAATGTTTAAATAGTTCAAGTGGCGGCAATATCCAGGGATGAAGTGAACAGAAATGTGGGATTGATCATGTACTTGAATGCAAACCAATGCCCATTTCAATAGATTAAAGGCATAACTGGTCATAACCTTCCACATCGAAAACGAATGGATTTAAAAAGGAAACTGGTGTAAAGAAAAATCATAATAAATGTCTTGCCAATATTCAAGTCCATCCATAATCTTTTTTTTTTTTTTTAATAATGTGTTAATAGCGGCTAGATTTGTTGAAATCTTCTTATTTTGAAAATAATGGAAGGCAAAAAAAAAAAAAAAAAAAAAATCACAAATGCAATTCACATAATTCGTTTTGTCTTGGCGCATTGGAACCAACAGAAATCTGTTTAAAAGAAAGTTAAATACGTAAGAAAGAACGGAGAGGTAGCCATAATTATAATTTTTCGGTTCTCGTTCGAATCAGGTATAAGCGTAATCTCTAAAATAAGATGGTACCTAAAATTATTCCCTTTGTATGACTCATTTAAATGTGAGTTTATATGAGAGGAAATAGAGGGAAAGAGAAAAGAGTGAAATGATAAAAATTTTGACAAATCAAATCAGTATTTTTTTTTAAAGAGGCATGATATTATACGAGTTTATGCGATGAGAAAAAAAGTTCATTCCGAACACTAGATGAAAAAAAAAAGATGATACTAAAAAAGCAGCTTTGGAAGGGATGATTTACTTTTTAACCTCAAGACATCACTATCTCTTTCAATTGCAAATTCCAAAAGCAAAAATGTTCATTCTTGCTACAATACTGCTGCTGGTGCGCCTTTATTTTTTACATTTTTGCTTTTGCTTTTTATTGTTTTTGAGGCTATCAGAACAAAATTGGCTACATAAAAGCAAAGGAGACCATTAGCGACGATTATTTCATGACGTTTAAATATTGCCCAACACTGATCAAAGGCCACGGAATATAACTGCTAAGTACTGTATGTCAAGCGTTGAGTTTATGCTTCAGCTTAGGCTTTGCTCATTCATGCGTGCTTCGGACCTTGAAAAGAACTTTCTAGGGTTAAATATTGAAATAGAATCAATAATAATATCACTTGTAAATAAACTTTCAATTGGACAGCTGTCTTCTCCAGTTAGGCAGGGTTTCAATATTCAGAAAAAACAAAAAGGAAACAAAACGATTTTTATCGTCAGATGTATTATGGTATTTTAAGAAGCCCATTAATATCAGGTGGTAAAAGAAAAGTTCTAAAGAGATCTCGTTTAAAAATTGAAGAAAGAAAATGTGATCTACGATATTATAGATAACCAAATGAGAGAAGTTTTCAAGTGAGAGAAAGAGAAAGTGACAGAGAGAGAGAGAAAGAGAGAGAGAGAGAGAGAGAGAGAGAGAGAGAGAGAGAGAGAGAGAGAGAGAGAGAGAGAGAGAGAGAGAGAGAGAGAGAGAGAGAGAGAGAGAGAGAGAAGAGAGATGAATGCCTACATACATACAGAAAATCATAAAATGATAAAGACAGGCAAACACAAGAACACGCACACATATAAAATGGACATAGATAATTATACAGACCGACAATAGATAGATATAGGTTGACAGACAGAAAGACAGGGAGGCAAATAGATAAGTAGGCAGGCGGACCTTGTTTTGGAATCCCATATATCTGCATTTCGAATCTTTGAATGAAGATAAAAAAATAAGAGTTATATTTGTAAAGGACAAATTATATATCCTTATGAAGCGGATATACAACTAAAAGACTTGAGAAGATCAAATTTCAGTATCTATACTTAATCCTGAAACTAATCTCACTTTGAGTAATTATAAGATATCAGAACATAAAAAGTCTACTTTCTACTTTTATCCATGGTTACCCACGGTTCAGATAAGGTCGCGAATAGAATAATCAAATCGATCATACAGATTAGCCCCCGTCCGGTCTTGTGCCGCCTTTAAGCTCAGTGTAAAAAACATCTAAATTAAAAAAAAAGTCCACTAATATAATGCATATCAGTGTAAACCAGTGTGTAACGTGTTTCACATTTTGATATATAGTTCTAGTAACTTTCGATCTTAGAAGATGCTATCTGAAAAGTTTGCATTAAATAGATCATGTAGAATCTATCTATTAATGGGAGACAGACGAAACAAGATAACAGGGCAAAATGATGAACGATGTAGAGTTAAGTGAAATAGTATAATCTTACACTATCCTAAATGTTGTAATTACCTCTTCTTCCTCTTGTTCCCTCTCTTTCCTCAGCTTTTCCATTTCTCTCTGCTTTGCAGCTATTTGCTCCAGTAACGCTCTCTCTTGCGCTTTGATATCATCATCTTGCTCATCTCCCTCGTCTTCGTCCTCCTCAGGAATGTCGTCTTCACCTCCATCCTCATCGTCGTCGTCTTCGCCGTCGTCACCCTCACTCATGTCGTGGAGGTGCCCATTGAGGCGGTTCAGACGATCTCGGTTATTAACGACAGACCTGTGACGTCCATTTTCCTTGTCATTCTCATCCTCATCGTTTCTCTGTGCGTGTGGGTCCTCCCAGGTCCCATCATAAGGTTTGTCGGCTGGCGCACCGTCGCCTAACTTTTTCAAACGTTCTTCCCTCGCTTGGTTCTGCTCCAGCTGCCATTTCTGAAAGTCTGTGAGCTTTCCACTCCCGTTTCGTCCACCACTTTCGTTAGAAATAGGGGTTGGTTTTGGGGCAAAGGAGCGTGGTTTTCCAACGACGCGGGTATTTCCCTGTTTTCCGCCGGATGGTGGCTGCGGCTGTCTCGCCTGTTGTTGAGGCTGCTGATGCTGTGGATAACGTTGGATGGTTTGCTGCTGATAGTGATTTTGTTGTGGCTGATGTTCTGATTGTGCAGTTTTCTTAACTGGATGAATGTACCGTGGCAAGGAGGATGGCTGTTGTGATTGACTTCCTTGTGCGACACGACCTTTTGCGGTTGGTGGTAGAGGCTGATGCTTTATTAAGGCAGGACAGCTGTGAAAAGGATTTTCCGACCCTGCAACTGTTGTTGGTGGATTGGGATGTCTTAGTGGTATTCCTGATCTACCCGGTGCACCACCGTTAGACTGATGATTACCGTTATTAATATTGTCATTACTTGTGGTTTCTGTGGCTAAAGAAGTGCGACGCTGAATCGGTGCCAAAGGCTGAGCTCTATCCCTACCGGCACTATTCTTGTTCCCATGCATCCCTTTGGTGACGCTATTTCCACTTCCCGTCCTGCTTGACCAACCACCGGGCGACGAGTAACCTTTGGCCTGCTTGTAATGCTGATCGATGTTTGGTACGGGGGCGCCTGCTGCTTCTAAGCGCCTCCTCTCGTTGAAGAACTCCCGCACACTTTTACCTCCAGTTGGACTCCCAGTTCCATTAGAATACTGATCGCCATTTCCTAAGAAAAAAAAGGAAAAATCTTTTGACTCAATTTGACAATAACCAATGAGGGAAACTTTAAAGCTCATTTTGTAGAGCAGTATAATCTAGGCTATTACGTTTTGAGGATTATTGAAAATATGTTCTATAAGCATTTTAAAGAGATTAGTGTATCAAGCACTTTTTGTAAGAAACAAGTTGGAAAATCTGTTCAACGACTAACGGTTCCACCAAGCATATCAATAAGAGACAGAATGAAAAGGCATTGAGGCTCTATCCTTACCACCTATTTTTTTTACAATTCATGGAATAACACAAGACCAGAACTGATGTATTTTTTATTTACTTCCTATTAAATCATATGAAATCTCTTCACAACACCATTTTTTCCCAATGTGTATGGATGAATAGTGCTCAAAATCTTAGCGCAATTCTAGATATACTTACCGGCATGTCCGTTCTTTGTTAGCCTCATCATAGCTTTTCTTTGGTTTTCCTCATATAAATGTACCATCTTCTCCTCCTTCTCTTTCATGAGCTTTTTCTGATAGTCCGCCCTCATTTGCTCCAACTTAGACGGCTTCCGGTCACTGTAGCCGCCCATACCACCGTTTTGATCCAACGTGCGCATGATTGTCACGTGGTTTGCGGCGGGATGGATCCTCTGTGGCATGTATAAACGTTTTCGAATGGTTTATGTGCTTCTCCTCAGCAGCAATTTTTGTTTTGTTTTTACGCTTCTCTTTTAGAACACAGCGAGTATGTAAATTATCTTATAGCTGTGAAAGTAAGAATAAATAAGACGTAAGCAATAAAATGCTTTGAAAAAAAGACAACAAAACATTCTGTACTAAAAATAAACAAAACATGAAAACCTTGACTACATTATGTCTTTCTTCATTGATGATTGTTATCCTGGTAGCTAAACTCCTCCGTGTCTTGTATTTCTAGAGAAGCTAGGAACAAGGCGATTGTTACGCTACATGGTCATGAATAATTAGGGTCGGCAAGGAGGCATTTCTAGCTTCAGGGGAGGTCGGAGTAATCTTCCCAGACTCTGATCGCTTGGGGCGGATCAGCAAAACCGTACCAATCGATAGACAATCGATTCCACACAGAATCTTATCTTAGGGCTATACTGGGGACAAACTGAGAATATCCAAATAAAATTGTCAACTCGATGGTCCAGTTATGTTTTAAAGTAACTTTGCCCTTCATTTGCAAATAAATAAGTGAATATACAATAGAGAGAGGCAGGAAGCGAGGGAATAAAAAGAACCAACAACAAAAACAACCAAACACCGTTTAACCTCAAAATAGAGTAAAGATAGAATAAAGTAATGTATGATACAAGAGAAACACGATGCTGCAATCTTAGGACAAATGGAAATACATCGAACTGCTGAAACATGAACCACAATCAAAATTGCAAGTACATGATAACCTCCTATCCCTTCTCTTGAATAATCTGTATCTGAAATTATACATCATAAAATTAATATTATGTTCCTTGATTATTTCTGAGCATATTCCTTCCTTGAGCCATTAAATTTTCGCGTGGCTATACATGCGGAATGATTATAATTTGTCTGGATATATAAAAACTTCATTGCCAGTTTCGCAGGGAATGAAAAAAACTGATTTTCTTTTGGAGCTAAGAGTGTTTGATTTCAACAAAAGAGGTACTTGGCAGAGCCAAAACTGTGGGTAGGCCTAGGCCTTAAAACTTTCATGCAGGTGTGGAAATTAGAAAACACACATCACTCTCGCAATCAATTATATCTTCGTTAAGTTTTAAATCTGTACAACTTTTATACTGAACTGGGCGAAAAGTCTTCTCCCATGCGGTCTTCACATAGACTAGAAAGATTGCTAATTATGGGGACTTTAACTGATTCATTAATTCTCACTCTCTCGATCCTTACCTAACGACTAAATTCAGCTCGTAACACATGACTAATAAAGCTAGACGTTTTCAATTGTATATTCTTATGTAATTGGAATTTTGTATTTTGTATAATTATATACAGTTTTTGTTAATATCAGTTTAATTGCCTTGAATAATTGCCCCTGGTACCATCCATAATGTTTATAATAATAATTCAATATATGTTGTGGAGGGTAACCGGACCCGTGCTACCGGTCTAAGATTCAAGTTTTGTGTAGGTCTAGAGTTTGGTGTCAAAAAATGGGGGGTCTGTAGTTGTATAAAAAATACCTTTTATATCTAATCAAAGGGAATTGATCGTGCCAATTATCTACACACCTGCTCTCTTTAGGCTTACAGCTCGAAAAAACATAAAGAATTTAAAAAAAAGACCCCCCCCCCCTCCGCACAGAATAAGTTATATGAATACTCCTAGATTAAGTCTGTAGCTGTGTCAAAACAATGTTTCAACATATCCGTTGGTATTGCTCACATATCCTATCTCCCTCCCCCCCCCACACACACACACAAACACACAAAACAAAAGAACTCTCACGCGCACACACGCACACATTCTCATTCCTTTTAGATACAGAAACCATCGTTTACACACATCCTTCACCTTTTAAAATGGTTTCAAAGTATTGCTATGATGCGGAAATTCGAAGGAGACCGAGACCATGTTTACGGCTTACATTTAAACTTTAATGCAATACTCCTGTAATAAAGAAATCTGTATACCTAATACAATACAAAACAACAGTTAAATTATTTTGCCAATATAAAGGATACATATACATATCATATGGTGGAACTTCCGATTGCGTACGTTAGTTTAGTATATCAAGATAGGATATAGGAAAATTATATGATGCCGCAGTTTTTTTTTTTTTAATTGGTAATTCGTTGTAAGAATAAAATTTCCACTTAGAAAAACCGCTCAAACCAAGAACGAAGATGTAAAGATCTCTCTCTCTCTCTCTCTCTCTCTCTCTCTCTCTCTCTCTCTCTCTCTCTCTCTCTCTCTCTCTATCTATATATATATATATATATATATATATATATATATATATATATGTACACACACATACTGAATTAAGTTATTCTAGAAATTGTATTGATCAAAATCTAGATCTAGATCTACAACCTAAATTGAACTGAAGATTTTGAAAAAAAAAAAAGACATACCTCACAGTTTTCTCTACATATCATTAGGTGATAGAAAATCAGTCTGCTCTAAGAGAAATCAAGCACATCTAGATCTAGATCTAAATCTCAATAACTAAATGGGGCAAAGTGTGCCACCGTCAACCAGAATCTTCACAACAAGCGGTATATCGATCGCACATAGCGAGACGCCATTGCTGTTTACAACCGTTGCTTATAACGACGAAATACTGATTCTCAAACTGCTGTAATTTTAGCCACATTAACTAAAGTGAATTAAGTTTTGAAAAGTCAATGAAAATAACACCTTAAAAACAGAAAAAAATGCGTTTCTTACTCCTGTTTTTTGCTGTTAAGTAGAGTGCATCTAATTTCCTATATCGCTCTCCCCCGATCTTTAATTTTATCCCTTTCCTATCTCTAGACCGATCACTCAAGTTTGCTTCATTCATTATTGTCACCACTGTAAAAAAGCACCACCACACAACCGTCTTACCTCTGTTACTGCGGATATTCCATAAAAATGAGTCTTGGTTAAAAAAGGATGTGTACAAAATATGTCCTCTTTTCAAAAGTAATGACAGGATCAAATGTTGTCATCTTCTGAGAAAGAATAAATTAAATGGACCCAGCTTTATCATCGAATAACGTAATATTTAATAAAACTAAAAACTGTTAACTTGAGATATGAATTATAACCCATACTAATAGCCCTAAAGAAGATGCGTATAGGTAAATAATTCATTTGTGTCTCTGTGTGCTACGCTCAATATGAATAATTGCCTAAAATTAATGTAAACATTAAGTAGATATTTTGCCTAAAGTGCATTTTACGCAGAAGAATTTCAAAGTGTTTAAATTAGGCAGAATGCTTCAATAATTTTAACATTGATCTTCAGATTAGACTTAAGCATTTTGGCCAATGTAATAAGAATGGAAAACTTATCGCATAGCCGAGTGTGCTCTCGTCACTGTGGCCGAAGTTAAAGCTGGCGAGTGGAAGCCTCAGCATTATTCAAAGTGTGACTGAAATTATTCAAGATAAACTAATCTCCTGGGTTAGAAAATAAAACTAATTCGTGGTCATCGCTCTCAAGTTAAATTTTAATGGCAAGTCAAGATCAGTCGCCAAGGACCAAAAGGACATAGCCTATTTAAATTTACATTTGGCCAAGATTATTTATTCTTTAAAAAAAAAAAGCCCTTCGTGAAATAAACACCGAAAAGGTGATTGGGGTGTTTGAACAGAAGATTAGCCAGAGACAGAAACACAAGTTATACAGGTTATATATGTGATAGAGGAGATAGGAGAAGAAACAGGAACACAGATTAAAATGTTTCCACAAGATCCGTGATATCGCTGGTAATGGACAGTCCAAATAAATCAGTAGAATGGTACGTCATGGAAAATACTTGCTAAGACTGTTACTTGTTAAGCAATCTGCAACGCTAAGTGTATCAGACAAAGATCAGGGCCCACTCGACCCCATAAATCTTTTGGTGGTCGTCTTGAATGAACACAATGTAATGTATACAGTTGAACTGCCACATGAGAATACTGAGAAAAAGATTTGCAGCAGCTGACCTTAGTTCTAAAGATCAGCTTTGGATTTAAACCAGACGAGGTTCCTGATGTGAATCTATTAGGAAGAAATGCAACGCAACAGCAAAGGTTACAGTTGGTCGATATTTCATGAAATGTCATTGCAACACAGAGTAATCCAGCTGCAAATGAAAAGAAAATGTTATACAACTTGCTGTGTCTCCACACACAATATTCAAAAAAATATATGAAATGATTTACGCGAAGCAAAATTAATTATTTTGCACATTCAGGCGATTTTGTGCCTTAAGTTTACATCCGGTAATTCTCATATTCATATTGAGCCAAACATACTTATTTACTCAATATTTTGATTGAAGGCCACTTTCTAAGAACCGCTGCAATTCTTTGGTACATATTTCCGGTACAAACTTTTTATATATAGTGTACACATGTACAGTACAGAGATATCATAAAAGTTAATTCTAAACTGCTAACAGGCAAATTTGCACTTTCTATTTCGTTAGGCCCTACTTGAAAAATTGAAAAATTGTAAGGATGATAAGCAAGCGATGCAACTAAAACTACATATCTTCAAGATATTTAAACCGAGAAAAATCCAGATCCAGAAATTGTATACTAGGCTAAGATCGTTTGGAAATTATGGAAGCTTAGATTCATGCAAAGGTATAATAGTTTTTATTAAATTAGATATCTTCTAGATTCTAGAATACAATGATAACTTAGGAACTTTTTCTCACCTTGATAGGCCTTATTGCCATAATCAAAAGAGACACTGTGGAGTATTTGTGTAGATCGAGATTTACTCCGACTTTAGATAATTACTATGAAACCCAAACTATTTCCATAGCAAATCAAACCTATGAGGATGTAGGCGCTATGGATTTGGTTGAAAGACAATCAGACTATAGATCTACAGCTAGATACTAGATCTAGGTCTAGATGACAAAACCCCCCCCAGAAAACAATGAGAGACATTTCCTTGATACCTTACCTGAGGCTGAGGAAGCAAATGAATTTTCAGGTATTTAAAAAATGTATATTGAACAACCCAGTTGATGACCGAAAAATGGTCAACCAGTTAAGGATAGATAAGGAAGATGATTTTAACAAAAACAAAATTAAATAAAAGAGATGGAAAGAACATTTTGCAGACCTTCTTAACTGATCCAACTACAGGCATTCCTTCACATAGAAGATGTTCCCATAAACCTCTTAAGCCCACCTGCATTGTAGATCTAGAAAAGAAGACCAAAAAGAGAATAAGAAAAAAATAGGGAGAAAAAAAATGCAGAATTCTGCATCGCTTTTCGCAAAAAAAATAGGTGGCAAAACACCATGCTTCTAAAATCTGAAAGCGAGTATCTCCATTTTACATGAAGGATGGAATTGGAAGTGATGATAGCTTAGGAAAGAGATCAACAGAATTGTGGCAATTACAGACGGCTTATGCTTTTAACAATCCAAAGCTAATCCATATTATCTTGCTGAGACAAAAAAAAAAGCCTGCTACCATAGTTTAACATAAGCAGTAATGAGTAAATTGTTTTTAAAAGTAAAAAATTGTGTCATGATTAGACATCTACATTAAGCATCTTCAGATTGTAATTGACAGTGTTTTTACAAACTTTCATTGTATACATCATCTTCAGAGCATGGTGATGCCTTTTATGGTGTCGTCAAGTCGTGAAAGTGAAAATTATTTTGACACAGTGGCATGTTTTATGAGTATTCCGAGACTCAAGTTACTGTTATAAGACAAGGATGCCTACTCTGTCCTCTCCTATCCTTGCTAATAGTCAGCTATCAATAAAGAGACGCTTAGAAAGAGATGTTGAATACCTCTCATAACAGGTTAAACAGAATATAAATAAAACAAAGTCATCAGAAATAATGCTACAAACAAACCACAAATTATCTGCAGAGAAATTATAAGCTTTGGAAGAAGTCCACAAATTTTGCAATACAGACAAACTGAGAAATGTTAGAGAAATCAAAACAAATAGTAAAAAAGGCCAGATAAGCATATATGTGACTTTGAGTAAAGTATGAATCAGTTGGAATCTCAGGGAGAAAGAACATTGCCAATTTAAAGAATGTTCTGTTTATGGATCAGATGTATAGGAGTGACAAAAGAATACTGGAGTAAAGTACAAAATTCTCATCAACAATTATTACGTTCATGAAATCCTTAAATTTACAAGGTACAAAAAAAGAAGTCCAACCAAAAACTGTGAAAAAGTCTTCCAAAACTTAATTAGAGAGAATGCATGAAGAAAGAAACAGCATTGGATTGATCATACATGAGATTGAACGTTGCAATGTAACCATGCTGTACTTTTGTTGGAATCTCAAAGAAGCCAGATTCAAAGAAAATGGAAGCAAGAGGTGGACTCGGAGATAAAAAAGATGTAAAAAAAATTGGTTAGAGCAGGAACACGTGAACAAGTTTAGTGAGAACTTTTGCTTCACATTGAGCTATAGATAAAAACGATAACAAACAAGGATTGGCTTTCATCATGTTAACTTGACTTTAACGCTTAACAAATCAAGAGCTGAGTTGTGATAATCCAATGTGCTTTTACAAAGAGAAGAACTTTTTTTTTGTGCAATTTACTTCACATTTAACTAATACATAAATAATGACTTTCAAAATACATGTCTTTATTTCACTAGTCTCATTTCTTCTTTTCCTAAAATCTAGTCGTATAAAACTTTTTATCACAAAAGAAAATTAAATTCAGAGCTTTCTCAAAATTCTATGGCAATTCCCTTTAAAAGTTTTTGAGCACACTGCAGACCACTATGCAATATTGTTAAGATATTTTGTATCAATGTATTATGTGCATATGAATATGATGGGTTATTATAACTGATAATGATTGTGACATAATATCCATACAATTTACAGTTAACAATATTTTAACTGAACTTGTAGCTACTCTATAATATTTCAAACTGTCCTTTAGCAATCTCTAGCTATCTATCCAAAAAAATTTCAATTGTATAGAAGAGATATTTTATTGTGAAATTTAAAAGTATTAAATTCAAAAAGATATTGCTGTAACTTTAACAGTGTAGTGCCTATACAAAATTAAAAAGAAAAATCCCCAAAAAACCCACAAAGTTTCATTGCAGAAATTTTTTTTATAGATCTTTATGAACCTCAGCATTACAAGAAGTAGATTTCATGTATAATGCAAGATATACGGTAAGAATTGATATCTTATTAAGCTTGAAGCAACAGGATAAGTTCTTGTATTCTGTGTCAAATGCTAGATTCATGTCATCACTAGTGATATGTGCCATAGACTTGTGAGAAAGATATAACTTATATTCATTGGCAGGTCTAAATAAGAAATGCAGTCTGAGGGAACTCACAAAAAGATACTATCATTGTCTGATGATGTGAAGGCTGCCATCCGCACTGGTGTGGCACTTACAAGCTTTGCTCAAGCTGTGGAGGAACTCGTCCTGAACTCAATAGATGCAGGGGCAACAAGCGTAGCTGTCCGAGTTGATCTTCCCTACTTTAAAATTCAAGTTGTAGACAATGGATCTGGTATCTCCTTTGAACAGTTTTCTTCTCTGGGACAAAGGTAAAAATGATTTGGAGTAAGAGCACAAATCAAATATGGTCTTGACTTGAAAGCATGCTTCACCAAAAACATTTTTACTCTGTCAATTTTTTTGGGGCGAAATGATCATTTAAAATAGTAACAAAATTTTTAATGTTGCAATTATGTTTATATTGTTATCATTTCAGACATTTTTAAAAAATATTTGCTGTTGTATTATCTTTTTTGATGGTGTTTTTTTTTTTAAAGCTTTTGACTAGTAGTACACTTTGGTGTGCATGACATCTTTTTTTATTTATTTTAAAAGCTTGTTTGTTCACTAGTTTAGTATGTAATACATTGTAGTCAAGCAAGGTCGTGCTTTGTCGATCAAGATTTCAGTAAAACTAAAAGAGGAAAGAAGGGATAGACAAAATAATGCAACTGCTGTTAATTATTTTGACAAAAGAAATTAACATTGATGGATCAGTAAATGCGAATATGCAAGGAAAATTCAGTATGTTTTTTCTGAAAATTAGAACCGGATCACCTCATCAGTGCAGTGATATGTTCACTCAGTGGTTATTTATATTATCAGTGCATCAATGCTGTAGCTTGTTGAGTAGTTTTGGAAAATATCTGGTGTCTAAAAATTGTCAATTTATCATATTGAGAGAGAGAAAAAAAAGGCATGAAGTCAAAATAGACACTTTCAGAATGATTGTAGAATCAGCCATTTTTTCTCTGCTGTTTGTTTCAGATACTCCACTAGCAAATGTCATACTGTACAAGATCTTGAAAACCTCAGATACTTTGGATACAGAGGAGAGGCTATGGCCAGCCTGGCTGCAACATCATCTTTCATGGAGATTACATCTCGTACTGTCCACTCTAGACTCACATACACAAAGCCTTTCCACAACGGCAAGCCACAGGCTCTCATCCAGGCAGATGTGCCTCGACCTTGCACCGGTACAACTGTAACAGCATTTGATTTGTTTCATAATATGCCTGTGAGAAGGAAACGTCTCAATGAAGCACTGGAGATGGAAGCAATTCGGTATCGGCTCTCAGGGCTTGCTCTAATGTGGCCACGGGTCAGTTTTTCTCTCAGAGATGACTCTGCAGGTAATGTCATCCTTCAGACACACAAGTGCAGTGGAGTGGCTGCAACATTCTCCAATATTTTCACACCAGCCAGAGCCAGAAAGCTCATGGAGATTGAAGGAGTGCAAGATGATGAGTTTAAAATTTCAGGTTTAGTTAGCATAGAGGGTTACAGCCGGAAAGATCTACAGTTTGTTTTTGTTAACAAAAGGTTGGTCCTTAAGTCTTCTATACACAAGCAGGTGAACAAGATTCTTGGTCGTTCTCTGATTCTCAAGAGGAAAGGATTGGTCAGTGATATTGCTGCAAAGCTTCCTACTTTTGGGGAAGATATTAATAAGAGTCCAACAAAACAAGGTGACAAATATGGGATTTTTGTCATCAGCATTGAATGTCCATATAAAGCATATGATATAACCTTTGACCCCTCTAAAACCTTGGTTGAATTCAGAAACTGGCCGAAGCTGATTCATTTGCTGCAAGAAATGTTGTATCCATTTCTAAGGAAACATAATCTTCTGGCTTTTAATGAATATATGACTCCTTTGCTCCCAAGCTATTTGAGTGAGCGTGAATGTGAAGCATACAGTGAAGATGCCAGCAGCGAGAGCAGTGAACCTATCAAGAACCAGGCCTTGGAGGTGAAAAGAACAGGCTCTCAGTTATTGAAATATGGCAGAAACATCTGTGTAACTGATACTCAAAATGGAATATTATCAAAGGCAGTATGCAGGCCAAAGACAACAGAGCAGAGTCATATTTCAAGCAAATCAGACTTAAACAACAGTAAGGCAAGCATTGGTGCAGAGAAAAATCTTAAGGTATGCAATTCTGATGATGACCTCAGTCTGTTAGAGACTCCTCTGAGGATTGGTAAAACTGATGATATCCATAGTATTGTGCAAACTTCTGGAAAACGAAAGGAAAAACATACCTCAAATCTAACTGAAGATTCTTGTCACAGAGATGGAGAGCCTTTGCAAGAAGCAGACTCAGTATCTTGCAAGACACTATCAGGCATCACAATGAAACATCATCAACCTAGATGTTCAAGGATTATAGAAAACTCACCTGAATGTGAGTATATAGGTCTTTCTAAAGAACACCCTAGAAAGGTGAGGTTTAATAGTTTAGAAAACAAGGTGCATCTACCGTCAGCTCCACTTCAATCTGTTGAATTTCAACCAAGCAGTAAAAGAAAAGAAATCACCCTCTCAACTGACTGCTACTCCTCTTCACTGCGTCGCCTCCGTGAGGCAAACTTAAGTAAAGATGGCTCAAGCCAAAGGTCAAAGGTACAAGAAATCATGACTGACTCACTCCAGCAGCTAAGAAAATCTGCCCGCCAGGCAATAAGTGAGTTGGGAGATCTTTATAAAACTCCTGAGAGATTCACTTCTTGCAAGAAAAGTTCACATAGCTGCGACTACAGTGATGACCCCATAGGAGCTAAGCATGCAAGAACTGAGGTATATTGCAACATCAACAATGATGCTGAAGATTCAGAGGATATGCCTGGTATCTGTGGAAATAAATATGGAGAGTTAAATCATATGCATCAGGCTGCTTATTCTGGAAAACACAGTTTAAATCTAGCTTTAAAAAAGTCAGAGGAGCATATAACTCAGATTAGAGATACAAATCAGTATAATGGTCAGATTGGTTTGTGTGAAGCCAACAGCCAAAGTCTCAACAACAAACGAGACATTCTTACAACAGAACAAAAGAAAAAACCAATAAAAAATGTACTCCTGTATGAGAATGTACAAAGCAATGCTAGGCACACTGTTTCTTGCCCAAACAATTCAGGAAGTTTTTCCTTGGACACAGACAGACAAAAAATTGATTCTGATAATTCAAGATCCTTACTAAGACCAATGAAAGCTACCCTGAGTTGCGAGAAATTTTCTGAACTCAGCAGTTCCTCAAAGGAAGATTTTCATATGCTCTCTGGTACAAATACACTGCAACTAAAACTAAAGAGGAAATCCCCTAAAAAACTTTCACATTCTGGTAAGCTTGCAAAATTAATGAGAGGTAAGGCACTAGATGAAGAGGGTAGTGGCAAAAGCAAACCCAAAGCACTACTACGAAATTTTCAATACAGAAAGAACATGAAAAATGAGAAAACTTCTGAAGAAAGTGGTGTACCCAAACAAATGCATGGGACACATGGCAAGCCTCTAAAACAACTCAAAGAACTAAATGAACTAGACTCAACATTAGACTTCAAAACCTCTAGCCCTACTAACCATCAAGGTGAAACTTTTTGCAAAACCTCAATTTTAAATGTTCAATATGAGAATGAATCCCAAATTCAAACAATTAGAGAAAATTATCATGCAGATTGGGATAGAATGAGTGTCAGAAATGGTAAATGCTTCGCAAAAGCATCAAAGCAAGAGATGTGTACCCATCAAAATTTTGAACCACAGCAATTTTGTTCATCTCCATCATCATCAAATAAAAAGAAAAAATCAGTTCACTGTTGCCAATGTATCTACTCCAGGAATAAGTCAAGACAGCACTGCAATGATTGTAGCAATTCATTTTGCACAGACCAAAGTCTTCCCTTTGTAAGTTACAAGCTCCCTGAAAATGTGATTAGTGAAAAGTCAAGTCCCAAAGTCTCTCTGGTTCTCAGTTTACCAATAGTTCATAATCATTCCAGCGATGTGGTTGAGGAAACATGTGGTAAGAAAATGAAAGTGAAACATGATATAAGTTGTCCACAAGTGTATTTACCTTACAACAAAGAAAATAAAAAAAGTTCTCCAGGATCCATTACAGAGACATCTGATGGCTCTTCACTTGAATCCAATATACCAGGAAGGTCTGAAGGATTCAATTCTTCACTTCAACAAACTCCTATATTGATTGCAGGAAAGCAAGAATTTTATTTCAAAGCACATCTCTCAGATAATCAAAGCCAGTCTCCACATCCATTCGTTTCTCAAGGTTTCTCAGTAAGTAACGAAGCTGTGTCTGCTCAGAATTCATTCCTCGAGACAAATGAAGTAAAAAACTATGAAAATTGTTCAGTTTCGGCGAAAGAATGCAACTCAAAGGAAAATGTTATAAATGTATCAGAAGAGAATGGTTGTCAAGGCAATTATTTTGTAAATGATCATTGTAATTCAGGCATGTTTTCTGCACGATACAAAACTGTAGACAGTGATCTAGAAAATGAATGCGCACCTTTTAAATCAGATGCATTTAATGAACATAATTTAATAGCCATGTCTGGAACAGAGAGTGATATTTTCTTTCAGGCTCCTAACTGTGAACACCTTGTTTCTTCAGATTGCTCTTCAGATATTTTAATTGAACAGTGTCATGCTCATGAAAATCATGAAAAGGATTTTGTGGGTGAAATCAAAGCTGACACTACTTGTACAGCAACTGAAAAGAAAAAAGCCCCTGAATCATCAGGGGACATTTTGAGTAGTTTTCATTATGAAAATGTTTCTCTTCAGTCCTTAAAAGGGACTGATGCAGACTCTGATAGAATTGAATTGAAATCTCATGAGCCACAGAATAGTAGAGCCTCTAAATCTAAAAAACCCAGCAATGTTGATTCTCTTGTCACAAATAGTAGAATCAAGAAAGTAGTTAATAAAGATCTTTCTCTGAGATCTGTCTCTGAAACAAAATCAAGCTATTTCCTACCTGAAATTGATTTGAAATCCAAGATTTTGACACAAAATATTTCCTTGCAATTTGTAGATAGTGTCTCTAGTGTGAGAGACACAAATGTTTTGATTACAGAGACACTATCCCAGTCTGTGGGAACAGATAAATTCAAAGCTGACTTAATTACAAGCTCAATAATGGTTACTTCCGTTCCTGAAACAGAAAGCTTAAAATATGATGAATGTCAAGAAAATACATTGAGCTCAGATTCCCCTCTAATAATCTCAGATGAGCATCTTAAGCTAGGGCTGTCTAGTGCAAAGAAATCTAATGTATCCTCTCACATTAATAGCAATTCTCCTAATGATGCTGCTTGTGAAAAAAATACTGTCCTCATATCAGAAAACTGTCCAACACACTCTTTCATACAAAAGGTCGGAGATGTACATGGCTCTCAGGAAGCATCCTATAGTTTGAGTTTAGCACAGAAATCTTGTAATACATTAGAAGCTTTGAAAGATGACACGGATTCTTTTCCATTTTTCAGCAAGCCTTTATTATGTGATAGTTCTGCAGACCTTGTCAATAACAGACATGATTCAAACAAAGTGGCAGAATCATATTCTTTGCAGCCTTTTGTTACAGAGAAATCAGAGTCTTTGTTTGATGACTCAGAAAAGTTGCTAGAATATGCAAGTAAAGATAATGGCAATTTTGCTAGAAACCTGATTGATATAAGTTCCCAAGAAGCTTATCGAATACAAGCTTCCAAGAATGAAACTATTAATAAAAATGCCAACCTTTTGATAAGAAAAGCTAATAACAAATTGCTGGAACATAAATATGATCCTTTTGAAGCTTCAGAAGGAAAACGTGTATATGATGAACAATTGGCACTTTGTAATACTAAAGATGCCTCACAAGTAGATAACCAGTGGAGCTCAGGAGATCAAGCGCTGCTTGCAGTTGAGATGCCAGATGAAGATCCTATGTCTCAGATTTCTCAAGGCTGTGGTGATGCAGAGAATGTGTGCAAAGTCCAAAAGCCAATACAGAAAATATGTGGTTCTTTCTCCTCACAGAATGCTATGGATGTAGCTTTTTCAAATCTAAAAACAATGAAAACCTCTGAGCAGCCCATTGCTATCAGTGTTCCGCAGAGTTTAGGTATCTACACCAGTTCCCTATCTGCGCTCAGACATCAGGCTACAGAAATCAGAAAATCAGGAGCGCTGAGTGGGTCAGGAGTTGAGAAGACTAAGCTTGACAACTGTGATATGCCAACTGTGAATGATATTGATAGAGGGACTTGGGCGGAAAAACAAAGTGATATAACAGGATGCATTTATCAAGAGGTAGACAAAAATCTTAGTTGCAATTTCAATAACTTATCTCCTCAATCTTGCAAAACACAGAATGGTTCCAATAATCTTAACAGAAGAGGAAGTGAAACAAACAAAGATCTTAAAAAAACATTACATAAAAATCATGATTCGAAGAAAAGGGGCACAAATCCCACTTATCAGAGTGAAGATCAAAAACTTGCAGGGAAAAAAGGTGAGAAGTCAATGAGTTGTGATGATGCTAAAACACAGAAGGAGGATACACAGTATAGACAGTCTGAGGAAAAAGGCCCTCACATGGCCAGCTGGAGGCAAGAAATTGATGCACTCTCAGGTTAGTTCATAGGTAGATTATTTGTTTTGCCTTGAAAAGTGTTCCCATTTCTATGCATTTTTAAGAGTTTGCAATTGTACAGCATTCAAATAAAATTCATTAAAGTTAGAGGCAAGTGCTAATTGTTCGTACTTTCTTTTTATAGGTTACTTGTGGCCAAATTTGAATTAAAGAAAGAAAGTTAATTCCAAATTTTTTTGGCCTAATAGTTTGGGTTAAAAGGGCTTATTTGAAACTCTTTGTGCGTCAGTGACTACCTGGGCTTGTGTTGTAAAGAATTTAATGTAAATAAAGTTTAAGGCAGTATTAGTGATAATCATGTATCAAACATTGGGATCTAGAAACTAAACTCAGATGCAGTTACACCAACCTGCCCAGCTTTTAGCTTTGCCTATATATGTTTTGTAACTGACCATACTGTTTACTTTCAGACAATATTCTACCCTGATAAAGACAATGTTGAAAGCCATTCAGATTTCAGGATTAATCTTGCATTCCCTACCCACATAACCTTTTATATTTTAGCCCTGTATACAGCAGATAAATTTCTTTAATTTCTTATCCTGTAATTACTTTAGAGTTTAGAGAAACAAGCTATGATGCAACTCCAATATGTCAACTGTTCCAACACAAAGGAACTTTCAGAAGCATGGCATAATTATGTGCACATTGAAAGTGATTGATGTGATTTTATTCACATGCATTAAATAGCCAAACGTTTTTAGGTTCTAAAAGTGTGCACTAAAGGCTTATACAAAAGAGAATTTATTGAATATAGGTTAGTTACTGGAGAGTTTTACCCGTTTATTTCCATTGAAATACTACCTTTCATCTTAATCAGACTTTTTATACTTTTAATGGGTATATTAATCCTACATTTCTTATACACTATGTATGTCTTCGATAAATATAATCTGATCCCACGTTTTTCCAGGCAAGACACTATATGTAAACAACCAGTCTGGTCACACTGTCTTAGAGGACCAATGGCCAGAGATGTCCTCACAGTCTCTCAGAGCATTGATGACAGTTAAAACAAACACAGGTAAACAGATATTATGAGGAGGATAAACGCTAAGCACAAAAACAAAGTGGGATCTACTTATTTCTCATTTTAGTAACGCAAAGCTTTTTCTATAGTATTTTGTTGAATATATCTTTAAAGATGTGAGGGGCACACACACAAAAAAATGTAAAACATAGACATATTGAACATGGTAAATAGATAATAAATATTTATCCATTAAAAGATTGTTTAACTAAAAATGTTTAAAGCAAAACATGACTAGGTCAAATGAATTTCGTTCCCAAAATCATTCCTTTGACAATCACCTGTTAAAATCACATAGATTATCACAGCCCATATAATTTTGTTAAACTTTCTGTATTTTCAATTTCTTTCATTTACAGGAAAAGAAGATACATTGGACCACGAGCTGGAGGGTCTCAGTGCCAGTGGCAGGAAGGCTGTGGCCGATGTCATTAGCTCTCATGTAGAAGAAGCAGAAGCAGAGGTGTATTCCAAGTGGAGGGGAGGCAGGGACATCACCTATGGTATTTTTATTAATTTATGCAAACTAGTGTTCTCAGGCCGGGACAGTAAATTTCAGAAACTTTAAATGTCTAAGACTGTGTATAAAAGGGGGATTGAAAACCTCTAAGACAAAATTTTGATTTATATAGACGGCAATCTTATTTATTGACTTCTCGACTTTTATTTAGTGTCTTTATTTTAATTTTCAAACGTCATTATTGAAATACCTGTACATTTTCTACAGTGGTTGTCTTTTTCATTAATCACTTAAACATAGAAAACTGATTTATAGTAAAAAAAACAAATAGATTCTCTTTTATTGAAAGTGATGAGAGTATTATTATGAGGGTTGGTAATGGTTAATTTTAAGAAACATATACTTCTAGTTGTTATCATGTTAGGCTATAAACTAAAACTATTATAGCACCAGACTCATTTGACATTCTTCTTTTATTCAGAGAAAGAAGCAGGCATGGATGTGTCTACACTGTTAGCGAAGTGGAACAATCCCATTTATTCGCAGTATAAGCCTGTAAGTACTTCTTCAAGAGCATTGGACCATTAACACAAATCACATTATCAACGTCCTAGACCAAATAAGCATTCATAATTACATACATATGCAGAAAAGAATCAGCTTTCCTAGGTTGTTATAAATAAAGTCATACATTGTGTTATAAACATTAAGTATTCCTTGTTCAATTAAAGAAATGTAAAAAAAATTGACTTTTAAAAAGGCAAAATCAATGACTTTTACGATCTCATCCATGTTAAGGACCTGTCTGGCCATTTATAAATAGAATCATGGAAGTAACTATCAAGAAAATTATTCCTTGTAACCAAAGCAAGAAAAGGAATCAAATTACCAAAATATGATGTAAATGACATGTATGTATACCTTTTTCAGAATTTTCATTCTTTGCAAACTTATTTGATAATTCCTGAGTTAAGATGTAAAGATTTAAGACTTATGTATCATTTGTCAGTAAGTTCTTCCTTAAATCCCGAAGAATGAAAATGACAAATGACAAATCTCTTCTTTTTCTTGTTTTCTGCTCATTTCATGCTAGTGTATTATGCATCTTATACTTATTTACGTTTACCATTTGATTTTGCCATCTTATTTTTTACGTCAAAACATCCTGTGTT
The DNA here is from genome assembly GCA_033675545.1 of Elysia crispata. Classification (NCBI taxonomy): domain Eukaryota; kingdom Metazoa; phylum Mollusca; class Gastropoda; family Plakobranchidae; genus Elysia; species Elysia crispata. The sequence continues at coordinate 392,451 of JAWDGP010003607.1, forward strand.
GGTCATTGTCTTATAGAGAAAAATAAGCTCTTGAATTGACCATACTGAGATATGAACCTAATGATGAGGTAAAAGTATCGAAGTTAACTATCAAAACTAGGGATTTCACATTTACAAAAAGAACAATGGGCATTTTTTAATCTCAAAATGTTCATAACATTTTGGCCAAAGTAGAAGATTAATCCAAACACAATGGCTTCAAATAGTTGATAGAATTGTGATATCAAACTTTTTCTTTCATATTGAAAATTAACCCAGGCTTAAACTGTTTCCCATACAGTCCATAAGGGACAAAAGTATGTAAAAAAAAGTATAATTTATGTCATTATTCAGATTTTACATGATTTTATAAATTGAATTTGAGTTATGATAAGTAAAGATACATTAATCAAAATTGAGTGAATAAGTTCCTAGAAATACTTTGCTTAAATTATAAATATTTACACTTGTCCAATAATCAAAGGCTGATTACTAACAAGTTCAACACTTTGTGTTTTCTTCCCTGCCAGCCATCTTCAGAAGCAGAACCTTGCCCAAATGCGTTGGTTGCCAAGTCTTGTTTTAACGCATTGTCTATGGTGGAATTTACAAAAGACATGCTCGACAGAGTGAAAGTAAGTTTTGCCTCTTGTCCAACTTTCTTTTAAATAATAGTAAGAATGCTGTATTAGAAGTTCTGTTTTTATAGTTTAAAAAAACTTGCCTTATATCATCCTGTTTGTATACACTTCGTTTTTTTTTAAATCCATGCTTTTTACCATAACAATGTTTGAGTTTGTTTAGTATTTATGTATTCTGTTCTAATTTTTATACTATAAACACATTACTGAAGAAGAAAATATTTCTTTTTTTTTTTTTGAAAAATTTAGAAATATAATATTTCAAACATTATGATCTTAAATCATAGCTATAAGATTATTTTATTTGCTTCATCTTGCTGTGGAATAAATAGGTTTGACATGCAATATGGATTGAATTTAAATTAACTCAATTTGAATATAATGTTAACACCTATGTGCTAAAAGTCAAATTACAAATTTCAGTTTATTTAAAGTTCTATTACAATCCACACAAATGAGGTGTTATTTGTAAAATATTATTTCAGCCAGTGGCATTTTTGTGCTGTTTTGTTTTTCTGTCACTGAGCTAGGAAATTGATCTTTTAAAATATGTTTTATGAGTAGTATAATATTTTGATTCGAAATTTAGTACTTGATAAACATTTTCTTTGCAAGTATTTATAATTAATTTTATTAACGGTGTAATTCCTTTTACATGGGCTATTCTTTCCAACAAGGTTATCGGGCAAGTAGACAACAAATTTATCGCCTGTGAAATTAAAAATAAGATGAAAGGTAAGATTGCCTTAATAATGTTCTTATTTGGTGAAATACAAAAAAATGTTTTATACCCTTTTAAGTATCAGAAATAAACTTCTTCCACTTTTTAGTATGGATGCTCAGGAGCAGTTATTGGGTGTCCTTTATTAGAATTACTTCTTTTCTATTTCCCTTTTTGAGCCCTATATGTTGTCATACTTCTTATGTGACCCTTAGATAAAAGTAATGGTAATTGGCTTTGAGAAATTGGATCAATGTATATACTTGTATTCAAGATTTGCTTATAGCAAGAATATCTGCACTACATTTTGAAAAAATGTAAAGGCTGTGTCAAAGCATAAACGAGAATGGTATATTATGAATATCAAAACAGTGAAGAATCAGTGTCTCGCATCCAAATGTTGTCAAATTTCAGGCTCCTCATCTTCTCTGCTTGTTTTGCTTGACCAACACGCAGTACATGAGAGGATACGAGTAGAGTATTTCACTCAAGGTTGGCACAAATACTTTTAATATTTTATACTTTTTGACAGATTAATCTAACTAAAAATCAAGAAAACTGTTGTTATTAACAATATATATAGGGAAAGAAAGTCAGCATATAAGTATTCAAGTCTATCAGTATGATTTTTATTTTCTAGTATCGTGTATGAGATTTTATTTAACACTGTTTCATGTGTTGAGTTTTCCAGACTAGTAATGTTCTGTGTGTGATCTCTTAACTTTTTTCCGGGTCTACTATCAAAGCAGCAACATTCATTACTATTCTTATAATGATTTAAAAGCAGAACACAATTAGGTCCAAGGAGGATCCCTCAAAATCACAAATTCCTCAAACTCATCTATTTTCCCCTTCTAAATATCTCTTTATTCTCTTCTACCTTTTCGTCAAAATAGTTCGAAGTTATAATCATCCTCAATTAAAGAAAGAAAATGTTTGCATCTTGAGAAATTTGACTGACCTTGACTTGAGTTTAAAAAAAATAGCACACCCTGCCTCTCCCTTTCACTAAGTAGCAACAGTTTGTATTCAAGTACCCTAACCTTTGATGCCTAATCGCTAGCAAGAGAGACACCCCCTCTCCTGTTCAACCTTAATACCCCTAGTGCCATTTATCTGTGGTACTTGCTAGGTCTATCTGTCACTTGGACTTCAAAGGGACCAATTCTTTACAAACTTTGTTTATCCCACGTGTTCAAGACATGGGTAATGATGATGTTTAAATCCCTATCCCTAGCCCAATCAATCAGAACATGGGTGTGAAAAAAAAAAGGTAAGTAAGATCTCTTTATTGATGTTTAGGATGCCGGATGAGCTCATTAGGTAAAACATTAGACTCTCAATAGGGAGCTTTCGGTTCAGTCTTTTGTCAGATCCTCTGACAGAGAGCTCCTGTCTGGGTTAAAGATTATTCAGTATTAAGCGACAGTACATTATATTTAGTCAACCCTTAGACTGAACTTATGCCGAGTTAGAAGTTTGTGACCATGATCTTAATGTAGACCTAGAGTCCAGAGCTAGACACAACATCAAGATTTCGAGATCCGTTAAGCGCTGGGGTTTAGAGAACAAGTTTCCACATAATCTGACTTGAGAATGACAGATTGGGTTGTTTGGAGATATGTCTTCAATCTGCTATTTGAAATACTAAAAGTAGGAAAAATACAGCAAATCAGGTATCTTCATAAAGCTTAGAATTGTACGGAAGTAACAGAGAAAACACAAAGCCTTAATACATTGTGAACGCACATCAAAATATTGGGGAAAGCTATCCCACACACCAAGTTCAGGGCCCGAGTGCTAAAACAGAATGTTCGAAACGGCTTATGTAAACATATCAAAATTCCCCTATGAATTTGAGGAATCTGTATTTAGTCACGCTCCAAACTACTAAGCTGAGGGTTCCAACTTCTAGTGCTCACATCTTGAGGTATTGGTTCCTCTCAAAAGGCTTTTATAAATTTCATTTTTGTAAGGATCACAAAAATATTGCTTTGAAAAACAAGAACAATATTCACTTTCACTTTTTTCTTTTTTCTCTTGCTACCTTGCTCTCTTCTTGTTCCTGTCTCTATCCGCCCGCTCCATCAGTCCGGGCCTGATCTGGCTTTCTTTAATTTTACTTACTTATCTTGGTCCCTCTGGCTCTATCTGTTTGCACTTTTACTTTTTTACCCTCCATATTTAATAAGAAGTTTTTTTCACATATTTAGATTTTTTTCATCATTTATCAGATATCAATCTCATTATGGCAGCTACGTAGGTATTATTTTGCTTTATTTCTTTTTCATCAGAATGTTATGTGAAGAAAAATAATGAGAAGACTGATATGCTAGAGAAGGCTGACCTGAATCCTGTACAGACTATTGTCATGGATCAAGATGATGTCCGCATACTGAAAGCGTTTAGACGCGAGTTTAACAGAATAGGTAAGCTTTGGTTATGGTTTTTTTTTCCCCTATCAGCATATGTATTGTACTTATCTTTACTCTCAGTCATGGCCTTTGGTAAAATTTTGAGTTAAAAAACCAACCAACCGTTTCTCTATGCTAACTTAAAATATTAATTAAAATTTTTTGTAGTGCAAAGAAGCTTTGATAGGTTTGGAAGAAACTTGAAGTTTATTTATGGCTTTAATAATTTATCTGAAATCACCAGCTTATCTTGTATCTATGCTTATCCAGAGTATGTTTTCATGTGTGTGTTTGTGTTCATTATTACCTCTGTGCTTTATACTGGCAACTTAAGAATATAATTATACAATTTTTAGTATCTTTACACTTGATAAAGAAAGAAAAATGTTTCTTAATTTACAGGTGTGAGCTTTAATCTTGATGCGACAAGTCGAACTGTGGTGCACATCAGCTCAGTACCAGCCATTCTTCTTGAGAGAGAAGCATTAGAAGTCCGCAGACGAAGGGCAACGAATGTGGAAGAGAAAATTGAGGTGAAATATAGTCATAAATTAGTAACAGTATTATCTCATACTTTTGATAAAACTCCACGATTCCAGTATAATTATATTCTTAAGTTGCCAGTATAAAGCCCAGAGGTAATACAACACAAACATACACATGACAACTTACTCTGGATAAGCATAGATACAAGATATGTACATTAGTCTAAAATCCATAAGTGTTTTGAACAAATCTCTAGCCGTAGGCATTGCCCTAAAAACATTTGGGAATCCATTGTTGCAGTAACTTCTTGCAATTCTGTTCAGTTGCATATTCATCTTCCATAGGTGTGATAGATGCTAACTTTGTTGGTGTTCTGTGATCATGGTAAATATCTTTTAGTGGTCCTAGAAAACACTGTCTTTGGTTAAGTCTGGATTTCAAAGATACTAGCAGATTTTTATTGTTTTTCTGAATTTTTCTTATTTCAGTTTAAGTAATGTTAGTGGCTGCTCATGCATAGCATTTTTACAATCATTAAGCTATTTGATCAAGTCTTCTTTGAATCATATTTTTTTTTCTATTATTTTTTTTTACATTCATCCTTAGAAAACATGGAAAATTTTTCACTCTTAAAAGTTATGTTGTTGTTTTTTTCTAAATGGACCTTTTACTAACATCATTCTAACGGAGTTTTTTTTTTTACAGTGCCTCATAAAAGAGTACATTGATGTAAGTGAAACACTTCTGGAACTCAAAACTTATGCTAGGTTTAAGGTTTAAGGACAACAAAATGGTTTGGGAAGTGGAGCATTTTAGTGTAAATTATCGTTAAAAAATATGAATTACATTTTCATTTTACAAGAATTCCCTCTGTACAAATTTTTGTCGACTGCTCAATTTTATTCATATCATGAGTTCATTTAAAGGGAAAGGCCATTATTAAAAGTGCAGAGAAAAATGGGAGCTCATCCATATTTTAAAAGAAATGGAAAATATACATTTACTTCAAATGGCAGCTGTCAAAGAGTAGAGTCTGCACAAATTATTTCATAACAAGAAAGCATTTATTGCTTTAAGCTTAAAAGTAACCTATGCTGTTTAGTAGAAGAGAAAAAGAATTCAACCTTGCTCACCAAAACATGTTTGAATCAATAAGAACCTCAGAATTGTGTTTTAGAAAAGTTAAGCTTTTGTTATTTCAAAACAGAAGAAAATCTGATATTTTTGAATAGGAGATTCTTGTCTAACAGACTCCTAATTGACTGGTTGTTTGTTTTCAGATGTTAAAGTCAACAAATGGAGCCTGTGGAAGTTTCCCCCTCACTGTTCATAAACATGTATGCTCTATGGCTTGTCATGGTAAAGGCTTTTTACTTTTGGACATTTTTTCTTACTCATTTTACTATGTGCTAATTTTTTTTTTACAAATTATTTTTAAAGATGGTATCCCATAACCTTTTTGTTTTTGGCAAATACTTTAATGAAATAGTTTAAAAATGTAATATGTCAGACTTGTTGACAATTTCCTCTTTGATTTAAGTGAACCACCAAAAAAATGATATACTAACATCCATTCATGTTTTAGTAAATATCTTTTTTTCATTGTACTAGAGCTTAGTCCAAGACAGATTACAATTTTGGTAATTTTTAAAATGTGCCAAATTTCCTATCTTTTAGTTATAATTTCTACATAGTTCACTGTAATTTGAGCTGTGCTGTATCTTTGAATTGTTATATTTTCATGATTTCATCCTCAGGGGCAGTTAAGTTTGGGGATATGTTAACCCTGTCAGAATGCAAGGACTTGTTGTCTGCCCTGGCTAGATGCAGTCTCCCTTTCCAGTGTGCCCATGGCCGTCCTTCAGTAGCACCAATTGTCAATATCACAGCACTTGAAGAAGAAATTGGCTGTGTGGTAGGTTCATAGTTATCATCGCTAATACCGACAATGATCGAAGTACATGTGAGAACAAAGGTTATGTAATTATTTTTTATTTTGTAAGTTATAAAAATCAGACAAAGTTCATAGTTTTAATGAAAATGACAGTAATCTTTGATTAGGGTCAGGACAAACTTGTGAGCTACATAAATATCTAAATAGGCATAAAGGATTGTTTAATGGATGTAAAAAATAATATGTAAACGTGATATCCATATTTTTTCCACTGTAGGCTAGGCGGCCTTATGCTCAACTCTCTAGTTGATTGTGATTGATCATTGTCATACAGCAATCAATAAATAAGAACCAATCAATTTAGCCATTCTCACCTTGATGGGTCGGTGTAAGTATTTTGACCTTTTTGCTCACGATCGACAGGGTGTAACAAATTTGAAGCATTGCCATTGGTTTAAATAATACTAGAGGCGAGCTTGTTCTAAATTGACTCATACCACAAGGTGTTGCTTGTGGCAATTAAATTTCACATAGGGATTCACTTTATGTGACAGATTATTCACAATAAATATCATGCCATGCTTAAAGAGATGCAACTTAAATTGAACAGAAAAACTTGTTGGGGCCATGATGTAGTGTTTTCTAATATCCTTTTCTTACCTTTTTCTTAGATCTTTTTTTTTAAAGAGGAAAGTGGCGTAGGGGGAGTTGGAGAGGATCTTAATTGGACTTTCTAAGATGTCTTATTTTTGGCACTTTTGTTTGAAAATCAAATAGTTATTGAATATTTAAAGTACAAAAATATTTTTTTTTCAAAGTTTATCTTATGAGTCGATTAAAGGAGGTGTAAATTTGAGATAACAACATTTGAAAGTAGTTATTTTTCTTACCTTTTTGAAAAGGAACTAAAAATTCAGTCTCTTTCAATTATTTTGATAGTTTCATACAATTTTCACCAGTGGGAAGCTTAGGAAAATGCTTTGTTCTATTATCAACGCATTGAAATATAAAATGGTAGATATGTAAAGCATTTGGACTGATTGCTAGACCTTGTCTTTTCTTTAATGCAAATTATTTTAATTTGATACAGAGTACTTTTTAAAACTTTTTTTCTTCCTCAGAAAAAGAAAAAGCCAAACCTATGGAAAATTTCTTCCGTCAAGAATCAAGAAAACCCTAAATGAAAATCAATGATAATGGTTTTAATGTATAACTTATCAAGCTATGAATTATGTTCCAAATGTTTTTTTTTTATTTTAAATGTAGTTAAGATATGCAATGGAAATTGCACAGAATTTCATGGTTTAACATTGTGAATTTTTTTCCCATTGAATACGGACTAAAAAGGCATAAAATGTTTCGTAATAAAATTTAAAAATTGACCTTCATGATGAAGAGTATTTCAGTTTCACCAACGCTAGACCAGTATAACAGGGAAATGAAAATATGAAATTTGCCTAACTGTCCAAGGTGATGACTGTAAGATTGTAGAAAGGGAAACATAAGCAGCAAGCATAGAATTTCAATTATTGAAATAAAATAAAGAATGTCTCTGCAAGTGCTACATGAGGTTTCAGGCTCGGAGAGTCATTCTGTCACATCTACACTGAATGTTTGAAGTGACGACTCAATCACTGATAGAATTATATGAGAATTTGTCTTTTTTCTTTATTGAGAAAAATGACGAGGTTACCCCCGGGGGGATTTATTTAAAAATTAAAACAAAAAAAATCTCTGTAACTTCACCCTTGGTTTGTTGTGTGGTGTTGGTGCTCAGATAATATTGTTTAGCTTTGCAATGGTGAAAGATGCAAGCAGGTCAACCTGCTTCTTGAAATATTTTAATGGTTAAAATATTAAGTAAAATAAAAAGTTAATTGCCTTCCAAACAATATTTAATGACATTCGTTTCATGCGACACATCAGAAGCAGTTTTTGTACAGCTTTTGAACCACTAAGGCTTAAATCTCCATATGTGAGTGCCATCAACACTATAAGTACTCCTCCCTCAACAATCATTAGCATCAGCTCCTTTTTTATTTATAATCAAAATACCATCACAGTCATGATATTGATAATAAAGATGATCCTCATTACCACAATCATGCCACTTATATCATCATGAAGCTACCATCACTTATGATCTAATCAGCATTAAATATCATTGCCATCATCAAAAGCTTTTAAACCGTGAAGAATAATGCTTTTTGCTTTTTATTTCATGTTAACTGCACCAGTTTTTTTTTGTATTTTTTATGAAAGTATCCATTTATCCATTTTTAATTTGATGCCTTTCCAGTAAATTAATATTTTTCTATCAGCCAATAAATATTTCTCAGTTCTGCTGCACAAGTTATCTGTGATAATAATTGTATATTTATTGATTCAAAAAGAACAACAAACTGAATAAAGTTTTTTTGTTTTATATTATAAAAATATAACTTTGGCCTTCTTTTTTTTACTTCATTTTATTGAACTAAATTAGACATTCTTAACTTGGGAATGTTGAGGCCAAGATATAAACAATATTGTAATATTTCTAGAACACCTTAAATGGAATTTTCCAATTTTGCATTTGTATTTTGAGCTTATTTTTTGTGTCTCTTTAACTTTGTAGTAAGATTTCTTTTGAAAGTTTTATAAGGTTTAAATATACATCCCACAAAAATGTAAATTTTACTTCGTCATTAATGAAGGTGTCAAATTTTCATTGTTTTTTACTCAATTTGTATGTTATTGCCCTTGGATCAAGTCTAACATTAATGCGATATAATTATTGCTTTTTTGTTTACCATTGATAATCTGTGATATGAAGAATTGTAGTTTTCCAGGGAAGACTATTTATTGAACACTTAGCTTGACAAATATAAATAAAGTTCTTTATCATTCAATTAATTGAAAGATTTAAATCTATGTCAAATGACTTTGTTTGGATAAATGTTGTGCTTCACATTTTCTCACCTAGCCTATATTTTTTGGTTAAAATTTATTTCTTTATGGGGAAGCTCAGGTTGATTATCCTGAAAACTTTTCAGTGTTGACTTCTATAGTGTGTGAGCATTTTAAAATCTATGAAGCACAGGCTGAATCTACTATAAATCATTAAGCCATACTGGTACTTTACTCACAGACTATTCAGAGTAATGTCCCTTGATGTGGGAGAGAGCTTATGGTTGGATATAGACTTTAGAGAAAGGCTTTTATTGCTCTTATGGCTTAGTTTGGGATCTCACCATTTCAGTGTGGCCTCGCCCAATGGACGTTTGTTATATAATGCAGAAAAGCTCTGAAATTATCTTTTATTTACAGGCTATATCAAACAAATAGGCAAAAAAAAAAAAAAAAAAAGCTGTTTGTTCCAAGCAAACAAGTTTTTTTTTTTCATTGTTGGAGAGTGCAATGAGCTAAATTAATTAAGTGGTATTGGTCAGTCGTAAAATTCATACTGCATATATCTTTAAATGGTTGTGACACCTCCTGCAATTTATGAGCTTCATTTCAGACTTCCCTATCCCATTGAAAACCTTGTACATAATTATGGATTTAAAATTGTTTTTTCTTACAGTCCTTTCATTACTCTTAAGACTGAATTGTATTTCATTAATTTCTTTTTTTTTTTAGTATATTTTCTTACCTGTCAGATATTCTTGTATGGCAAACTTTATGTACTTTAAGCAGTAAAAATATAGATAATGCTAAGGTATTTTCACAACAATAAGAGCAAACCATTTCATTTTTTTTGGTTTAAACTCTACTTCTCCTTCCATGCAGCATTTTTTAGAAATGCTCGGAAAATAAAAGCAATTAAAATAAAAATGTAATTACACTACAAAACAAACCTCAATACTAATTTATGCAGCTTGCTAACATTTCATGGCCAGCTAAGAGAAGATTTAAAGCTAGGAGGAAAATTTTTGTCGAGTGAAAATTTTTTGTTCTTGCGTTTATGAAATTAAGCTGTTCAAATTTTCAAACTATCATGTCCATACTCCCATTTTACCAGCTCTAGATAAGTGACATTGTAAGTTCTTTGTTTCGCCTTAGCAGCTACATTTTATGCCTTTAATTTATGTTGAGTTTAAATGCCCACTTATAGAGAGACCCTCCATTTTGCAGCACCTATTTCATTATATGCAGTCTAGCATAGTGTCATTAAAATGTTTAATTTCAAAATGTTGCTTTGTTTGTTTTTTTATCATTAATTGTGTAATCTGAATGTCTTATTGTGAATTAGGCTTTTATTCATAACTTTTGAGTCAACTAAGTTATCAGTTCATAAGTTATTCCAGTTGTTCTCATAGATATAGAGCACTTGCGATTTCTAATGACCTTCTCACCTATAAGTTAAGCTCATTATACTGAGAGGCCAATCCTGTTGGATATTGTGACTGTGATAACAAGGATATCCAATGTAGCTTTTTAGAATTGACAAAACTTCAAATTAACTTTTAAAAAAATCATATAACCACTCTGTACATATTAACAATTGTTGAAAAAAAAATCAAAATGCATAAAATAATTTTCTTAAAAATGTAATAGTAAACAAGGAGAGAGAGGATTTAGAGTCACTAATATGCAGCCGCTCAATCAACAGAAAGATTTTAAATTACATTCAAACGGATTTGTAGCTTCAAACAAGAACAAGAAATCAAATGATGTAAAGAGCAGACCTGGATCCGAATCATTATTCAGGTAAAATGTTTATTTTTTGATGTAATCACATAGAAAATTGAGATGAATATCATTTCCATGATTCATACTATTTATTTTGACAACATTGACTTTATCAGGAAAATTGCAGCTTTTTTTTTTTCTCACAATTAAAACGTTTAAAAGATGATCTTTCTCCAAGAACATAGATGAAGGCATTACAGCTGTGAAACATATTAAGCAAGTAGTAATCAGAAGTACCAGTTTGGGCAAATTTTTTTTATATTCCTAATTTGTTTATGGTTGTGTCAACAAATAAGTTAACAAAAACAAAACAAACCAAACAATTATGCATTCCCAACATCCATATGCTGAAGTGGGGTATTTATATTTCAACTATGAATTATAATACAGAAGACTTTTGCTTTCATTCAAATTTTAGAAGTGACATTGTGCAATTTATCATTTTACTAACAGCCTCTAACCTGATCACATAAAACGTGTCTCCTTATACTCTTTAACATGCTACACCTGTAAAGGCTGTGACAAAAAGTATGCTTCAAAACTGTTAGCTATGTGTCTCAATCCTTTGTCCACCTTTTTATTCTTCTAACCATTTATTTAAACATCTATCCGACTATCCACCTATCTTACTTTCTTTCGCATCTGTGTCATTTGTCTTACCTATTCACCCATCTATCTTTTTATATGTCTTGTATTTATTGCTCCAAGTTTCTTTCTTCTAGCACATCTATTGAACCTATTCTGTATATCTATCCATCATAGTATCTCGGTAATAGTATGACTGCCTATCTACCTTTATTTATATTTCCCTTGTTTAAAGGCCATGCGATCTAGAGCTGTTGAAGACCGCTACCACAGAGGCCTACATGGATAGTTATTACAGTGTCAACAGTCTTATTGCCACTTGTTTCTGTATGGAAGCCTTATAGCTTACGGGCAAGGACCAACATTGAGTCAATCCTCACAATGTCCGTGGAATAAAGAACGAAACTGTTATTCAAAATTCTTGCGGCAGATAAAGCTTTAAATACATTTAATGCTTGAAATCATAGTCTGAAAGCAAAACTTATTGAAAGAAGAGAAAGTGGAAGAAAATGAAAAGGATGAGATTGAGTACAAGACCTAGTGGCTTGAAACTCCAGCAAGTGGATTGGCAAAGGAGGGAGAGAGAGAGAGAGAGAGAGAGAGAGAGAGAGAGAGAGAGAGAGAGAGAGAGAGAGAGAGAGAGAGAGAGAGAGAGAGAGAGAGAGAGACAGACAGAGACAGAGAGAGAGAGAGACAGACAGACAGAGACAGACAGACAGACAGAGACAGAAAGAGACAGAAAGACAGAGAGAGAGAGAGAGAGAGAGAGAGAGAGAGAGAGAGAGAGAGAGAGAGAGAGAGAGAGAGAGTGAGAGAGATTATACACCTTATGTGGTGCTCATCAAAACATAGGTTTGCATTATTAAGTTATAAAGGCTGTGCACTTTTAACATAGCGACATATTCAATAGAATTCCATCAAGAAAGTTACCGACATACACAGACTTTGTGACCAAACCAGTACATTTTAGAAATATCAACTGTCTAACGGATCCCTTTATAGTTACATTTTTAGACACAGTTTTAGAGACTTAACTTATTGATTTATGCCAGTCATAATATTTCAACTGATGATCTCAAATGTGTTTTTCTATATGCAATATTGAAGCGACATTATTTCTCCGGTGTTCACGATTAAGAAAGATTTATCCCATCTAATAGTTCTGCATAGTCAACACACAAACAACGGCAAGTGCGAAGATTCCTATCGGGTTGGTCAACAAGACCAGAAATGCCCATACAATAGTCTGAATCACGGCCAAAACAGACAGCAGCAAAACGGAGGAGATAACCATAAGCACGGAGACAGGCACCGCCAGGATCTGGAGCAGGGAGTACAACACATCCAATAAGATTGAGGTAATCATTCCACACTTATATTGCTCACAGTACGTCATGGCCCATTCCATGGTATTGGAGAGTAGAAAGAGAGCGGCAAGAGCGAGAAACAAGATGGCCGGCAACATGATAAAGGACACCACAGTCTCGTCTGCCATTTCTTATCCGGTTATTTCTGTCTGTGTTGCAAAAATATTGTGCCCTAGAAACCTTTCCCTTAGCAGGGATTAAGGCTATCGTGAATGAGTAACTGGTATTAGCGATGGTATTCCTTCGTTTAGACACACTGGCTGGTATCACAATAGTCTATGCCATGCAGTCAATGCTGCTGTATCTTGTTATCCAATTCTTCGCGAGTTGCTGTCTTGCTTTCTTGGAAGCACATGTAACAGGAATTTGGATTCACCTCTGATTTTTCATGAGGAAATCCGGTGTCAATTTCTGCAATGAAAAGGGGCTCGACATTGCACAATACATGCGAACCTATGGCTAAAGGCCTGATATGAGGAGCACTGAATGATTTATTCCCAAGCATTCCACATTGCATTAAATTCAGAGAAGAGATAATGCACTAAAGCATTAAGCTTCAGTAATGTATATATCTCTTAAACTATGATTCAAAGATTCATATTGTTTTAGGCCCTACCGTTTGGTGCACAGCGTTTCTGTACAAGTTTCAGATTTATATTCTATATCTATCTAGCACTAGACTAGAGATAAAGATAGATCTAAATCTATATGGCTTAATCTCTAATTCATCACTTATTGCCGGTTTGTTATCTGCAAGAGAGGAGTTGCTTTATAGATCGCTTTGGTCGTATTGAATTCTGCGATTGTGTTATCAAATATCTCATCAGAGCAAATAGACATAATGCTTTTTAAAACTTTCTGTTAGGTATCTTGTCTTGGAGGATCCTATCTTAATCAGTCATCTAGTCTCTTCAGCCATAATAAAATCAGGAAGTGACGTTTTTATTTTTATTGAATGAGGACCTCTTTGAAAACTCTGCATGTTGAAAAGGGACATCCCGCAAAATGTTTTTTTCAATACACGCCCAACTTTTGGCTGTACTAAGTATGTTTGAGATAAAGCAATGTGATTATATGATTTCCAACTGAATCAAATTTAGTGGCGCCCATTCTTGAGTGCCCCAGAAACAAACGAGATAATGCGATAGATCTCTACAAATATATGCAGGGAATTATAATCCAGAGTGGCCAAAGCTCTAGACCACGGCGAGCTGTGACAGCAAGCAACGCTGTAGTTTACACGTTCGATGCGGAAAATTCTGTTGGAGAGTTGTCAACATGATTGTGGGATGAGCTCCCAGAATTTGTGGTGAAAGCACCTACCTTGAATGGTTTTAAAAGAGGACTCAACGTCTTTTGAGAAGACCTGAAAAGGAAGTAAGCTATTTTTTAGAAATATAAAAGAAGAAGTAGAGGATATAGTAAGTGCAAGTTTTACTATGGGCAGTGTAGTTTAAGCCAGCTTACCAAGAGAACCAAGAGACTAAAAACACTTCTGTTGAAGAAGTATACAAAATGCTTAAATCCAAAACGCATACACCTGCATTACGATTTTAAACTGATTCTAACGTCAATTCCTTTTTTTTTTACTTTTAAATTCTTTGAAAAAAGCGGGGTGTGTACAAGAATTATCACGTCAACAGGCTCTGGTCTTTACCACTAATAGAAATAGAAAACAGTTTAGCGCCGAAACATTTCTTCCCCAGAGGATGAGGCCGAAGATCACCGCCCTGCTCATAACACAGGAGATTATTTTTCAAGCTTTTAATTTATATCGTAGTTTGATTTCGCTAATTATCCACACATCCGACGTGATCTAATAGGCACCCATGATGAAAGAAAATAATAAGCTAAAAGTAGATTTCCGCAGATGATTTCACAACCAAGAAAAAGCATCGATAGGATCAGTTTATACAATTCGTTTTAAAGTTCTGGATCCACCTATTATGAGCGTTTCTTCTATTAATGGCCAGTACTTGTGAAAATGAGATTGCGCTACAATCTGCGGTTTGCCCAAACTTATTTAGACCCCCCCCTCCCCCCCCCCCCCCCTAAGTATTAGGATGGACATACTGCGAACTTCTTGGATGTTTATATATCTCCAAGGACCGGAAGGGCCAAATTAAAGGCTTAAAAAGAACAGACGAACTGAAAATCGATAGATAGCAGGACTGAACACTTATCAGGTTCGATAAGCAAGGAATAAGATGTTTTTCCACCTGAAGAATCCAAAGGATGAACTAGGAAAAAAAAGTTAAAAAAAAAAAAAAAAAAAAATTAGAAGTGGCATTGCGATTAGAGGCGTCATTTCCGGTCACAGGGCTATGAAACATTTGGCGCTCACAGTCTTAGATTAGCATAACTAGAAGGTGTTTTGAATCATAGCCTACCATCATACAGAAACTACACCATCAAAAATCCATATTAAACCATCCTAAAGCGATTAATATTGACAAAGGTAGATCTAGTCGCCAATTTGCTGGTTTAATTTTCTGTAACATTTTATTGCATCTCAAAGGTTCATACGAGAGATCTATCTAGATCTAGACCTTCAGGGCTTAAGTTAGAACTAAACATTGATCAGCTGGTATTTAGTTTTAAGGGTGAAAAATAAACATTTTAAAGTAAATATTCTGAAAAAAAAATCAATTCCCATAACATGATAACTACCATCAAATTTCAAAATAGTATAGAAATGTTGATCTAGATGTTAGCATCAGGATAAAAGCTAGACATGAGATTGTTACGCTGTGTTGAATAGATTTAGAATAATTAGGTCCATCTTGGAATACATCTTGACTGTTCAAATTATTTTTAATACGCAGTTTTGCCACCTATTTCTTAATTATTTTCAAATTCCCTAATTGATACCCGGTTTATTTCATTAACAGGCATCTTAATAGAAGTAAATTATCGTTCCCCGCCCTTGTGTTCTGCTAACAGAGCGATCCCGAAAATTTACGTATTCATTCATTTTTCTTATGCAAGTATTATTAAAGTAAAACAGCCACCGCCAATACAACCACAACAACCACGACTGCTGCCACTGCTTCTACTAATCTTACTACTACTACTACTACTACTACTACTACTACTACTACTACTACTACTACTACTACTACTACTACTACTACTACTACTACGACGACTACGACTACTACGACTACTACGACGACTACTACGACGATAACTACGAAGATGCTACGACTACTACTACTACTACTACTACTACTACTACTACTACTACTACTACTACTACTACTACTACTACTACTACTACTACTACTACCACCACTGCTACTACTACTACTGCTACTACTACTACTACTGCTACTACTACTACTGCTACTACTACTACTACTACTACTACTACTACTACTACTACTACTACTACTACTACTACTACTACTACTACTACTTGACAAAGAGGTTCGACATAAAGACTTTGTTTACAGCGAAGTTATTGGTGATGTCTCTTGATTAGTGCGACCCGTCGATAAAGCAGGTCGAAGATTGTTATTTCACAGTTGGCAGCGAAAAAAAAAACATGTTGCTATAAGTTAAACAAAGTTCCAACAATCACATATTTCATATTTTAGACCATTCATTTATAACATCCATAAAGCTTTGTTCCCCGGGCCAGCACCATGTTTGTCACCGTGGAAACCGTGCCGGTGTATCTTGCCATGCTTGTAGTCGTGCCCTTAACTTTTGATGCCATCAAAGTGGTTCTAGAGGACAAACTCGACTTCGATGTCATCATCAACAGGAATATGCTCAGGTAGAGCTTTTTGGACAAATAATGACAATAATTATAAACATGCTCTCCTTTTTGCATCTGTTTCAAATTTTGCTTCTTTTATTTTTTTCAAAACAAAATATGAAAGCTTAAGACGAAAGAGAGAGATTGAAAGATAGATAGATACATAGATAGATATATAGAGAGATAAACAGACAAAGAGAAAAGGGTAGAAAGAGAAAGAGAGAAAAAGAGAAAGAAAGAGTGAGAAACAGCATGTATTTTAGAGAAAAAGCAAGGGAAGAAACACAGATGGAGAAAAAGCGGTAAAAAAGAGCAATAAATTGATAAAGAGTTGTAGAAGAAAAAAAAACCCTGGGGAGTATGAGGAGGAGGAGGAGGAAGAGAAGGAGGAGGAAGAAGAAGAAGAGGAGGAAGAAGAAGAAGAAGAAGAAGAAGAAGAAGAAGAAGAAGAAGAAGAAGAAGAAGAAGAAGAAGAAGAAGAAGAAGAAGAAGAAGAAGAAGAAGAAGAGAGACTGAAATACCAAATAGATAGACCGATTAAGTGAGAGGTCAAAAGAGAAAGAGAGAAAGAGATAAAGAAAAAGCTTAAGAGAGAAGGAAAGGTGCAGATCAATAGAGAAATAGAGAGATAATACAGTGAAAGACAAGGCCAGAGTGAGATTGAGAAAGAGATAGAAAGATAGATAGATAACGATAAAGAGAAAGAGTGAGAGAGAGAGAGAGAGAGAGAGAGAGAGAGAGAGAGAGAGAGAGAGAGAGAGAGAGAGAGAGAGAGAGAGAGAGAGAGAGAGAGAGAGAGAGAGAAAGAGACAAAGAGAGAGAGAGAGAAAGAGACAAAGAGAGAGAGAGAAAGGAGAAAGGTAGGAAGAAAGAATGTGCATAGAGAGAATAAACAAAGGTAAAATTAATAAGTAGGGTGGGTGGGGAGGGGATAAATATAGAAAAAAAGAGAGATACGAAGGTTGCAGCAGGGCAGAGATAAGGGATAGTAAACTTGTGGTTGCGGAAAAAAGAGAAAGGAATTGAGGGACAGAGTGTGATAAAAGAGTGAGAGAGAAAGTGGGAGATAGATAGATATATAGATATATAGATAGAGAGAGAGAGAGATAGACAGATAGATAGGTAGATATCTGGCACAGGTAGAGAAAGACTGAGAGAGAGAAAGAGACAGGCAGAGATTGTAGAGAGAGAAAGAGAGAGAGAGAGAGAGAGAGAGAGAGAGAGAGAGAGAGAGAGAGAGAGAGAGAGAGAGAGAGAGAGAGAGAGAGAGAGAGAGAGAGAGAGAGAGAGAGAGAAAGAGCGTAAGAAATAATATGACTGCATTTTAAATTTATTTTAGAGATCAGTGAAAAAATAGGAACAAAACTAATCGCTAAAACCCTCTTTAAGGCTCTCTCTCTTGTTTTGTACCATAGTGTTGTTATAATAGTTCTATTTTAGCCTTGCTACATCTTTCCCAGTTAAATCTCGCTCGCTCGATTTCCACACTGGTGTTTTGAAAAATACCACCTCGCCCTTCATTGAAACTTTTCTGAACATTATTGATCCCGATTATTCTCTTACATGCTATAAATAATTGTTAGTCAAAGTAAGCATAGTTTTTTATACTTGGCATTCTCTCTGGTTCAGTATTATTATGGTTGTATTGCACAATGCTCACTGAAATAGTTTTCTTTTTCCGCACCATGAACAATCACACATCATTTATGAAGAGATGTTGCTTTACCTTTGAACATTTTATGAAGGGATCTTATTCTAAACATATCCTCTCATTTGTCCCTTTAAAAAGTCTCTGATGAGCCTAAATTCAAATGATTGGAAACAGTTTACTCATTTCTTGGATTCTTATTAAAGACTGCTATGGTTTTTATTATCGATTTACTTGTTTGAAACAAAGCCAAGTTCAAAACCTTCAATTTTCATGATAGTACTTGATAAGTTTTCATTTACTTTTCACATTTTATATCAATTTAGGCACATAAACAACATTGAATATCCGTGATGGTAAATTAGCGTTTTCTAAAACTAGAAATACTCTTCTGAAATTTTCAAGCATGAAACATCTAGCATCGTCAAGGAGACTAACAACTTATTTGATTTTTCTTCTTTTGTCTAAGATCTTGCTAAAGTTTTTGTCATGCGCTCTATTTAAATTGCAATAACCTCAATATAATTTTCGAAACGCCTCCATGATTGTGATGAAAAAAAAACAAACAAAACAAAAACCGACCTTATTCCCTGCAGTAGATATAGTTACAGGACTTAAAAACGACATTTATTCCAGGAATAAGGAAAGTGACCTTCTTTACACTACTGCGGAAATACATTTTCAGAGCAAGCTATCAAATTAAATGAGCTCATTATTCTACTGCTATTAGTTACTTTTTACGTCTAACGGTGTTGCTGAAACAGCTTTCTATAAAGCACGTGAAACATGATGATCGGAAGAATCGAGAATGAGTAACAGTCCGTATGAGACTTGGTTAACAGGAAATTAAAACAACATCTCCGATTGCTAACATACCTTGAAGTATCTAGGAGTGAAAGGAGCGAGGTGGTTAACCCCTTCCCTCCTCTCTCCTTAGCCTAGCTTTATGTATTTTTTAGAGTTAGAAGGACTAATATATTATTTTGTATCAAAGATAGATCCCACTGTTTAACCAAAAATGTAATGCCGCTTTTGAGTTTTGAAAAGGAGGCGCTAAATAGCTCAGTCGGTAGATCCTTGGACTGGCAAGCATGAAGTCCTATATTTAGTTTGGTTTGGTTGTTTAAAGATATCGTCCGGCAAATTCAGCCAGCCCTATCACCGCCTTCCCGGCTTTATTGCCCCTGATCCGCGGTAAATTATTGCATGAAATTGTGAGCACTACTTATAGCATAGGGCACTAACTGAGCGGTGAACAGGCACCATATCAAAATTAAGGTGCAAACTGTATTGCGCATTGAAACAGTAATAACTAATGTTAGCAATCGTTTTCGAGCTGGAATCCATACAACAAGAATCGTAGAAAACGAGATGAGAAAATTTGCTTCGTCAAAGAGGAAAGGATATTTTGTGGGAAGTGACAATACACATTTTGTTTTTCTCGCCTTTTATTATCAACTCATTCTCTCATAGCATTGACGAGAGTGATCTCTGTGTTCCTCCCAACAGAGTTCTGGAGGTTCTAATCGCCATCATGATCTTCCCAGCTGCCGTGATATTCTTGATCTTAATGACCGTGCATTATGTGGTGAAAAAGAGCTTTATCGCTGCTTACGAGTCTATGGAATTTCTCACAATGCCCTGCTTCTTCTCGACTGTGGGCTACTACATCAGTCTGATGATAATGTTCTTGGCGATACAAATATTCATCATACTCGTTCTCAAGTTCATCTACAATGCCTTATAAATATAATTATAACAATCATACTACACTACTAAAAATAAAGCTAAATTTGTTCATTTTTAAAGATTTGCACAAAGAAAAGAGAAAAAAAAATGGAGGCCAGAGCAATCTGTTTACATCTCAGATTTGTGTAATAAATAATGATATGAACTTACAATTATTAATTTGTTCATTCAAAATTTGTGTGTTCATGTGAAAGGGAGAAGTAAAAAATAGAAAACAATTATTTTAACTAAAATTGAAATGTCAAATCAAAATATTAGATATGATCGGGAAGACACTGGTGATCTATTTTATTCGATACCATATTCGGCGCAATGGACGTGAAATACTTATTTCAAACTAAATTTGTGATGATATCTGGGATTATCTAATTTATTTTCGATATTATACCGGTAACGCCCTATCGAAATGATCAATGAAAGCCAGACATGTCTTTTAAACAACGCAATGTTTTTGTACGAGAAAATAAAGCCCAACACTTACAATTCAACTCAAGATTTTAACCTTTTAAGTTCATATCATCTTTCATTTATGAGATGTGTACAAGAAGAGTTATGGGAATAGCCAGATCACAGACATATAGAAAAAAGCAAGCCAAGGACGGCCTGCCAAAACCAAAGATAGCCTCTCGAAATATCAAGAAGAGAGAAAAAAAGAAAAAAAGGAAATTAAGAAAAAAAAAAGAAAGAAAAGAAAAGATACAAAGAAGAAAAAAAGATTCTGAAAAAAAAAACCAACAACAAAAAAAATAAAAAAACAAACAAACAAACCAAAACAAACCGTTCCAAAACAGTTGAAAAGAACTGACAAAATGAGAAGATTTTCAACATCATGTCGACTGAGCACGAAAACAACTGACAACTTTCAAAGCAATTAACTTCCATGAAATCTGACATAACGCTTAACATGTTTCTTTTCACAAGCTAGGCATAAGTGTTATAACTGAATTATGACTATAAAAAGAAGCAAAACAAAAGCAAAGATAAACTTGATATCAGGTGGAGAGCTATTTTGCTTGCAACGACTATTTATCTTGTGACATAACTTTCAAACATGTTCCCAGCTTACGAAATCTGCCTACCAAGTACAAGAGTGACCAACCGCTCGCTCCTTGAGGCCTAAATGGAAATTAAGACGTTGGGTAACTTTTTCTTTCGCTAGCCTTGCATTTCTCATTTAATTTAGACTTCCTTTGACGAAGCACAACCCGTGATCCTGTTTATTTCTATCAGCTACACATTTTTATGAGCAAAATATGGAATCCCCTTTTCTCTATTTTCTGCAGCATTTTCTAAAGAAATTTCTAGAGCTGAAAACGATGCATTTATTTAAAACATGAACAAAACTCCAACTCAAACTGATGTGCAAATAGATAAATATCGGTTTTTATTTTTAACTATCTGGAATTTGCTCGAAAATTCTTGAAAGATTGTGCAAGCTCGTGTAAACCCTGCTAATGTGTGATTAGAGATAATTAAATATATTTCTGTTTGGATTAAACTGGGAGAGCAAATCTTGTCTAAGTGCAATTAGATGCAAGAAATATTCCAATTCAACAACAATATATGTGAACTTAAAAATAAGAATATCAGTGCACACTCACTACTAGATTTTGGGAAAAAAACCCGACTGCAACAAGTTTATCTCCGAAATCAACATGAATCCATGATAAAAAAATGCATACTGCAACATTTTAATCTTCCCTGAAATAACAATACTTAAGCTTTACTGAATTATGAATCTGTCTTTTCTCTGTGTCTGGGTATACAGAAAGCCTTAGAGATAGCGAACTAACCAAGAGAGAAATGCCGGCTGGTAACTGAAAAGAGATGCTGGCTTTTAGCGTTCCTACAAGTTTCAAAGACCTTCACCAGCGCAACATTATACAAGCCAGAAAGAGATGGGGGTGGGTATGAACATTTAAAAACAAGAACAAGAAAAAAAGGGGGGAGATGATAAATTGCAACCATTATACCTAAGAGATTTTTGTTTTTAAGAACTAAAAATGAGTTTGGAAGAATAGGTAAATTCCTATAGAATAAAAAGTCTTGCTGAAGATTCTTGATAATAGAAAATGAAACAGAGACTTTGACACGGCGGAGTATAGTGTTCTTCCGAAGATGAAAGAAAAAAGTTTTTCAGAGCAGAGTGAAGATGTTACAATCATCTCTTTCACGACACTGCAATCTTTAGTTTTTAACTTTCTGTCTCATTCTTTATTCGACTTGCGCCAGTTGGCGTATTTGATTTGATTTCCTCCCCTAAAAACTTTTACCTGCGAAATGACATTATCAAAGTTTGTCTCTATATAGAATTGTTCTCTTTATTCTTACTAAAAAGACAATAATATAATTATTTAATATAGGTATTACATTCGCACTATTCAAGCTGTGTGTGACTTTTTGGTTTTCAGCAACTTATGTTTTGTAGCATTGGAGGTCAATAGATCCTCGGTTGATTTTGAGCATTCTAATAATATACAGCTATTATACTTTGGTTTATTAAACTGATAGTTTTTAAAGCGTAACAACTTAATTATGCAAATCGCTAAATGTATCGATTTTAAAAATTAAAGCATATCTCATTATTGATAACATCAAACAGAAAGACAAAGTAGCAGTGTCGATTAGAGTTAACAAAAGAAGAAGAAGAAAAAAAAGCAATAATATATAATTATGAACCAAATTGCAATTAACAATCCTGCAAAGAAAGGTGAGTAATAGAGAAGTCTGGACATTTTGAAAACTGTACAAGTGGGCTGTTTACTAAAGTTTTCAGAACCATTTTTCTCGCTCCAAAAATTCCCATCTGTTATGAAAATTCAATCACGATATACATGTTTCATTTTGTAATCAGTGTGTTTAAGCATGGAACCTCCTGTTTTATTAAATATTTCTATTTACTTTCATAAAAAAGTCAAGCATTTTTAATACATCTATCCAAGTTAAAGACGAAATCCTAACGGTTACACACCCTCAGTAATGAAGACTGATTACGGATTCTATTTTTAACACTGTCATCTCAGAATTTTACTTCAATCCCCATTGCTGAACTAGTTAAATGTTTCAAGAGAGACAAGTGAACAGCTGTGAGCTTTAATGCAACAGTATCTCAAAGCTTGAATAACCTGAAAAAGTAAATGAATGCAGACATAACTATCTGTGTGATAAGAATAACGTGATCATTTCATAGTTCTTGGCTGGAAGAGGTATTTTTATATGATAGGAATGCCTATCACGAGCAGAATCTACCCGAATAAACATTTATCACCAGCAACAATAAGACTGTGAACTTCCACTGATCAAGGCTAACATCTTTCAGAAGAAAGATCTGGACTAGTATTCTCTTCATTTACATAAAAAAAATCATTATGCAATATAACCTTATCAATTTTATTTGCCGGCTTCTCTCAGTAAAATGTAAAAAAAAAATACCAACATATCTTATTTTCACATTAATTTTTTTCTTGTACGAGGATACTACTGGTTTTATCGCTTTTCAACTGCTCCTCTATTATCTAAAATATGTTCGTCTTGCTCTCCAAAACACTGAACCAGTAGTTTTATATTTATATTTTGTTTTTTCTAGAGGATTAGGATAAGTTTCAAAATAACCTTCATTGACGGAGTCAAATTCGGCTTTATCTTACTAAGAAAACGTTTTGCCTAACTGTTGCGTCATGTGAAAGAAGGGAATGCTTTGCTGATGTTTGTTCCATCAGCCCAGGAGAGACTAAAGAACATACACTCATAGGTTCACGCTCGTGCATGACAGTTTCGTGTGCCCAAGCAAAACATCAGCTGAGCAGCATGTATTTCCAGAATCGCCAAAACAAGCAAGAAGAACCTCTCTCCAAAAAGCCGTCGATGCTTTCAGAATTACATCCCTTTTTCAGGAAGGAATTCATTTCTTATGACGTCACTCTTGTTTTCTTATTTTTGAGATGTTTTCACGAAGTGTAATTTTTTTCCTCAAAACTTAAAAATAAAGTGTCAATGGCCTAGTGATGAAAGTTAAAACGGTTGCTGGTCATGAGGGAAAATTATTGGATATATCTTTTTTTTATGTAGAAGAAAAACATTTTCGTTTATGTAACGAGTTAATATTTTCTTCAGCGTAAGACAGTAAATATTAAGCATTAATTTTAGTAATCATATAATCTTCTTGACTCTTTATAAAGTTAATCATTCTGTGCATTGCTTTATCATCCTTACATTCGCACCCATCTTTTACAACAATGCTAATCCATTTGACATATAGAAATCTAGACACGTTGATCGAGACATCTTATTCTGACCATAATTGCCGGCAAGAAGTAGTTAACATCTTTTTTGGAGTGATTTATTTCATCTTTTTTTCAAACAAGGGATAACAATGGTATACAGAAAGTCCTCTTACACTTGCCCAGAAAGAAACAAAATTGTCGAGAAAGATGGACGTAACGGTGAGACAATCGGTGCGAGTTTGTTACCCCAAAACAATTCCATGATTAAAACAATCATAATATCAAAAACAAAGAAAAGCAAAACAAACTTGCGATAAGAAGAAGACAAAATAAAAATGGAATCGAGTCTCGCGGAAAGACGAAAGAAAATGGACGAAAAAAAACCACAACAAACAAACAAACAAACAAAAAAAACCAACAACACATCACCAAATATTTCACAAGAGCAACAAGAATCACAACATTAACTCATGACATAATTTTCTTTCCACACATGACAAAGACTAACACTCCCACAATTCAGACCTCGATAACAAAGCACTGACGCCCACTTGATCTAACACAATCGCTAGACACATAGAGATGGTGTTAAGCGGCGGGGTCGTCTGTTCCTATGATTAATTTTCTGCCTCCGCATTGAGAGTAAAATAATAAACTTTTTAATAGAACAAAATCATTTGGTTATGAGACATTTATAGCATCTCTTTACATTCAAAATGCATGCTACAGTTCAAGGAAGGAAAAAAAACAACAACAATTCGGCAGCAGTATTGTAGTTAAAAAAAAAAAAAACCCTTATAGAAGACTGTCAGGACCTTTTGTACATTACAATGAGATCATCTATATATGATATTGACAGATTATTTAATTACCTAAATACATGGCAAGCAGTTTTTAAAATCTACCTTTTTCTGTATTAGTAACCAATGTAAAAATTTAAGAACTTCTTTAGAATCATCTTTATACATTTTCCTTTGCACCGATCTGGATCCCATTTTTTGTTCCTTTATTTGGATCATTTGCAGTCTATCCATAAGCGGAAGCATCCTGTTAGAAACGCTTACAGACCGAAGAACATGGCGCATTAAGCAATTCCTTCTAGGTGAAACGACTGTAGACGTGAAAGAGAACGGGTGCGAGAAGCGAATGCTATTTACTACCAACACCGGCTCGCCGCAAGAGGACAGCCTAAGCCTTGTCCTTTTTTACGGTAAACTTAGAAAAGGCGTGTGAATTAAAAAAAAAAAGTAGCAGACATTCCTTATAGAAATTATACACGCTAACGAGTTCCATTTTATAGAAAAGGGCCAACTCAACGTAAGAGAATAAAAGCTTTCCTTCAAAAGCACAACTTTAAAATCAATTTAGAAAAAAATAAAGGACACCCATAGATAAGAAAAAAATTACAATGATTTAAAAGCAAAGGAAGTGGGATCACTTCTCAACAGTGAAGAAAACATAGGACACTGGGAAACACCAGACCTGTCAACTGAGACGTTGATCAAACTAGCAAACATAAGAACAGGGGAGAGAAGATCAAAGAAAAGAAAAGAATCAATCTTTACAACTGTGGCACCTAGGCTGTAACAAGAACAGATGAGAAAAGACTCGACTCTTTCCAGAGGCGGCAAGAATTCTTGATACCCATTACCCTAAAAAAATTTCAAACCATTCATTTTATAAGAAATGCAAAGGAATACATCTCTTCTTCCAAAATTTTTAAATTAAATGGAGGCTCCTTGGACATGTCCTATGCTAATGTCACCATGAACAACTGTTTATTTTGACAATGAAAACAGAGGAAGGGACAGACCACTCACAACGCTCTATGTATCACAAAACAACGATGTGAAAAGGCTCCGAAATAATAATAAGAAAAAACCCAGCTACTTTAGATTCAAGACAAACTAAGACCTGGACAAGCTACATACCATCGCACAGAACCAACAAAAGTAGACAGTTTGCATAGCAGAGATAAAAAGAAGAGCCAAACCTTTAGGTCGCACGATATCACTAAGCGAAATGCGTTAAATAAAACAAAAAAAAAAGGTCTATGCTAAAAGTAGGATAATATGCTTGCTTAAAGACTAGTGCACTTATATGGCCTGAACAAGCAGATGATCAATGACTTTAGCTATTAAATCTCGTAGCTTTCCAATATTTTAAAGATGATAATGGTAAGATTGAGGTTACCTTGATGTGAAACGTATCTATAATGAGTTTCTCCTTTCACTGACTTGTTTTTGCTAATTTTTGCAACATTCCAGATTTTATCTTTTTGGTTATGCCATAAAAATAATTCTAAAAACACCTGGCTTTAAAAAAGGCAAAAGCACGCACTAAAGATGACTAACCAAACATCTGCTCGTATACGGTCATCCAGATAGATCCATTAAATCTCACGATGGTGTGGTTTTGGTATTTGGGTTGGTTTGAAATTTCAGGTCTATTTTACCTGATATTCATAGACTCCAATATTTTTTATTTATTTTTTTAAACTATAAACATTATTTTCACCGAAAAAAGAGGAAAACAAAACAAAAGGAAAAAAAACCCAACAAGACCCAACGCATAAAACGGAAGCCCTAAAATACTTTACTTTTATTTTGTAACCATTACTTATGAAAATTTCCAACTAATTAAACTCTAAGTAACTTTATAGAGGAAAAGAGACAGAGAGAAACAGAGAGGGTATGTGTATGTGTGTATGTATGTGAGAGAGAGAGACAGAGAGTGTATGTGCATGTGTGTGTGTAAGAGATAGTCAGAGAGTGTATGTGCATGTGTGTGTGAGTGTGTCTGTATGTGTGTGTGTGTGAGAAAGAGAGAGAGAGAATAGGAAAGAGAGAGAGAGAATAGGCCTGGCGCCTTTCCCCTTTGTCCTCTTTGTCAGCTGTCTGCACTTCTCTCTTCCCCTCACTTTTTTTTAAAGTAATTCATTACGCAGGTTAAAGAAAATTATTAAATTACTATTTTTCAATGTATTTCTGAAGGTTTGTTTTAAGTGAAGTCAACATTTTTGCTAATGGAAGAATCTGAAACATTATAGCCTTCATGTTTTCTAACGTTTTTCAACATTTTTGTATGAATACATATTCCAGGCATAACAAATTTAAAGTGTATCACCATTGACATGGTGGATATACTTCTTTCACATAAATATAGATAAATAGATAGACATATATAATATATATATATATATATATATATATATAATATATATATTTAGATGGATAGATAGATAGATAGATAGATAGATAGATAGATAGATAGATAGATAGATAGATGCATAGACAGATATAGATAGATAGGTAATAGATAGATAAATAGTATGAAAGAAAGATAGATAGATAGAAAGAAAAAAAGGACAATATTCAAGAAAGTTTATCTGATAAAGGCACAGGTAGATAGTAAAAAAGATTTAGCTTTAACTATATAAAAATAAATAAATAATAAAACACCTGTCTCAGTAGAACAATTTGTGCAAAATAAAATTGAAAAAAAAAAAAGATCCAGATTGAAGACACATAATCAAGACAAATATCAGACTTTGAGGAACGATCAAGGAATATTAAGTTCTGATGTAATAAAAATGCAAAGTGTGTCACCAAGGCATTTTCCCTGTATAGACACAACATTAGGAAAGCAAAACAAAAGAAATAAAAAAAATGAACTACATCCTTGACGATTTGAGAGAAACTGTGTCCGATGTCTTAGGTGGATTCGACCGTGCCATCCGATTAAGTCTGGCGCAGAAAAATAAAAAAAAATAAAGACCTTTATTTTTAAATCTTATATTTGTTCAATATAGCAAAGTTTGGCGGTGTTGGTTTAAACAGCTAGTCACATATTTACATTACACCATAACCGTTTTACATTATAAAACAAATGAAGAAGTCATTGAATATTACATTAAAAAATATAACAGGATGTAATTTCTTTTTTCTTTTTTTATGTATAGCTTTAAAGATTTTTTTAACCAGAATTTATGAGGGTTTTGTAACAAGACAAACAAACAAACAAAACAAAAAAAAAGGAAACTATAACTGTCATCAAAGTAAAAAGGTCAACCCAGAAATGTATTGATTAATAGATTAACAGATATATAAAAAGAAAGATAGAGAGATATGTAGATAGCTAGGTAGCTGGATAAAGATAACAAGCTAGGTAGATGGATAAAGATAAATACATACATACATAGATAGATAGACAAATAGATAGATAGGTAGAAAGAGAAGTCATTACAATTATTGTCTTATATTGCTTTCCAAATTTCACAACAGGGGAATATTTTTCTTTGAAGAGAATTTTTCACCCGCGCAAAATTAAAAAAATGTGAACGTTCGGTATTTTCCTCTACTGCCTGACTGAACCCGTAATTTGTGCTGGTATAATTATGATAAAGCTCACTCACATTTCACTTATGACATGTCACAACAACACTGGCCTACATTTCTGACACGATATTTTATATTCTGACCGCTTTAGCTTTATTATTTTTTTGTGTTTACATTTCACTCGCCTTTGTTAAATTTCACGTATTAAAAAAAATAATAATCAACGTATGAGTTATACAACAATGTGTTAAAACTGAGAAGGCAAAGAGTGCGTGCACACATCAATTTAATGTTAGTACTATATTCACATAGAATAAAGTTTCGCTGAACAATTATTTTTCATTTTTCACATCCGGCTTCGATAGATAACGATAACAAATCATAGATACTTTAAAAAATGATATAAATGCACTAATTGCGTTAATAATACTTGCTGTTGCCTTTTTGTCAATGATAAAACTTCTAGGGGTTATTTAAGAATAATAGTTGAACATCTCACATACTCCTTATCCTACTGATGATAAATACGTTATTGTGCAATTCAATCTTATAAAAGAAGCTGTTACATACTTCTTTGGAAATATATTAACGAATGAACATTTCCTGTCTCATTTGTTTAAAAATAATAAAGTTAAAAGTGATTTTATTTATAGTACATTCAAAAGTATAGAAAGTGATTCAGTATTAAGAAATTTTGATATTTTTTTGTCACACAACTTGGAAGTATTGATCCTACAGACGTAGCAGTCTGACGGTTATGTTTGTTTTTCATTTAAATGTACATTTCTAATATGAAACGTTCTGAATCAATTTCTAATTCCCTTGCATAATTATTCTATAGTCGCAAGTTCAGCATAAATTGGCTGTTTTATTTCACGAAACATCTTACTACATCAACGTTGTAAAATTGCAAGTTAAAAAGACTATTAATCGAAAAAAAAAATCCGAACCAAACCAACCCTCCCCCCCCCCCCTCAAATTAAAAAAAAAGCAAAAACAACGACTTGGCCCGCCCTTGCACAGGTACATGTACTTACAAATTTTAATTTGTGCACAACTTTTTATTGAAAATTAATATAATATGTTACAAAAATTGCACTTTAGATTTCTACGTACCGTATTTTGTTTTAAAAAAGGCTAAAAAAGTAAAATAGCTTAATTTCTTAGTCTAATCGGGAAGTCTAGACGCTTGAGACAGCCAATTACAACCTTTGAGTCACCAGTGTCTTAGAGCACTTGCAGCAACTCTTAGCATTAGTCCACACACTTTCACGCCTATGTACTTGAATTTTTTACCTTCGACTCTCGTAATTCTCCCTACCATCAAAAGATAACATTTAAAATGAAGAATGATTTTTATCCTCTCCTATACAATAAAGAAATATCTCTTCAGTACAGTGAGGGCTTAAGGAAAGTTTTGAGATAAGATAGCAGTAGATCTATTTCTTCATACTTAACGTTGAACCGGCATCGTTTCACCGAAAGCATTTGCTTTAGAAAAGGAAAAAAAATGAAAAAAGATGAAAAAATAAAAGCAATGAAACTTATCAAAATGGGACTCATAGTAAAGATGCGATGCAGTATTAAAACAATCTGGAGAGAACTTACAATCATATCTTCCAATGAAAAATAGTTGTTTGTCATTTAGCAATAAGCACCTATCATTGATGTAATTTATTTTCAGTTAATGCTTTTATAAATTGGTAGGCTTTGCGATGTTTTTAAATATCAACAAGTGTGTAAAGATTTATTACATTTAAAACCGTTCGGATTTTCGTCTTTATTTTAAATTTAATGCAATCAAAGTGAGAAAATTAATATTTTTTTCCCAGTTTGTTAACAATCACAACTGTAGTTTTATAATATCTATTTAATTTCTTGAAACATAATGAGATTGTAGAGAAATACTTTTACTACTTTATTGCAGAAAACGTTGAATGTGAGCTAGAAATTGCATAGTAATTGGAAGTATTTATATCTTAGAAACCAACACCAGAACCATGACCTAATTTGCTAACAATCTTGGATGAAAAACCCAGAGCTTTTTGTAAGAGCTCTATAGTCCAATTAGTTAAGTGTGTTACGAAAATGTAACTATTTATAGATTTGAGTTGAATGAGTTACTTTGTAACCAGTTCGAATCAGGTGAATCTCGCGATAATATTGACGCTATGGTATCGACAACTGCATGGAGGTAAATTATTTTGTCGTTTAAGATGAAAGGAGGGATAAAAAAAAATTTAAGGCTGCGACATACCTCATACTGTTTCGGGAACATTGCGTTTTTATTATTTTAAAGCTTGTTGCAAATAAGTTGTTGAGCTTCAGTTGTTGCAAATTCTCCTAAGATCACTTTTGGTTTTCTTATTAAAATTTGCAGGAAAATATAAATTCAAAAATATATATAACAGTGGCTCCTCAGACATCCCCTCCCGCTTAAAAAAATATCATGGGCAAGTTTGAATTGCCAGAAAAAGATACGAAAAGTATGTAGGTTTGTTCATTGCAGAACCGTGTTCACTATTTTTAGTCCAGCTTTCTTGGTGAAAAATTAATCACCGGAATATTCAGTTTTGAGAGTGAAAATAAAATATTTAATGCTCTTTCATATACAACAAATATTGCATAAAATTACAACGGTCAAGATTACAAAAAGTTGAACCTAAGCGAATGAAACTCTTTATTTTAGGTCATTTTATATAACTCTTGTTCCCAATATAGAAAATATGAAAGGAAAAAAATAAACTGTCTTTCCCATCGCTCCAATAGGCCTATCAATAAAAATTTATTTTCAGATATAATTATATGGATTTGACACTGATAAATGTTTAGTATATGTTATAACACAATTTTAACTTGTGCTTTAATTGTTGATTTAGAATTAAAATAGTAAAACGAAATCGGAAAAACGAGAAGAAAAAAAATATCATGCAAAGACAGAAAATGCAATCAGGAGAACTCGTAGGTACTTGATAATTCATGACTGACTATTCTTGTCATGTTATCAATACGTGAAGGCTGTTTAACTCAACAACAGCTGTCTGAAAGGGGCAGCGCACTGGAATGTCTTGCAGTAACCAGCAAATAACTGGGGAGATGGCCAGTATCGCGTCTGGAACTTTGCAGGCACTTCCGTGATATTTCACCATTTTTAATCTTTTAAGGCTCGTATTATTAAATAAAAAAAAAAAACTCAAGCCTTTTTTAATGAGATCAGATTTCTATTTAGAAACAAAAGTCGAATTTGATATCTTTGAAAGGAACAACAACCGCCATTACTTGTTCGGAAACAATGACCAGTGCAAAGGCACGTGGTCTGTCCTGACGCAAATTTAGGTTAATGAAAGGAGGGTTTCATTATAGGAATATTATAGGAGCTGACACTAAGAAGGTTTCAATTTCAAAAAGTATCTCTCTCTCTCTCTCTCTCTCTCTCTCTCTCTCTCTCTCTCTCTCTCTCTCTCTCTCATAAATCTAAAAAAAAGCCATCAAACTGATTAAAACCGCGAAGAAATTTGGTTTTCCTTAAAGCGGAATGAAAAAAAATGCAATGTGTTTGAAATATCAAATAATGTCAAAACTTATAATTACGGTTCATTCAAATCAAAGAAAAAGATTTGATTCATCCTATTTCCAATTTAAAAAAATACATATATTTTTGTCTTTTTTTCATTCAGATCCGAAAAATGTATGTTTTGTAAGAGATTTGAATTAGAAAATAGGCGACAAAGAAAAATGACATTTTCTCATACGCTAAAACTTAGTAATAACATCTTGGAGAAAAGAAAGTCAAATGTATTCTCGATAATTATTATTTTATATCTTTTATCGCAGTAACTATTGAAATGAAACAAAAATCAGAGGATGACTAAAATCGGTAACTCATGACTGTTTTCTTTAAGGATTGTTTCTTCCCACACAAAAAAAGATGGGATAAAAACTTATGCGGGGTCTCATGTTGAAAGTTCTTTGAACAAGGACTCCAACTTTTCTTTCCCTTGCATAAAAATATTACCCACTGCTAGTGAAACAAACTCTTTTATTTTCGCATGTTCTTACAAAAGTCATATTTGGAATTCGCTTCTTAATATGATTTAAAAATTGTTTATGAGTTTCTATGACATGCTTGATTATGACATCAAATTAAAATTAAAAGCTCTTTTTTAACCTGGATGGTTGCAATTTTTCAAAATATCCAAAGTGGATCTTTCGTATAACACCGAATTGACGATTGATATTTTAATGTCTGATATGAAAAATAATTTAAAAAAATGAAGTAGTCTGTTCCAGACATTTGTAACCCGCTCTTATGAATAATCACGAAACAAGATAATGGTTCAGGATTTTGAATCGTTTTTACTATTTCATCGCCTCCATCTAATCTTCGAATTTGTCGAACACGTTCCTCAAAATCACAAGGTTATATATACAATGTGAGCAGTAGATAAAGAGAATAGGTTTTATTGTCGATTTAGCTATGTATCTAACGAAACGCTGTAGAGACAATCTTCATCTGTATTTAGTTTTAATATGACAATACTTAAAACCTCTACAGGTGCAAAGGTGTATAATATTTACTAACTATACTATATAAAATGTCCGTGCTTTGATGGCAGTAGACAATATGCATTGAATGACAATAGATGAACGAATATTGCTTTTTTGATTTTCGTCCCGTGCATCTGGAGTATTGACAAGATTTTTTCACTACGTGAACAGCTTTTGCAAGTAATAATTTTGCATTCTTTTATTCCTATATCCACTCTCTACTTCTAACCATCTGATTTTTCAATTATTTGAAGTGCATCGTAGCAAACACTAAATCGAGCTTGCCTTCATCTAGGCCATTTAGCAGTCATTAAAAACCCGTTAAGCAAGAGGGAGAATTTACGAAACATCGTTTAGCAAAGGTTTACAGGTTCCCCATTTCCGAAAATAAAGCTGTTGTACAAAATCCAGATGCTTTCGACGTCTCAATAGCTTTCTATGCTATGACAATGCTCATAGCGCTTACCACGCGTTTCTTGATCCTTCTTCCTGTTCGTTTTACTTGTCTTTTTTTACCTTTGCCAAAAAAAAAAAAAAAAAAAAAAAATCTAACCTACAAGTTTTCTGCAAAAAAGATCTGTTGCAGCAGACTAGTGCGTCTTCGCGGAACAGGCCGAGCACTGACACGTACAAGAGAAACTATTTGCGTTACACGAGTCTGATGCGCATCGGGAATGCACGGAAAAACATTTGACACAAATTAGGATAATACCGAGGCGTAAAACTAACAAAGGTATTCTGCCAATTTGTGAAAACAGGTTCATTCTTTCATCACGGCTTTTACCTGTTAGTTACACCTTTAGCCACCGGATTTGATCCTTTCTTCTGCTGTTGAGCTAGGAAAACCTGTAGCAGATAGTAAGCTTTCGTGGCTTCTGCTCTTGTTTTAGGAAATCTGTTTGAGTTATTTCCGAGCAATGTTCATCAGATTAAGTCCTTTAGGGTCCACCATTTTAAAATCAAGCATATCAGCATCTCCAAATGAGAATGTGTGTCGATCGGTCCGTGTGTACGCAAGCCTCTGACTGACTTTACTTCTTGTTCACCGTTCTCCTTCCCTGCTCTCTCTCTCTCTCTCTCTCTCTCTCTCTCTCTCTCTCTCTCTCTCTCTCTCTCTCTCTCTCTCTCTCTCTTCTCTCTCCCATCTCCCCTATCCTCAATTTTGGAAAATCTGTGGGGTTTTATTCGTCTGTCTAGCTGCCTGTTTTGTTTTCTTTGGTTTGTTTATTTGCCTATCTTTTTATTTTTTTTCCGGGGTCTAGGGTATACTGACTGCTTCTCGACTCCTTCTCTCTCTCTCTCTCTCTCTCTCTCTCTCTCTCTCTCTCTCTCTCTCTCTCTCTCTCTCTCTCTCTCTCTCGCCCATTCTCGCTCACTCTCTCACTCAATCTGTCAATCTCTCTAAGTCTTCCTTAAATTCTCTTTTTTTTTAAGATTTCTTTCTGTCACTCTTATGCTCACCCTCTCTTAACATGTGCGTAAGCTTGAATTGCAGATCTACTATTTTCCTGGCTATTTACATTTTGTGTTAGTCAATGCAAAGAGCACTTTAGATTTAAGGATTTTGCTGCTTGCCTTTCCTGCAATTCAGATCTTTCCATGCAAGTTACCTAGTCACTTACAGAAGTTAGTAGGCACCATCCCCTTGAATATATTTTTTTGGATAGTTGTGGCGATTTTGTACACGCCATGCTCTCTCTCTCTCTCTCTCTCTCTCTCTCTCTCTCTCTCTCTCTCTCTCTCTCTCTCTCTCTCTCTCTCTCTCTCCCTCCCTCATTTTCTCTCTCTTTCTCTCCTTGTCTAAGAAGCAAGAGGCATGTACGGACGAAACAGATTGAAGATTCAAAAAAGAAAAGCATTTTTTGGTATTTTATTTACTAGGAGCCTAGTTCTAATCATTGCTGGGTACTATCTAAAACTCCGGAGGAACTATTCTTAGTATTATATGATCTGCATGCTCTTGCAGCATACGTAGTAGTAGAGGTAGTACTAGTAGCAGCAGCAGCAGCAACAGCAGCAGC
>JAWDGP010003607.1:435000-485000 GCA_033675545.1 Elysia crispata
GTGAGACTGAATGACTGTTGAACAATGCTAAAAATATCCGCGCTTAACAAAAAGAGTTGAAGTGAATATAACTGTATCAGCTGGATCTGTTCCATTCGTGCTGACCACTATTCACTTTGATCATGGTCTTCGTTTGCATGTCAAATGGATGTTGAGAACTGATAAGAAAGAATAACTTGTGTCACACAATTCTGTAAAATTTTATTCAGTTAAGACATAGTAGCTATTTTCTTTGCATTTAAAGCTTAAAAATCTATCCGTTTGTAAAAAATTTTCCTGAAATACTAGCTGCAAAGGGATACGTAGTAAGTTATACTTCTTGATAATTTTCTGCTACTGTTTCAAACCTCGGGACAAAAAATAATCTAAAAAGAAATCTGCATTGTAAGTAGCCGAAGAAACAAAGAATTCCACATTTGAGTTTTTGACAAGAAATAGTTTTATCAAAAGTTCTAGTAAGATTTCACTGTTTATGATTGAGGTTTTACCAATTTTGTTTTTAATAACCGTTGAAAATGTCAATGTCAAAGATGAGTGTTCATGATGAGTGTTTATTTTAAACACATAATTATGTAAACCTTGGCAGCACAAGATGATGCGCGAATGCTTTCGCTACAAATCAAAATCAAATCTTTCTTTCTATAGGTCTGAAACCTCAAAGCAAAATAATAGATTTGGCAAGATCACTTTGCCGATAAATCTGCACTGAAGGAAAGTTTGCTTTACAAGGTATTCTCTCGTTTTAATCACATCATGAAAAGTTTTAGTTCAATGATAACTAACAATTTTATGAAGGGAGAGTAAAATTTTGCTCCTACACTTCGTCGCCTCTATGCTATGGTTCAATACTGGTAAGACTTGATGATTTACATTATCACGTAATAAATAAAGCCTTTTAACACATCAGACGTGTCTCGAGAAAGTGATAAAAGCTATCTCTCTCTCTCTCTCTCTCTCTCTCTCTCTCTCTCTCTCTCTCTCTCTCTCTCTCTCTCTCTCTCGCTCTTTTCCTCTTTGTGTCTTTTTCTCTATCAAGTCAAAGCATACGTTGCTTAAGGAGTTTAGAATTTGTTTTCGGCCATAAAGCTGCAAAACACGCCTGCGACATTTCATCATCATATGCAAGAGGCGACGGCTGTAAACACAATTATGAATTGTCGGAGCGTGCCACGCCTTAATTTGCCTAAAGCTTGTCATGAACAGACAAAGCATGATGACATCAAGGCTATTTGTGAGAAAAGACTTTTCGGGGAGTCTGCTTGGTCTATCTCGATACACGACAGAAAGTCATACATCACAAAGAAAGACATATTAGTGTAGTTTCCGCTCTTTAGCTATTAAACTGGTGGTTTTATTTTTTTCGCAGAGGAGGGTTTGCCCTACAAAAGCATGGCAGAATGGTGAGCGTACCAAGACGAATTTACTGCAGTCAAGAAAGAACTGGTAAGTGAGGACAATACAAGAACTCAATGCACAATCAAGTAGCGAAGAATGAGATTGGGAGGACATATCTGGCAAATAATCCACTGTGCAGTTTGAAAAAGATACAGAAAACTTGAAGAATACTATAGAATAATAATAAAGAAATGATTTTAAGAATGGAAAGGGTCAAGTGAAAGAGAGAATAACCTAGGCAGGCAGGTTAAAAAAGCTCACAGAAAGAAATCGGCTGACATAGGAAGCGAATGTAAAAAATCCAACTGCTAAAATGATATACATGTCCACAGTTTAAGATAGAGAAGATTTGGAGTATTGAGGGATATTGTAAACAAAACTGAATTTAAAAAAATGAAAGAACTCCGTGAAAGAACCAGAAAGAGCGAAACAATCGTTTTCCATGGCTTTCCTTTATCCCTATCAAGTTGTTTTCAGGAAATGTCACTCTTTAATAAATTCATTTACAAAATTTTCTATGGTTCTTTTTAAAGCTGATACTTTTGAATTATTTCCTGTCTTTTTTTTTGCATCTTGCACAGAGAGACACACACACACACGCACAGAGAGAGAGAAAAAAAAAAGAGAGAAAGAGAGAGAAAGGGAGAGAGACAGAGAGAGAAAGAAAGAGAGAAAGAGAGAGAGAGAGAAAGAGAGAGAGAGAGAGAGAGAGAGAGAGAGAGAGAGAGAGAGAGAGAGAGAGAGAGAGAGAGAGAGAGAGAGAGAGAGAGAGAGAGAGAGAGAGAGAGAGAGAGAGAAAGTGAGAGAGACAGAGAGAGGAAGAGAGAGTCCTGGCAAAACTCCCTATCAACCTTTCCGACATGATAAAATGGACTCCCATGATGAATAAAGAATAATCCCAGCCATAGCATTAATTTTGTATTTCACAATCACATCAACAAAAGAACTAGATACCACATTTTTCACCAAAGAAAAGACAATAATGCCAACATTTTCTGTGTAGTTGTCGGGATCAACGTCAATAATCAAATTTATAACTCTGTCTCGAGACAAGTTTCGCAATGTAAATCTAGTCCTAGAGAGATTGCAGACATGGAAGTTTTGCTGACATGGAATGCTGACAACGTTTCATATCACTGCCGCGATAAAACCAAAGTAAAATATGGTGCTACTCGTGTTTTGTTGAAGAACCCCATAGGATGTAATCAAGTTTATATCATGTCCTCAGAAGAGTTCCGGTAGACACTATTTACTCACAACTTCTTACCAGCGCTTCTTCTATCAACATCCAATTGTCATAAATGATGTGCTACTATCTGGGCCATATGGATTGAAGTAATGTGCGTATATCTTCAATTGACAAGAATGAGAGCGTGCGGGCTTCATTTATATTTATCTGCATAGGTAGACAGGAACAACAAGTTTCCTCGTGACCTCGGTAACATGAAACACTTTAGAGCGAACGACGAAAAATTAAATTAAAACAATGTCAGGGTTTTGATCAAAATGTGCTTCTAAACATTAAAGATTTGCTTTTGATTAGGACACACTAACATCAATTATTAAAAAGCTAATAGGAAACGCCTTTAATACTAATATTTCATTGAGTAATGATGCGACTAAAGATTGAAACCACTTAAAAAGATCCACATGCTCTGAAATTGTGAGAATCATTTTTTTATTCCAAACCCCCAAATATTTACGGAACGTATTCGTTTTCATTGAAAACCAATCAATATGATTTATTCACTATTCAACACTTGTGTCTGAGCATTTAATAAACTATAACGATCGTCGGTCATAAATGGGTATTACTATTTTTGAATGAATTCAGTAACTGAACACATCCTATATAAGATGATGGTCATAAGGCTGATTAGTTCTTTTAAAAGTTAAATTATCTTTTGTTATGCTCGGAATAGCTTGAACGACGCTAAACCGTGCATTTTGCAGATTACTCGCACTTTAAACTCTACGACATAGTAAGGCCTACCTGCCTACTTTTTTTTGGCACAACATGCGTTGAACTTCTTCGCCTAAGTTCCTCAAATGACTTCCTAACATAGGGCGGGATATTAATGTAAAACAAAACCATTTCCATGTCAAGCGCACATGCGATGCACGTGAAAACATCCAATGAGAGCGAGAAAAAAGAACACCTGGAGCCAATACAATGGTGTCCACGACTGGACTCTCAAAAGTGTTCAAGCAAACTTACTAAACAGCCAGTATGGACTGCTACATCTTATTGTAACCTCTCTGGAATCACCGTGACAGGCTGTGTGTTGTTGACATCTGTAGCTAGTGCACGGCTGCTAAACTTTGACCAGTCTTTTGTTGATGTTACTCTCTTTGCCTCTGTTCAATGGCTGCTATTTGACCTTCGTTTTTTGGTAGGAATTCCACTCTTTTCGCTGCCAAGGAATAATAGCCGAATTCTTTATGAGCATTGGTTTATTGTAAAGCAGGGTATTTCTATTGAAATTCAAACTTTTTTCAATTGTCAGCATGTACATTTTTACATCTTTCTGCTTCTCTATTCAAAATATCTTAATTAAAGTCTCCCCGAGGATGTTGAGCAAAGCGCATTTTGTGACCGAATTTCTGAAACTTTTTAAAGTTTTTTTTAAAGACCAGTTTATTTTGTTTAAAAAATAACCATGTCCTGGGGACAAAGAGGAAAGCCTATCCATGGTTTCTCAAATATCGAATGAGACTCCGGGATAATGGAGGCGTTTAAGGATTTTCTTGATTTAAGTTCTATAAGATGCCCTTACTTGCACCTAGCAAATTAAAAGTTTTCATTTTATAAAAGATATTGCCAAACGAACAAAGTTCATTCAATCATGATACAAGATCATGATTGCAGTGAAGCGATCTTAGATTTACATATGATAGGCGCGTAGTCGTAGACAAGAAGGAAGAATAAAAGTACAGAACAGAAATAAATACTGCTATAATTGCTTTTATATGCTGCTAAATTAGTGCTGCTGCTCCTGCTACTTCCACCAGAACCAGAATTTGAAAACTGTTACTACTTCTACTACTACTGCTACTACTGCTACTACTACTACTACTACTACTACTACTACTACTACTACTACTACTACTACTACTACTACTACTACTACTACTACTACTACTACTACTACTACTACTACTACTACTTCTACTACTTCTGCTACTACTGCTACTACTGCTACTACTACTACTACTACTGCTACTACTGCTACTACTACTACTACTACTACTACTACTACTACTACTACTACTACTACTACTACTACTACTACTACTACTACTACTACTACTACTACTACTACTACTACTACTACTACTACTACTACTACTACTACTACTACTACTACTACTACTACTACTACTACTACTACTACTACTACTACTATGCTGCTGCTGCTACTTATACCACTACTCTACTACTACTATTACTAATAATAGTAAGAGTAATAACAACAACATCATAAATAACAATAATATATATATATATATATATATATATATATATGATCGTTATTCTAGCATTTTGTGACAGTGCTCGACGAAAGGAGCTTAATAATGATAATAACAAAATTGATTACCTAGTTTAAATCTGTCTTCAGATGGCTGTCTGGAGTCATGGCAAAGCATGATTTAAACTAAGTAATCAATTTTGTTATTATCATCATTATATATATATATATATATATATATATATATATATATATATATATATATATTATATAAAGTTTGTGGCAATAAGAATTTACTCCATCCATAGACATAATAATGAGAACAAATCCGCATAATTTCAACGGAGAGACATATATCTGTTTATTAAAATTAAAAGAAAAAAATTCAAAATCAGGCTCTCACTCCTACATAACTATTTTTTTCTAAGCGCCTTCGGCCACCACCCACTGATTTACTTGAGGAGCAAGAATGCCCATTTGGTTTATAGAAAAACATGTTTCTGTCCGCACCAAGCAACAGTGCTGTACGATCACTATAGAGAGAGCAACACACAGCTGTTACTGACATATATGTGTGAGTGAGCACGGTTCGTTATGGCGGCATGTGACTTATCAGCTACTCGGATCTCAGACGATCAGCGGTATTTGAAAAGCGCAACCGATTTAGGTTGGAGACTGCTGAAATTTCTGCCGTCTCAGTTTTTCCAAGCATCCTTTTAAGACTATATATTTATAAGAAAGGATAAATAAAAAAGACAAAAAAAAAATAAAATTCTATGAACAACAATTCAACCTCTTGCAACTAAACAATGTTAAGAGCATGAACACGTTCCATACCTCATGCTCTTTCAAAGCACTGACAGCAAAAAAAATATAAATCTGTTCAAGCACAAAAAAAAATAATTAGATCCATGATATGCCTTTTTTTGTAAAGAATTAATATTTGATGGTAGCATGAATGGATGAAACAGTCCCCTGGATGGAGAGTAATCAAGGTCGTTAAGGAATGCAAGGCAATTATGTGCCCACTAGAATTTTACAATTTAAGACTGAGGAGTACTTTGGAAGCATTATACAATGTAGGACTATTTAAACTGTTTTTGGATTCTCTATTCCACAACGTGAATCTAGAGCAAGAAGTCTAGAATCTATAATCATTCTTGCAAGAATAAATATTAGTAGAATTATTTTGGTGAAAAGAAGGCAAGAAAACTAATGGCGACATACACTCTAATTATCCAAAATATGAAGAAGGATGATGCCTAATTCAATAAACATTATTCATTGAAATTTATAGCTTACTAAAATCCTTATATGCAGCCTCTGATCTGATGTTTTTGAAGTCCTACAGAAGTAGTAAAGGCGTAGGATCGTTCAAAAAAAAAAAAAAAATCAGCAGTCCTTAATGTAAAGTAGTGTCATATTAAAAAAGAAAATAGCGTATACGTTCAATTTACATATTTAGCAATACGGGATATATCTACTTGTACTTTCAAAATCTTCTTAAAGAACCTTCTATACCCTGATTATAAGGCTCTGCACACAGAACAACAACAATAATAATGGCAAAAGGTGCACTACCTAGCGGAAATTCATAGCTGGCAATTTAATGCCCCCTACATGAAAAAGAACGTTTAAACTAATTTTTAAAATAAATTTTCCACGAAATTAGCCACTAATATTAAGAACAAGGACTTTTACTAAAAAATGTGCAACAAAACAGCATAATTAAACACAAATACTTTAATCAAACCAAATTACAATTATATGTGTAGTGTTTGTGTCAGTGTGGAGTGGTAGATGCATTAACATAATTATACGCAATGATTTTTGACGGATACTTTTACTGAATTGGGCTTTAGCAAATGTATCAATTATGTAGTATGCTCGACAAAGAGGGGCGTTAATAATGATAATAATAATAATTGATTACCTAGATTTAGAAGTCTCGAAACTCTGGAGTCATGGCAAACCAAATCTAAGAAAATCTCTGATATATATGTGTATATACTCAGTGATTATGCAAAACTTACACCCAGTCATTTTGAAATGAGAGTAGAATTTGTAGATTGGCTCCCATATTGAAAAACTGTAATTTTCGTGTATTTCATTCATAAACTCAAAGCTTTGTAAAACTAAAATTATGACAAACGGCTTAGAATAAAAGTCGTGACTAGCAGATCCTACCTGACTTGACCAACAAGGAATGAACTCAATATTATCTTAAGGCGTTTACAATTTAAGTAATGGGTAATCACTGCCTCACAGCCCAGAGACCATAACAAGTATTAATCTGGCATCAGTTTAATCGATTTATCTCGGCCAATATAAACTCTACGCTCTGAACGTACTTTTATTCTAAAAGGGTTCGTGGTGCTTCAATGTATCATGTTTAGTAAACAATTTCACTCGATCTTATAACTTTTAAAGTTGTGATTTAAAGATTGAGACGGGAGTCTTTTTTGCTATCCTCCTTCCTCTGTCACACTTACAAAAATGATAAATATGAGGTGCTGGAAATTACGTTTTTTTTTAATTAAAAAAAAAAGGACACAAGAAAATAAGACAAAATCATGCCACGCCCACATTAAATAACAATGTAATTGAAAAAATAATACTGTAAACATTCAATATTGGTAGAGAGAAAACAATGAAATCATACACAATAACAACAAAATAAAAACCACCACAACCAATAATAACTAAAATATTAATAATAATGCTATGGCAAAAGTAGTAGTAGTAGTAGTAGTAGTAGTAGTAGTAGTAGTAGTAGTAGTAGTAGTAGTGGTAGTAATGGTAGTTGTAGTAGTAGCAGTAGTAGTAGTAGTAGTAGTAGTAGTAGTAGTAGTAGTAGTAGTAGTAGTAGTAGTAGTAGTAGTAGTAGTAGTAGTAGTAGTAGTAGTAGTAGTAGTAGTAGTAGTAGTAGTAGTAGTAGTAGTAGTAGTAGTAGTAGTAGTAGTAGTAGTAGTAGTAGTAGTAGTCATAGTAGTAGTAGTTGTAGTAGTAATAGTAGTAGTAGTAGTAGTAGTAGTAGTAGTAGTAGTAGTAGTAGTAGTAGTAGTAGTAGTAATACTATTAGTAGAAGTAGTAGTAGTTGCATTTGTAGTAGTAGTAGTAGTAGTAGTAGTAGTAGTAGTAGTAGTAGTAGTAGTAGTAGTAGTAGTAGTAGTAGTAGTAGTAATAATATTAATAATAATAATAATAATAATAATAATAATAATAATAATAATAATAATAATAATAATAATAATAATAATAATAATAATAATAATAAAAATAAAAAGAAGAAGAAGAAGAAGAATGTGCCTTTTATCGTTTTCATACGATTGAAGTAAAATTTCTGATAACTATTATCCCCAACTTTTCTAGGTTATTCGCATTCTAATAATAAAAAAAGGCAAAAAAGACGAAAACAAACCCGCAAAAAAAAACAAACAACCCAAAACAAACAACAAAATAACAACAACTAAACAACCAACCAAGAACCCTAACCACCCCCCCCCTTTTTTTTTTTTTTACAAAAAAAACCAAAACAAAACACACACACACACACACACACCAAACAAACCACAAAATACAAGAGGGTTGTAAGGAATTCATCATCTTCTCGTTGCATTGAACTTCAAAGGATTACCGAAAGCTTTGAAAGAATAAATTTTCTTTTAATTTCTCTTGTAG
The DNA here is from genome assembly GCA_033675545.1 of Elysia crispata. NCBI lineage: Eukaryota > Metazoa > Mollusca > Gastropoda > Plakobranchidae > Elysia > Elysia crispata. The sequence continues at coordinate 443,547 of JAWDGP010003607.1, forward strand.
AGTACACATTTAAATATATTTGACACGATGCACAGTAATTTATTTGTTTTTTTAGCTGGCGAGTTGTGCTTACAGCGATTTCACAACTATTTTTTTTTTCAAACCAGGCCGCTTTTTCTGTTTTTACTTTTTTAATTTTCATTTGATTCTTACTTGCACAATGTTTAATTCTCATTAAATATAATTATGTATTGTATTTTTTGCTTTTTCACGCCATAATTTCGTCATATTGGTTTGAAAGACCCAATGCTCCTTAAGCTTTTCTTTATTATTATTGGGATATACATATCAATATAATACGAAGATTTGCCCTGCATCAGTATACCCACGCCTGCACCTTCGAATTTCTTCTTTTATTTCCATAGTAATGGTTCTCACCCAAAGAAAGTTTACAAAGGCAAACTGGCAACATTGTTTTCGTTCACAGCCTTAGCCTGCCATGTACAAAGAGTGACGCCTGCCAAGGGTAATATCACTTCCATCAGTGTGGAACATTACTTGGGAAACAAGTGTTGGCATCGTAGCTAAGGACTCAATTACAGATCCTATCAAAACAAATTAATTTTATTACTTCTTATGACATCTCCCGACATTGACACCTTACACTACGAAAACAGAAAACAGATAACATTTGACGCTATTTTTGGTGCCTTCTTTGTAATAGTTCTGCCTTTGTAATAGGGAATGAGGCTTCGCTTTACTGCGGTTGTTTAGAATGTGAATTAAAGTGTTGACTCAGTGGTCTTATAAAAGTAAAGAAACAAATTCATTTTGAAAGCTGTAGGGAAAAAATGTAATCAAAGGGTATTAATCTGATCTTTATCATCTATGGACAAGTAAAATCAATCATTCATAATACTGAAACATTCAAAAGATATTAGTTTATATTTAAATGATTTATATAATTGAAATTGAAATGAGTATGTTTTCAACGATGATTTTAATTTTCAACCGAATTATACCTCATCATAATCTGTAGTGATGTAAATGTGTTGATGCTAATCTTATACAGTGACCGTAAATCTTACTAATCCTCACAGAACATTGAAAAAAAGCTATTAGCGTACCCAGATACCTACACATTTGTTCAAACCAGCCTATGCTTTTGTCAACTTAGATTCTTTCGTCCTTTTCGCCCATTTCAATTTTTAAAACCTCATTGTTCGATAAAGGCCTAAACTATCTAGATTGCAATGTAAAAAGACGACTTGAAAAAATTATTTGGAAAACTAATGAAATAGAAATCACGTTTGAATATAATAAAACTCTTCTTTTGTTAAAAGGGTCAGGAATTTCATAAGGAATAACGCAGAGCTTCGCTATGTCCTTTTGCTAGCACATTAAGGTGTTAGAACTGACGAACCCAAACCACTGAGAAGATTTGATGCCATTGTTAATGCTTAGGGGTGCGTAGATAAAATCCAAAAGAAAAAATAATATTATTGTTTAAAACTCAAATGAGAAAACAAGTTTGTATTCTCAAAATTAAAAAAAAATTAAGAGTAATCTACGCGTCTACTTGCTTCACTTGTTTAACCTAATTCATGGGTGTGAACAGGGTTCCATCACAGAATATTAAACGAACAAAATCACAAATCGCCTCTTCGTGGGAGACCGCCAAAGTCCGGAATCCGAAAATTCGCCAGTATTTTTTTGTTTAAACATTTTCCCCCAATCTGTTAGTTGTTAAATTTGCTAGATCTAGATCTAACCTAAGCTCTAGCGATGTTTGTTTTACTTTTATGTGATAAATTTTTCCATTCTTTATTTCTTTCTTTCTTTTTTTTTCTTTTTATAAAACTTCATCAGAAATTAAAAACAAAAATGATATAACTTTCATCATAATAATCGAGTTTAAAGTGAATTTGTTTTTTTCGTTGCAGACAAGTGCGTTATTTACACATTCATGTCTTAATTTAGCGACCAACGAATGAATTATTTGCGTCCTTAGACAAACTATTATGGCGGACGAGATGGGGTCTCGGCACGGGTTTTGTGATGTATTTGTATGGGACTGGTGAAATTTGTATAATAATTAAGTTTTAGGTTTCATAGACATCACTGATTGCGAAATAGCATTATGGATTATCATAGTTCTAGTTGGGTTTGTTGTATAGAAATGTCATTGTAGAAAAAAAACTGACACACGTTTATATCTCACCGAATCTGCGCTACAAAAATTTATGGGTTCCGTCTAGAATTGGTTTTTGTATTTTCAAAAGAAAAACGTTTCAGTAATGGGAATTGTATCTAAAAGAATGCTTTTCACAGTTTTTTGCTTTCTTATGATGGTTTTGAAGTTGTCATGTCTTTTGGGGTATTCTAGCGGTAATTTTGTTACGATCTTTTAGATCACATGGCTATATAACTATTTAAATAAAATTACATTAAACCAATCTATCTGTAGGAAGACCATACGGAATAAAATACATTTACAAATAGTTTAGGATTTGTTCGACCGAGTCTAGGAAAGAAGAATTATTCTGAGCTTTACAGTTATTCTTTACGTTACAGTGTGTGTCGATGATGCTTCCCTTCTCTGATCAGGATGTATTGTCTACTTCGTGTTTTGATCTATATATGGCCTTTATTGCTCGAGACTTGTTTACACCCTCTTTGCGCTCTAAAGGTATGTTTTTTGAGAGTAATTATGACAAAACCTTGACCTCATCTATTTGAAAAATGTGCATAGTTGAGCCACCCAAAACTACATTATAGAGGAACTATTACCACCATCCGTCAACAGATAGTGCTGCGCCGCTCTTATCTCTTTCTGAGCTGCACCTTCACCGTCCTTCATCACATCAGCGCTGAGACTGGTGAGTAAAGCTCTCCACTTATTCACATTATTGCCCTCGAACTGTTACTCTGATGTCGCGCTTTCTGTTGGATTTCAACGCCCTGCATTCTTTTCCGATTAAGTTAAAACTTCTACCTTCGCTGCGGCTGTTTCAAGATAAACCGTTTTGCATTTAACGCAATTCAGTCAACCGTTACAATCGAAAGTGATGATGGCTTCAGTTTTCTGTAAAACGAGGAAGGAATTTCAAAAAAGTTTTCAGGTCACTTGATCTACTTGCAAATGTGAATGAAAAAAGAATTAAAGAGTTAAAAATCTACTGCACTTGTAACCCCACAAGTAAAAAAAAATAATAGCGACATAAATCCAAGTTTCAAGTTTATTGCCGTTACGACCTAGATGAACTACACAGATAGGGGATGAAAGGTAAAATGCAATTATAAAGAAATAACTTGCAGACATAGTATTTATAGTTTAAAGGCATAAACGCAGATAAAAAAAAAAACATCAACTGATATTACGAGGGCAGGCTGATAATTAAGTTCCGTTTAATCATAACTTTTTAATTTTTCACAGCATATACATAAACAATACGTCAAACGAAAGCTTAATATCTCAGCTACATACTTAGCACTCTATTTTTCGATGTAGTCACCGTCGCGATCAACACACCGCCTCCAACGTTTCACTAGTTGGCTCACGCCGTCAGCGAAGAATTCAGACGGCTGTCCACGGCACCATCTGCGAACATCTGCGATAACTTCCTCATCATTGTCATAGTGATGGCCCTTCAGGTACTTCTTGAGTTGGGGAAACAAATAATAGTCAGAGGGGGCAAGATCGGGGCTGTATGCAGGGTGAGGTAGGGTCGTAAGTTCCAGCTGCCTTAAGGCGTCCTGAGTTTGGCGACTAGTGTGCGGGCGCGCATTGTCGTGTTGCAGGATTGAGTCCTTATCACGCCGAATACGTCTGAGTCGGAGTTTGAGAGCTCGAAGTGTTGAAATATATCGCTCAGAGTTCACAGTTTGCCCTTGCTCCAGAAATTCCATGTGGACCACTCCCTCCATGTCCCAGAAAACGGTGAACAAGACCTTTCTTGCAGAGGCAACAACCTTGAACTTCCTTGGACTTGGAGAAGTTTTGTGCCTATACTCCATCGATTGGGCTTTACATTCTGGATCGTAGTGGTGGACCCAGGATTCGTCTCCAGTCACAATGCGTTGCAGAAATGCTTCTCCTTCTGCATTGTAACGCTCTAAGAGTTGAGTACACATGTCCTTTCTCTGCGCTTTCATCTCTACAGTGAGCTGTCTTGGGACCCAACGGGCAGAGACTTTTCGGTAACCCAGTACAGTTGTGGCGATATGGTGCACTCGTTCTTTCGAAATGCCTACTTCATCTGCAATTTCCTTTTGTTTGACCCTTCGATTAGCTCTAATCATGCAGTCAATTTTCTCTCGATGAGCCGTGTCCGATGCGGAAAGGGGCCTACCCGAACGCTTTCGATCACGCAGAATTGTCTCTTTGGGGTCTTCCCCTTTAAAAATTCTCACCCACTTGCGAACTGCACAGTCTGAAATGCACATTTCACCATAAACTGTCTTCATTCTTGCATGAATGTTTGCAGCAGAACATCCCTCAGCTGCCAAAAACTCGATAACAGAGCGCTGTTTGATGAGAAGGTCATTGGAAGTCGCCATTGTCTCATAAACATGGCTACCACATCATGTGTTGCGCGTCACTGCATTATGAGCACGAATGACGTCACACAAACTTGTTGTTATAGTTAAGTCTAGAAAAATGGTTCGAGAGGATATGTATGAAATTTTAGGTCGATGTGACGAAAATTGACCTAGTTATTAGCAAACGGAACTTAATTATCAGCCTGCCCTCGTAGTTTAGATAATGTAACATAAAAAAAACAACAATATATAAAATTATATTTGCCCATCTGCGTCTTAATGTTGGATATAAATGATTCACATTCTAAATTTTGCTTTGACTTTTCTAGTCTGAAGAGGTAAGAAATTAAGAAAATGTTGCATTTGAAAATCGTTATAAATTATTCTAATAAAGCCATAATTTGATACTTTGCTTAATGTTTTCACTACAGCTTTGAATATACTGGTCTGTTAGCCTTTTCTTTATTATCACTGATTTGACTGAAATGAAAGAAGATTAAAAATTTCAGTAACTTTTCTTTTGTTTAATTTCTTACCTTTATATGTATTTCTGAACTAAGTTCCCGTCTTTTACACTATGTTTGGTGACTATCGTCATTAAGTCGTATTTTTGGTGGTAATCCCGATATTTTCCTTGATATACGCAAAATATCATATAGTAACTTAAAGCACACCTTTATAATATGAAAGAACCATATAATTGTGCTTGAATATGCAATAATTTTTTGTTATATGCATAAAATAATCTAAAAACTCTTTTTTTAGATATGCATTTTTTTTTATAATTATTCCGAGGAAGTGAGTTAAAGGAAGCCAAAGAAAAAAAATTCTAAATATCCGTTGATCATCTTACTTTGAGGTATCGACACCACAACCTGTAAATCAGGGTAATAAGCAAAGCATTGATGCTTTGGAATTTCTTATACAAACTGCGTAAAAAAATTGGTTCATATTTAAGGGGTTTGATAGCCGCGGTCTTTTAATAGACAAGATTAGACATAGTCACTTCAATCATCCCTTACGTTTTATAAAAAAAACCAATAACAAAAACAAAACAAAAACAAAACAAACAAACTACCATTAATAGTTAAGTGCCCCTCCCCCCCCTCTCTCTCTCTTTCTCTCTGTATATATGGTTTTACGTTCACCCCATCCTACCGCACTCTCTCTCTCTCTGTCTCTCTCTGTCTGTCTGTCTGTCTGTCTGTCTGTCTGTCTGTCTGTCTCTCTCTCTCTCTCTCTCTGTATATATGGTTTTATGTTCACCCCATCCTACCGCACTCACTTGTTCCTCAGCGTGTTTGATGTAACCTCGAGAGTTAGGCCCAGCACCAAAACAAACTTCAAGAACCATTTGCCCGATGTCTAGATGTAAATCTAGAGAAGCAAATGGTTGGTGGTCTCCAGCAATAACGAATCCTTGAGCTGTAGTTCTAACATTAACATGGTCGACAGTCTATACAACAGAAGCGTGTTGGATCCAACAACAAACAAGGTGCAGATCCAAGATTGCCAAACTATACACACAGCCAATTGTACAAAGTTGTCAAGGAAAAAAATACGAGGGGTTGAATATCTGGTGAAAGGATGCAACTTTTTAAAAAATGGCTGATAGAAGAGAGAGAGAGAGAGAGAGAGAGAGAGAGAGAGAGAGAGAGAGAGAGAGAGAGAGAGAGAGAGAGAGAGAGAGAGAGAGAGAGAGAGAGAGAAATAGATGCGTACATACATACAGGCAGATGCAGAAAGCCAGACGAAAAGACAGATGTACCTGTATTTATATATAGAGAAACATAAAAGAGAATGAAAGATAAAGACGAGACACAGAGAATGAGAACGAGCGAAAGAGAAAGAGATTGACAGATAAATAAAAAAAATCAGCCCGAGGAAAAGGGAGCAGTAGCGTTGAGAAAGATAAACCGTGTTGATCATTGAGAAAAACTGGTGTTCTGTAAAAACTAGTCTAGTCATACATTTGAGCAAACGGCGATGAAATAGCGCAAAAAAAAAGAAAAAAATTACGCAGTATTTTAAAAAGCATAATCCCAGTGTAAGCAAATGAACTAGAATGGCAATTGGTGTCGAACAAAGATTTCGATTTCATCCACTCTTTTGAACACCTTGAGAAAATTGTGATTGGTACTATGGAAGATCAATAAGGATCAGTTTACATTAGTGACAAAAAACGTACGTTTTGTGATGACGTAGATAAACTTGATACAAAGATAACTTGTCAAATTGTTCTTAAGCCCTACAGCTGATAGCATGGAGATTTACACAGAAAAGACTTAGCGGGTGAACAATATAAGATTTAACTTTAACTCGCACAGTGACCTAAAGATGAAATAGGAAGACACTGAGTCAAGCAATTGGGCTAAATAAAGATCTAAGCACTGGTTAAAAATCGTATGGGCAAGAACTAGATCAACAAGAATTACACAATGATTTTACTGGACACGATACAAGAAATGGGTAAGAGGGATGCAAAGAAAAGGAGAGGATGTGACTTCACAGATTGTCTAGGTTTAAGATTGGGTAAATCTCTTCGTAAGACTGAAATTAGAACGGGACAGGGAGGAGCGATTAATTTTTCCGATCATAACTTAGTGCATTAACAGTTCTAAAGAAGAGGATGAGTAAACTTAAGTGATATCTAGGCCTGGTTTCTTTACGCGGCATCACATCAACAGGACTTGCGAAACAATCCTTCAAAGGATCGTGAAGAAAAAGCAGGAAAAGAGGCAGTGGCTTTGTGAGAAGGAATTTGTTAAAGCCGCAAACACCAACTAACACACGAAGTTATAAATGTGTGCGCTGTCTGACAACTTCGCTATTTTACCTATGACTGTTACCAGGAACCGGTTTGCCTTTTCATACCTAGTCTTGCATAGTCGTCAGAGTAAGTGAGATTGGTCTTGCAAACTGGTGTCGATATAAATTAATTATATTAAACTCAATTTTAACAGTATTTTGCATGTGTTCATGAAGGCTATGAGTTTTATTTTATATAACAACTGACAGTCTCTTCATTGAGGTGTCTCACCAAAATACACGTATCTATATTCAGAAGATCTCTCTGTTCTAACTGCATACCATCAATATAATTACACTCTCAGATGTCAGGTCCCAAGAACGTGGATCTGACTCGAGGCCCTGTGAACTATGAGGGATGGCGCCTCTCATTAACTTTTCGGTAAGTCTCGTATCGTGACTGCCTACCGCTATGAAGACGCCAGGTCAGGGTACGGATTCAACAATAGGTTTTTTTTTTTTGGTTATAAGAAGATAGTTTCGCGATTTGTTTTTATTTACAATATGCAGGATTTACGTTCTCAAGAGGGGTGAAATATCACGTTTACCTAGTGAAAGAACATATAGTTAAAAAAAAAGATTTTTGTATAGTTGATACAACATTAAATATAATTGACATAAATGAGTTAATATCTAATACCGTAGTGTAGACACTAGGAGAATTTGAGTCAGTGGAGAAGGAGGAAACAGTTGGTGATTTTATAGAACACCTGCGATAATAATTTATCACAGATCGTCAAGCTTGGCAGTGGTCAGCCGTCCACGAAACGATTTACATCTTCAGCAAAGGAAGAAAATAAGAAAAGAAAGTAAAAAGAGGAGATTGAGAGAGAAAGAGAGAGAGAGAGAGAGAGAGAGAGAGAGAGAGAGAGAGAGAGAGAGAGAGAGAGAGAGAGAGAGAGAGAGAGAGAGAGAGAGAGAGAGAGAGAGAGAGAGAGAGAGAGAGAGAGAGAGAGAGAGAGAGAGAGAGCGAAATGAGGTTAAATGGTAGGTAACGTGGGCAAACAAAATAGTTGTTAGAACTGGTTTTCATTCCACTAACTATTTCAATGTAGCAGATGTTTGCAGTGACGCGTGTATCCATTAAAGAAGAGTATCTTTCGACAAACGACGCTCCATTTATCTAAAAAACAAAGCCAGGTCAAGCTGATTCTGTAAAGTGAACCAGTTGGAAAACAAGAAGTAGTACAGGTCCATCTACTATCTCCGATTTTGAAATGTACATGTTTCCCTGTAAAAGAGTAGACAATGACATGAGTTTTGTGTAAACAAATCAAATGCGCCTATGGCCCTGAAAGTTATTTTATCTCATGTGACTATTTTTCTGCGAATAAAAGGTTTCACCGTTGTAATGTAAAACTAAAAGTAAGTTGGCAGAGTTTAAAAAAATATCAATACCAGAAGATTATGACACATTTAGCAAAAGACAGGTTTGATTAGGTTCATACAAGAACTTAGTGACTTGATTAGGATCATCAATAGATGGCTTAGACCACGGTCACGACTGGTAGTCAGTCAGCCCAAAGCAGCGACTGTGTCGCGGTCTCCACATTAGAGGCGTGCTCCGGAAGTTAATAATAATTTACTTCTATGGAGGTACAATCTCTTTATGTCCAAATTCGTTAATGAGAGCGTAAGGATAAAAATATTCTCCACATGATGCGTAATACCTGAATACTAAGAATAAGATCTCATTCCAGGCAATTGTTTTGTATGTGTTGGTGATTGTTTGAACTCATTGAATCTCTTTAATTACCCCCGTAATATTGCCAGAACATGAAGACATGTTTTGGGATTCGCTACAACAGTCGTCAAAAAATAAAGGCAATTCACTCCCTCAAAAGATCTAATGAAGGTATTGTAAAAAGCAAAACACCATAGTGTTTGTTCATGAAGTTGTTTGTTTACGGTTTCTCTCTTAATTTTCAGAGAACATCTTGGTCGAAGCAATGAATGTAATCCACTTGAACCAGTTAGAAAGAAAACCGATTTGCACCCAGTTATTCAAAGCAACCGAAGCTGATATCTTCAGTGCCCTAGCTCTTATCACTGTGCATGTGATGGGTCAGACGATTAGTTTACCCAGAATGCACGGTACGCTCCCTCCCCTTTGACCTACGCGGTAACCCAGAGGTTTGAGAGACAGGCCGTGCGATTTACTTAGAATGATCACCTACCACAGGTGTGGCACACTGGTTCTGACGTCGGTTCTGAGGTGTTCTGTAAATTGGTAAACATTGCATCGATGCCCCTCTACAAGTATCGCTAATCTATTAAAGAAAAGTGATTTTTACAAGTCATGAACACATAGTATGAAAAGGACGCTACATCTGTGTAAGATATCTACTTCGGCCAATCTTCGGTACTCTGTGGATCAGAAAAAGAGATGATGATTTTGTTCAACTAGAAATTCAGAGCTGAACGAGAACTATTATATCGAGCAAATCATTTGAGTTAATACAAGTTGAATAAGGACATGAAATCCGCTAAGAACACAAAGTAAAAGCGTGTTAAGAATGATTGAACATGGAGTAGAACAGATAAAAGTAGCAGCTGATCATTTACATTTAACCAAATAGTATAAATATTTATTCATATATTTATGTAGTTTCGAAAAAAATGTTTTCTTATATTATACAGAACAAAAACTACACTTTCTTTCGTATACAAAGATGAAATACAAAAGTTAAAGAAGAAAAGGAAAATGCTATTTGATGTATAATAGACATTTAAAAAAACCCAGGTATTCTATCAGATGACATTGATCATCAATCAATTACAAAATTAATATGAAACTTTAGATAATCTGTTTTTATAAAAAAAAAAAAAAACTATCCATAAACTGTTACTTTTTGCTTCATAATTATATTTAAATATACTTTCTTATATTAGATTTATAGATATTTATGTCAAATAGTAGAAAACGTTAAATTATTTTGAAAATAAATACTACAACAGTTTTCTTACATTTCACTGTCTGTTAATGAGACAGAAATATTATAAGGCTGGAGGATAGACAATGCATAAATATGTGGCATAAAAATAATTTCCGATAATATGGGGAGAAAAAACACGTTAGAACAAGTAAAACGGGATGTTTAAAACAAATGGAAAAGCAGGGACGTGGGGAAAGAAAGAAAGAGGCAAAAAATGAAAGAATTAGAGATATTGAAGGAGAGACAGAAAGAGAGAAAGATATATATATATATATATATATATATATATATATATATATATAAAGAGAGAGAGAGAGAGAGAGAGAGAGAGAGAGAGAGAGAGAGAGAGAGAGAGAGAGAGAGAGAGAGAGAGAGAGAGAGAGAGAGAGAGAGAGAGAGAGAGAGAGAGAGAGATCATGCCACAATGTCTGTTGTTCTACCCACATCCTAAAAAAAATCCACATTTTCGATTTATTATGCAAATAAGCAATGATGGTCACCGATGCCTGCTCCAGACAAGGCACGTCGTGATAAGTGTGGTAACTTCTTTACTTTCTCACGTTATTTTAGTAACTGGACCAATTGGGACAGACTAAGCAAAATGCCACTACCTATGCTCCAGGGTCTGAAATCATAGGTTTATTTTTTAGATGAAGACCTCAGTCTAGATTACGCAATAACTCTATATCTACAATTATCTATTTCTTATTGATACCGAGCGCCAAACTGTAAATTATACCCGGTGGTTCAAGAGGATACATTCACATGGATACGGCTTTTTTCAGATGTGTCCACCTATTCCTATTTTAGGGACAGAAGAATGCACAGACACCAATACAGTGAGCTAATTTTGAAAACCTCAAACTGTTTGGAATTTCTTTCAAACTGCACATTATCATGTAAATATAAATAAAGAAGCCGCTATATAACAAATAAGTGAGAGGACTCTTTGTTTTCAAGTCTGTAGCGAAATAATGAGCGTTTAGAAGAGTATTTAACTAATTGGTTGTATTTTTTAAAGAATCAGTTGGTTTTAAGTATTAAAGAACTTGTCTTGATAGACATAGTACTAAGAGCCTACCTTGGAATTAATCTCTGAATTTCCCTTTCGATCATTAATTTGTTCCGTTCATTCTTATTATTTCTTTACCTTTTTTCCCATTATCGTCCATTACTCGACCTCTCGAAGTCCTTTCTTCTGGACCTTACAATTCTATCTCTTGTCTTCTTTTTCTCCTTTTCTTCATTTCAGCCTCTTTTTCTCTGTCTCGTGATGCCCCTCCTCCTCCTTTTCCTCCTTCTTTGAACATTGTCGCCGTCTCCTCTCCATTGCGCCTAATTTTTCTCTTCGCCCTCAATATTTTTCAGTTCCTCATCTTCTTTCTTCATTTCTTAATTTCTACCTCCTTCTTGATCTTTTCACTCTAATATTCTTTTTCTTCTTTTTCATATCAGCATCATCATCTTTACATTATCATCAAAATTGTCATCACCCTCTTCTCCTTTTTTGCTCCGTGACTGCTCCTGCCCCTCTGCCTCCTCCTACTGTTACTTCCTTTTGTCTCTTTGTTCTTCCTCTTTTGTTTTTTTCGTGTTTACTCCTTTGTTTCATGACAACATCACATCCTATAATTGTCACATTTTTCTGTCATCGTAATTTAATTGGTTTATCTTGTTTTCTCTTTCCAAACATTTCCTTTAACGATGGCAGCGCAGTTTGTACCGGATGTAAAAAATTATTTTTTGAAACTGTTTCACACCCTTAATTACCGGATATTACTGTGAGGAGCTATTATTGGTCTTTAAACTGATGCTGAAACTTCACATAGGTATACCCGTGATTTGCACACAAAACACATGCGTGTGCTGCTGCCATGAGCAGATCTATGGTGTTGAAGGACATCGTTATAAATAAACTCCATCCTCATCCCTCCCCAAACATGCACACACGTACACATGCACTCCCATGCTCTCCATCTCCCATATCTCTCCTCTCCTTTCGCAGCTTTACGTATCCAGCAGTAATTAGAACATTTCGCCTTTCCTAGTTATCTCATTAAAGATTCGTCAGGTTGGGCTGACGGCAAGTACCAGCCAATGTCATTTACAGCAGAGATAAGGTGCTTTGTAACTTCCGGCTCTACTGGCTTTATCTTATTTAACCCCATTTCAACTGGTGGGATTTTTTTACCATTTTTTTGCTTTACCTTTCTTTTTTTTCCTGCAAAACCAAAATTGTGACAGTCAGCATATTCTTCGTACTTAACAAGAATCTTTAGGTAAATTTAATGCAACAATCTTTGATACAATCAATATAATATAATGATTATGGGTCTTATTGCAGTTTAAACTTGTTCTTACATATCTAATCTCTATTGCACTTTAAAAGCAAGAACAGTTATTCACTTGTAGATATGAATCAAACATAGAAACTCTAGAGCATTCTGTTATATTCAAAGTAACCAACTGTACGTGAATTATTCGACTAGATGACTTATTAGACTCGATAGTTTGGAGAAAATCACTGATTTGCCAATGCGCCAGCAGCTGCCAAAGTAAATCGCAAATTCTGGGTTCATAATTGTAATCCTGTGAACTTCAGAGTAAAAATAATAGTGAACGGAAAGGATTGAGGGTCAGATGTTTGGATATAAACTGCATAAATTATAAACCTTAATTGGAGGTCTGAGTTATGAGGTTGTAGAGTGTGGTCTTATCTCATCTTTGTTTCAGAGGACTCTCCATCACGGTGAGCGGAAATAAGTACAATGGTTTGAAATCAATCACAACGCTTCGGTCAAACCAATATTATGGTCGTGTCTGGGGTAATTCTGAATTATTTATTGTTTCTTAACATTTAATGATTCATGGCGTTTCGAACGGGATCTTTTCTACATGTCAGAAGGTCAAGGAATCCAATAAGAGTAATTTCCCAGTGCAACACTATTCGGGAGAATAGAGAAATCTTACATCACCCAGGCAGAATCTCCCATATTTTGCAAAAGGGTACGAACGTAATGAAAAACATAATTATAATTAAGCAAACTGCTCAAGATACTAGAGTGAAGTGCTTTTAGCGATACAAGCAGGCTAAGGAGCTCTTAACGATTACATAGAAATATCGAACCTGTCAAGCCTGGAGCCAGCAAATCGATCACAAAACACCGCGTTCCGAAACGTCAAACCGTGGAATCGAATCTTAAGGATGAGGATAAGAGTTTTTGTTCTCATTTCTGGTCTCTCATGCATTGCAATCTTTGATGAACCAATAATCATATTGACATCTCGGAAATGACGTATGAATAAAAGCGAGATAGTAGAAACATTTTGCTTCCTTCTCCCTAGCACCCACCATATTGGTAGGGCAGATCAATAACGCAGTTCTCTGGATGACACTCCAATCAGCATTACAGCACGTCACAAAGACTTCCGTTATGCCGTTACACAAGTAATCTCTGACACTTTCAAGTTGTACTTTCTTAAGATATTTATCCAAGTGCCCCAAAGCTATCGTATGAAATGTATACAGTTTACTTTTAACGGTTTTTGGTCAACTGTTATTGCGAATCACGGATCACTGAGAGAAATAGATTATAATGATTGCGATTTTTGTTTTATTCTCTCTAATTTAATAATGCGCATCCAGAGTCATGTGAAGATAATGTTCCCTTAAGGACATCTATTTTCTTTAACATTAAGATGTGAAGCTGTGAAATTTGGTGTTAAATGCTTAACGTATAAAGATCATAATTTACGCAGGCGAGATTCCTCTGAAGAATTAGAATACTATTATTACTACTGCTCAGCACAAGTCAATCAATATATAAATTAACTAATCAAGCAATTGAAATAAAGAACAGTACCGATCCCGAATGATTTTCCCGTTTTTCTCAGATTATAGCCTAAATTTCGCATTGTAAAGCTTTGGGAAACACAAAAGGTCTGGGGGAAGGGGGAGGCGGATGGAGAGGGAAGGGATTAGGCGGTTTTAGTTTTGGTTCTTTAGCTTACTTTGTTTACATGATTTTCATAACACGCGGAGCGTCATGGAAATCCAGCGGGTTGGTGTTGGCCATAAAAAAGAAATTGCACCAAGAAAGTCCAACTAGGCTTATTAGGATGCCCTAAAACTAGTCCAATAATTTAGTAACGTTTAGGAGAAAGAGATAGAAACGTCTTTGAAACAAACAGAGTGTGAAGTATAACATAGCGTCTTTTTGAACAAGCCAACTAAAGGAGATTATAATACTTAGTTTTTATAAAAAGATTATATTGTTTTCATAGGAACAAAGTCTTGAAAAGGCTTGTTTCAGCATTATCTTTAATTGTAAAAGTCTAAATATATATTCATGGTTTGATTATTTATCATTTTTTTTTAATTGAATCATTTTCTATTGCAGTCCATGGTGTTCAATCAACAGAATCACTCATGAATCTAGGACTCCAAATTTCAAAGTATAATTCCTTTATGTTATGGCTTAGGTTCTGCACTTTCTTGTTTAAAAATCTGTAAATTATAGGCTGCCGGGAGTGCCGGCAAGTGGGCCAACGTATTTCCTTTTATTTATTTATGTGTAAGCATTTCTATTTGTAATGGAGATATGAGTGACGGCCATGCTTCAAGTGGCCTATCAGGTTTGTATCAGCCATTTCGTGGGACCCAAGCAAAACAAGCGGAGGTGAAAGATGAGGGGCAGATAACGCAGCATCTCAGACAACGTCTGACCTCTTTGGTTACCCACAATGCACCGAGCACTGCATTTCTTCCGAACCGGGAAAAAAAGACCTGCTTGGACGCATGCGCTTAGCTCAGCGCTGATTTATAAAACAACCGCCAAGTGCTTACTGCATAGTTCATGGTGCGTATACTCCCACACTATACTCTGAGACTTCCATGCTCTTAGTTTAAGTTTAAGTGCAGTATCCTAATTAAACAAATAAAAGAAGAAAAGTTTTTTATGGTTTATAACTTTTTCTTTCTTCTTTCTTTTTAAAAATTTTAAACAGCCTCCGACACACATACAGAATGTTTTGAAGTAATCGTCTCTTCTTGTTCATCAATGGTGTGACATTAACTTAACCTCTTTAGACATATACCAGAAAACAACTATTTTTGTCCTCTGCAGAACTCTTGTACTATATGACGTGCTTCATGCGGGCTAATTGAGCAAACAACGCTAACTTTGTTTGAATGTAAAATATAAATTTCGATTTAGGCTAAACTTTCTTGTGGAATTTGTGTAGATATAGATTCCGATTTAACGTTATTTTATCGCGCGCACGACTGCAGAAAAATTAAAATTCTGGTTCGAGTTATTTGCCATCATTAAAAAATTCAAGAAAAAATAATCATGCCTTCCAGATGCCTAAATGAAAGGCTTTAGGCGGATATCCCTTAAATCTAGAACTAGTAGGCTATAGACTCTAAACATTCTTAGACACTCCTGAATCTCGTAATGGAATCTCTGTTATCTGTGAAGAATGACACATAGCTTTCCCTCAGTCCTTGTTTTCACATGAATTAACAATAAGACGAGGGCAAAAGAATAGCAAAAAGAGCGAGATAGATCATTTTTCTTCTCATGTTAATACTTTTTACATTGTTCATTTTTCGACATCAAATACTAGTATCCACAAAAAGATAACGATGAAATGACCATACATTTTTCTTGTCTTTCAATTCTTTAGCATAGTATTGCAATGTCATGAAAAGGATAACAATTACACGAGTCCATAATTTGCTTATCTTATAAATAGAATTTTTGTTAAAGCAGGAATTCATTAAAAAATGGTTCAGTAAGTCGAAAAATAGTAACAGCTGATAAATAAAGACAATTATTGGCCATTTTGGATATCAAATTAAAAAAAATGTTAAAAAAAATGAGTTCGTTCTTGATCTTACACAGCGATATCTCAGTATTAAAGAATTCCATTAGTTCATTATAAGGGCAAAACGAACTAGCTGCACTCCATGCAAATTTAATGTGATTCTGGAAACACAATACTCTTTTACAGAACAGACATTCTGTCTAGATTCACAAAGATATTACACAAAGATTAATGCTACCTAGTTAAAAGTAAAGAATTTGGTTCAATAATGAAAAGCATTTAGAAAGCAACCGTTGCACTATTTTGATGAAGAATAATAATCTCTTTTGTTTTCGCAACTTATATCGAAGTTTTTAAACCTTGAAATTGTGATTACCTGATAACTGTTTGTAGCACGAGAACTTTTGAATGATCTTAGGTTCCTCAGTGCAATTAAATTGAATATAATTCACATTTCCTAAGATTTATTTAATCCCTTCCAACCAACAAAAAATTAATTATTAGAGCATATTCCAGGATTAAATATCTGATCGCATACAGACAACATAACTAAAAAATCTTAAATTTCATGGTTGTAAGGTTTCTGATAACGTTGCGACTGAGAACTGAAGTTATCCAAATAAAGGTAGTATTAGGTATATCTTCCTCAACTCATCAGAGAGCAACAACGAGAGAGAGAGAGAGAGAGAGAGAGAGAGAGAGAGAGAGAGAGAGAGACAGACAGACAGACAGACAGACAGACAGACAGACAGACAGACAGACAGACAGACAGACAGACAGACAAACAGAAAGAAATCAAGAAAGTTAGATTAGGCAAGAAAAAATAAAAGAAAGAAAAAGGGAGAGAGAGAAAGAAAGAGAGAGGTGGGAAAACCAGGGAAACGGGAAAGACGTATAGATGAAAATAAGAGACAATGCACCTACCATATTTTGTGTATGTGTTGTTCCCTAATTCATTACGTCGTAAAATAACGGCACTTCTACTAATCATCTCTATACATCCTCACCCACAGAAATGTGTGTCTATTTTTTCTTGGTCTGGCCACAGGAGTTCCATTTCGCTTATTCTTCACTCAAGACAAAATCCCGTTTTTAATCGATAAACAGCAAAGGTGAAATAGGTACAGCTGTAGCTAAAAATATAGATTTTCTGAGAACCAACCATTTGACAATCAATTTAATAATGATAATAATAATAATAATAATAATAATAATAATAATAATAATAATAATAATAATAATAATAATAATAATAATAATAATAATAATGATGATGATGATGTAGTTCCTACTGTAAGAGAGCCACCTAAACGACATCAAACGTTAGTGTTACACATAATGATATGGCGCGGAACGCACTTCCGTCAGACGGAAGCTCTTCAAAAAGATTGTGCGCACAAGCTCGCACTGATAAACCTCTTCAAAGAGTGGTAAGACTTGAAAAAAGTTACTCTTTTATTCCTAGGCAGATAAACTCCTCCCCCTTTCATTTTAACCTTTAAGCTCTTTAACATTGTGAACCAGCCTGACAAGCGGTTTAACGGCTTCATATTAAAATAATTAACTTAAATTTTTTACTTCTTGAAATTGCCTATAGATTGATTCGAAACAAAGTAGTTTGAAAACCCAGTCTCTCAGGTATTCCGTTGTTCTTTATATCCTCATAACAAAGTAATAATTATGAATTAAAAAAGCGATGTAAATCAAATCAAAAGAATGTAATTAGATAATATTGTCTAAACACAATATCACCGGTAATAAACAAGTTTAAACTGTTTGACACATATAAATGTAAAGATGAATTAAAAGAGAAGAGATTAATATTTCTTCTTTTCAGAAGCTAATTTATTCATGGAAAGGGAAAGTTTCTTAAAAGTCAGAGAAGTGCAATACAAAATAGCATGAAAAAAAGCCACACAAATTAATACATGAAACCCATTTCAGTAATTCATTTTGAATACAACTATGCTGATATTTTGCAAGAGCATCAATGATATTTCGAGCTGTTATGAATGAGTTTTCGTTAAAAATAGACTCAGACTCAATAACTTTAAGATATCAATACATCTTCATGAAATGTCAATATCTGTCGTTGAATTTCTACACCAAGCGTGAAAACAATAGCAACCAACGTCTCAGGTGAACAGAATAGGCCAGCTTTATATCTTGTAGTTATAACATCAACAGGACTGTTTGTAATAAAGAATATACTCTAGAATGTATAAAGCACCTGAGTGAAATCTTTTTCTCGCAAATGCCCGGACAAGTTTACAACATCTGCGGAGCAAGACACTCTGAACGGAAGAAGCGTATCGTGACAACAATATACCAATGATCTTTAGTTGGTTTGCACCGTGAGTTTTGAGGTAAAAATACTTCTAAAAGTTAAACTTTTTTTCTATTGCTGTCGCCAGCAGTTAGCGCTAGAGGAACGTCTAGAAGTGTGGACTTGTAGAAGCAAGTCAAACCACGCCCACTCCCGCATCACAACGATTTGTTAGATCTGCTAAAGAAGTCTCAGATTACTTCATGATCGCAGGTTGTAAATAAAATAGAAATTAAAAATTGTGTCTAGAGTCTTACAAAAGTAAGCGCCAAATGTAACCATGCTGTTCAGATTATGGGAGGGAAAACGTTAGGCTTTTAGAAATAAAGCGAGAAAAGCAAAGTGGGTAAGGAAGTTGTAGATTAGCGGCAATTAAAAACGGATAAATCTTTTGTGATAAAATTGGCTGCTTTTTAGATTTTTGCTTGTCTAAAAAACACGGAGATAATGTTTGTAAATTTTCCCTGTAAGACGAAACGAAACAAACGAAAGAAAGAACGTCGAGCGGAAGGAGTGTGCAGGTCTGATAGTACAAAGTTTACATAACGCGTGATAAACCCCAGTTACAGATGTGAAGCATCAGTACAGCTGCTCCTTGTAACGACGTTTAAAATTGCTTCTTGCGCGTGAGAGATTGCCGGCAACGACTCAGTGCCATCCTGTTGCGATTTGGTTTTACGTTACTGAATGTTTACTATTGAAGTGTAGTAAACAGCATGATGTATTTAGACTTAAAAACCTACAGCTATTTGTCCATGAAAGTCCAGCTTGGCCTCCTCCTAGATGCCAGATTTTTTTTTTTTTTTGTAAACATCGGTGATCATTTGTATCCACGCGTTTTTTCCGCCGTTCTGAGGAATTCAGTCTTACTTGCTATTTTCTCAGTTATCGCTTGGTTCAAACTTTGGAGATATTTGAATCTTTGATAGCCACGGGCATATTGGATATTTTTTCTCATTTATTTGCGCTAAAGATTTTTATTTGTCTTTCTAATCTTTATTTTTTTCATGAAACTGCCTCTATGAATCCTCCACAAACAAACTTTTCTTTGTGCACAGTTGTCTATCTGTTTATATCCAGCTGGTTATCGATAACCTACTCTGTTCAACATCTCTCCGCCTTTTTTCCTATAGCTCTGTCGTCTGCTACTCTGTCTTTGTGTGTCTGCTGCATACTGTCCCTCTCTGTGTTTCTGTATGTCCGGCCGAGTGTCTGTATATCTGTGTCTCATGCCACGAAATTTTTGTCCTTCTCTTACCCAACTCAAGTTCCCTCTTAGTCTATGCCTCCTTCTATCTATGTGTGTGTAAATTTCTTCTTCTTCTTCTTCTTCTTCTTTTTTTCTGTCTTTCTATCTTTCCCTCTTTCATCATCTTCTTCTTCTTCTTCTTCTTCTTCTTCTTCTTCTTCTTCTTCTTCTTCTTCTTCTTCTTCTTCTTCTTCTTCTTCTTCTTCTTCTTCTTCTTCTTCTTCTTCTTCTTCTTCTTCTTCTTCTTCTTCTTCTTCTTCTTCTTCTTCTTCTTCTTCTTCTTCTTCTTCTTCTTCTTCTTCTTCTTCCTCTCTCTTTCTCATGGCTTATATCATATAGGATTTTCGGCAACAAAAATCAAAATATTTTACAGCCATCTTCCCTTTTCCATCTCGCCATCTTACGCACCATGTCCCTACCTCGCGAGGAAAAACCTGAAGGGAACGTTATCTACCACCACAGGCAGTAAAGTGCCAGGCTGTATTTGTAGGGGCTACTTATCTTTCATTAATCAATGTAAAGTTGGTTTATCGGCACCGTTATCTTCTCACACGGGCAGGCCTAGTCTGGGTTTACCGGTTTTAAAGATTTCCAAGACGTACCATTTTTATGATACACCAAGTGAATCTTTCAGAAGCGCGGTAGATCTACGCAGTCCTGTTTATCTCACACTTTTAAGGTCAGACTATAAAGCATCTTGGATAGTTCAAAGTTCTTTATCCCTAAGCGAACGTAGCAATGCAAACACCACTAAGGTCACCAAAACCACCACAGCACCACAACTATTACTGCTGCTGCTGCTACTACTACTACTGCTACTACTACTACTACTACTACTGCTGCTGCTGCTACCACTACTACTACTACTACTACTACTACTACTACTACTACTACTACTACTACTACTACTACTACTACTACTACTACTACTACTACTACTACTACTACTTCTACTACAATTTTAGTGGTAGTATTTCTCCTTTCCCAATAGAATATTCAACTTTTTTAGAATTTTTATTTTATATAACTTTTTTTTTTTACATTTCTTTTCTAGCTGATTAAATGTCTACCTCTACAGCTATTAGTCAGACATCTGCCTGTCTGTTGTCACTGTCACTGTCTTTTTTCTCCTACGTCCATTTTCTCTCTCTCTCTCTCTCTCTCTCTCTCTCTCTCTCTCTCTCTCTCTCTCTCTCTCTCTCTCTCTCTTTACCCCTCATTGTCGATCGCGGTCAACCTGCCCTCTTTCACTTTTTCTTTCTTTCTCCTTTTTGTTCCTATATCTATCTCTATAATATCCTTACCTGCAGGACCTGGCAATCCACTTTCTTATTATCTTCGTCCAGATCTATATTAGTTCAAAGTTGCC
Organism: Elysia crispata; assembly: GCA_033675545.1. Taxonomy (NCBI): domain Eukaryota; kingdom Metazoa; phylum Mollusca; class Gastropoda; family Plakobranchidae; genus Elysia; species Elysia crispata. The sequence goes on from JAWDGP010003607.1 coordinate 464,546, forward strand.
TTTACCTACACAGAGTGAGGAAGGGGATTATTTTCATTATTGTCTTTGATGAATGCATTACTGAGATCAAGTTGATTCTCTTGACAAGGTTATATCACTGTGACAGATTGATTGCATGCAGTGTACCCATCAAATCTGCCTGTCTAGAGATCGGAGTAACCTTTTTATTTGAGTCATGATTCATCACTACAGAAATGATGACATGATGGTGGAGGACACATACAAACGCAAAACAGTTTTTATAATAAAGAAAAGAAACAAGTTAGATGAAAATGTATACCTAAAAGTATTTGGCAAAGAAATAAATGTAAGATGTAACATTTTATGTTTAGTATGTTTATTTCTCAGGAATTTCCTTGAACATATTTAAAAACCATGAAACGTTAAATCTTGCAGCCAAATAACAAATAATGGCAAACTGTCTGAGGGCAGCTGACAGACAAGAAGATAGGAAGCTTATGACCGCCGATGTCTGCAACAGATCTGGCACTTGGATCATGATGATGGTTAATAAGTAGTCAAAGTCACAAAGATTTCACATCCAAATATCAGAGTGTATCTCTCTCTCTCTCTCTCTCTCTCTCTCTCTCTCTCTCTCTCTCTCTCTCTCTCTCTCTCTCTCTCTCTCTTTCTCTCTCTCCCTGTGTCTCTCTTTCTGTCTATCTATCTGTCTGTCTGTCTTTGTCTCTGTCTGTCTGTCTGTCTTTCTGCCTGTCTCTCTCTCTCTCTCTCTCTCTCTCTCTCTCTCTCTCTCTCTCTCTCTCTCTCTCTCTCTCTCTCTCTCTCTCTCGCCTCCCACATCCCATCGCTTCGATTTGGAGGCCTCGGCTGCCTCTCGGATGTTCGCTGATAGTCTCCTCCACTCTGTTTTACCCTCTGCTTTTGACCATAGATAGTCTAGGTCGCTCTTGGTTTTAAGTTTAAGCTTGCCTGGTCGTATGCGATAGAGGTATTTGTTGATGACTGCTGACAGTGTTGTTAACGGCCTTCCTCGAAATTTATCATATAGGTGAACAAAGTAAACCGCCATAGATTATTTTGTTAGCCGGAAATGTCTCTTACCTGCTGAACTGATGATGCTCATTTGAGCTCACTTTGCTCATATATAGAGAAGACGTGTGTGTCAACAAGACAAACATTTAGAGAAACAAATTACGGAAAGATGGGCAGCATGAGAGGCGCTGATTATATTTACATTCCTCTATCATGCCCATGCTAGGGACATTTTTCAATAAAGATCATGTTCAATTTCCATATTGAATAAGTTCGTTTATATTTTTACAAAGAAAATCACTCATCTTTCGTCATATTATAAAAAAATGATACTTTGATATGAGCTGTCGATACTTATAGCGCGATATCGGTTACGCAAAATATTTTGATTTCCAACACTGATAATTTGTTTCGTACACGATTGAAAGAAGAATGTCTTAGATGACCCTATAAAATGTCTGTCCTCTCTTCTACGCATACTTGCATACAAATTCTTCTATTTAAACTGCTGTGGGCGTATTTTTTATGCCTACGAATTACATGAAACTCTACCAAAAAGAACATTATTGCCCAAAGATATTTCCAAAACATCTCCCACTTAACTTGAAAAATATCTGCAACTATAATCTCTGCTAGTTTAAGGAATGAAAATCGACTAAAATGTTCAACTCCTCACTATTGCTCATTGGTCGGTCGATAGAGAGATAGAGAGATGGAGAGACAGATAAAATCCACAACAGTTCTGTCGGTCACTGACTTCTCGGTAGATGGAGAGATAGAGAGATAGAGAGACAGATAAAACCCCCACAGTTCTGTCGGTCTCTGACTTCTCGGTAGATGGAGAGATAGAGAGACAGATAAAACCCACAACAGTTCTGTCGGTCACTGACTTCTCGGTAGATGGAGAGATAGAGAGACAGATAAAACCTCGACAGTTCTGTCGGTCACTGACTTCTCGGTAGATGGAGAGATAAAGAGATAGAGAGACAGATAAAACCCACAACAGTTCTGTTGGTCACTGACTTCTCGGTAGATGGAGAGATAGAGAGATAGAGAGACAGATAAAACCCACAACAGTTCTGTTGGTCACTGACTTCTCGGTAGATGGAGAGATAGAGAGATAGAGAGACAGATAAAACCCACAACAGTTCTGTTGGTCACTGACTTCTCGGTAGATGGAGAGATAGAGAGATAGAGAGACAGATAAAACCCACAACAGTTCTGTTGGTCACTGACTTCTCGGTAGATGGAGAGATAGAGAGACAGATAAAACCCACAACTGTTCTGTCGGTCACTGACTTCTCGGTAGATGGAGAGATAGAGAGATAGAGAGACAGATAAAACCCACAACTGTTCTGTCGGTCACTGACTTCTCGGTAGATGGAGAGATAAAGAGATAGAGAGACAGATAAAACCTCGACAGTTCTGTCGGTCACTGACTTCTCGGTAGATGGAGAGATAGAGAGATAGAGAGACAGATAAAACCCACAACAGTTCTGTTGGTCACTGACTTCTCGGTAGATGGAGAGATAGAGAGATAGAGAGACAGATAAAACCCACAACAGTTCTGTTGGTCACTGACTTCTCGGTAGATGGAGAGATAGAGAGATAGAGAGACAGATAAAACCCACAACAGTTTGTCGGTCACTGACTTCTCGGTAGATGGAGAGATAAAGAGATAGAGAGACAGATAAAACCCACAACAGTTCTGTTGGTTACTGACTTCTCGGTAGATGGAGAGATAGAGAGATAGAGAGGCAGATAAAATCCACAACAGTTCTGTCGGTCACTGACTTCTCGGTAGATGGAGAGATAGAGAGATAGAGAGACAGATAAAATCCACAACAGTTCTGTCGGTCACTGACTTCTCGGTAGATGGAGATCTAAGGCCCGGCTCGCTGCGCTGGCATCTTTGACTTAAATCTTAAACTGTCTTGCTCCCAAAAAACAAAACAAAACAAACAAACAACAACAACAACAACAACAACAACAACAACAACAACAACAACAACAACAACAAAAACAAAACAAAACAACAACAAAAAAACAAACAAACAACAACAACAACAAACGATTACCAACCCGTTGTGCGATTAAATCGATATTTTTGTGATCACCTAGGCCACCATAAGCAGCAACCTCAACGCTTATTACACACATTTAACAGCAGCTTATCTACCGCCATAAGATAGCAAGCAAATTGGTAAGACATTCCTGGAAATTTAAGACCCGTGCACATTTAAAACTATGTCCTAAAGCATGCTTTTAGGAATTTTTGAAAGAAGCACTAATGCTTTAAAGTGAATTTAATATTATTTCGAAGAATGGGTTTTACATGTTCTTTCAAGTCAAATTATTCCAGATATATCTGACACTTAAGTTCGCTTGAGCGTCGACCAATTCATACCAGTCGCAGAAGTCACCAACACCCATTAGCTCTCGCTGTTCCAGAGGCCAATTTCCCGCGCAAAGTGTATTTTTTCTCTCTGCCATATTACTGCACTACTTAGTCTCTCACGGCTGGATGAAAATGCCCTGAAGTGAACGATATGTAGAATGAAAATAAAATCTGGAAAAGTAACACCTGAGCTGCGGACTTTGATTTCTGCGATTCTGATTCTGCTGCTCAAATCACGCATGCTTGTTTGGTTCCACGCTAAGTGAACCATGAAGACTGCACTCGCTTGGAAAAGTGCGTTAGAGAAAGGAGATCGGCGATTGTCGGTTCATTATTTGAGGCTGTCAAGGTGGGCTTGTCACAATCTATCAAAAGTTGGATAGTATTGCACGGATGGTTAGCTATCTATAGTTTCTAATGAATTTTAACTGACCAAATTGAAAACGGATATTTGCCCTTGTTATCATCGTTCACATGTTTTCTTTTCCGCCTCTGAGTTATATTTCAATTTATCAGAAGCATTTGTTGACCTCGTAACTTCATAATATTTAACACAAAAAAAATTTTTAAAAATTTCAGACTGTCGTTCTCTGAAAGGTGCGTCTGAGTGGCTCTGGAGTATTGGACTTCTATAGCCGATGAAAGCCTCAGCTGTGAGCATGAAGTTTTCAAGATTGTTCTGTGAACACACCTTGATGGCCATCGCAGCTTCGCAAACAACAACGGGCTCCTGAAAGAAAGACATTAGAATTTTCGGTTTGATTCGATGTTCCTACACCGGTGAATCACGGTGAATCACGGTGAATCACGATACTCATAAATACTTCCAGTCCGAGACGAAACTGAACTTGATAGCACTGTAGCCGGCAGTATTTGACAGCTGTTTTCTGAAGGGAAAAAAAATAAAGAATAGAAAAGGGAAAGACAATTCTTGTCCTTGGATGGTCCCAGAATCTCATCAATAACTAGTCGTCCAAGGCAGAAAACCATGTGAGTCAAGCTTTAAGCCCTAGTTCTAGAAAGTTCAGAGAAAATTAACTTGACCTTCTGGCAGGTCTGTTTTGTCCATCACTGATAGATTATAGAATTAATTTTTTTTTATCAAACTTAATGGAATTATTATAGGAAACATTTTGTGGGCACTTGGACCAATTTGAGAACATTTGCGAAATGCGCAGGATCTTTATGAGCACCACCTTTTTGAGACACATTTCGCCAATCTTCATATGCTTTAACGTGATTCCGGTATCACAGTTCATCTAACTCGCCATTTTGTTAATTTATTTTTTTTGATTCAGACTACCGTTATCCTAATTCCGACTCACAGTTTCTGCTCTTTATTGAGGAACAGAAGCGCTGTAACAATCATGCCTCTGCTAAAATGTACAATTTTAAAGAATTCTCTTATGTCAGCTGTGGTTCTTTTACAGCGAAAAAAATAGACAAAGGAAAACCTTCCTTTAGAATCAAGTAAAATTACATAAAAAGAAGTTTAAATATAAACCTTCTATACAAGACAACTGTAACAGCATATCTTTAATACTGCAAAATACCATGCAAACAATAATTGATGAGGTTGCTATTTTGTGTCGAAATCAGCTGGTGTGATAATGTTTGATTACTCCATCAAAGTATTCTTTTATCGATTTCTTTCCTTTCCTAATATTTTCAATTCATATCGTAGCTTTAACATAAGAGACTAGTGAATCTCCTTCAATTATTAAAACCATCTCCAATAGCAATTATCACAAAGACAAAACTTTTGAGCTCAGATAATCATATCTTTTTTTATCTTCAATACCGGATAATGCCAAGCAAAGAATAACAAATGCAAGATGATCTCGATATTACGCTGTCTCATAGTTCATGATGTTTTTTTTTAAACCAGAAAACTTTATCAGATTTTAACAAACATAGAATTAGGAAGGTTTTTACATAATCAACTTTTCTAAACTTGATAGATCTTTCAAAAACTGCAAACTGCAAACAACACGCGTTTGAACTCAGATAATCATCTATCAGTTTTGAGAAAATTGTTATCAAAGAATCGATGATGTAGTATCAATTCGGTACTGAGTTACAAAATTACCCTCAACATGATGTTGAATATCGCACTGGAAGATCTCTGTAAACAAGGATATTGTAATACTTTGATCAATGCATTTGATCAGATAGAAAATCCTTTAGATAAAATTGTTCAGTCGAACAGAGGAAGAGTACAGCAGGAATACTATGTGTTTATTGTACGTGTATTGTGTGTGTATATCTTGAGTTTTAAGATTTTTTACATAGAGAGTTGAACTCAGGTATCAACCACATCAAACGATCAGCTCTCACGCCCTACTCAATGTTATCATCAGTCTGCCTGAAAGGTTCGCTATGTGTTAAAGATCATAGGCTTTGGTAAAAGATTTGTTACAGATGGCTCAGCTTCTAAAGATGAGATTAAAGGCAGTAGCCAATAACCCACACATTACTCTTGCAGGGAAGCTATTAAAATTTGGCCATTAAAGAACCACAGACCACATTATATCTACACTCCTGTAAAAATTTACATCAACTGAATGTAACCCTAAAAGAATTTTAGCCACAAATCAAGTGCATTCATGTCATAATAGTATTTTCTTCTTTTTTCTTTTTCTTGACCCAGAGCCTTTGAACGTCGCCCAATTATAGATCTTAGGTGTGTAAATAGGGGACAGAACTTGAAAATGTTTTCTGTATTTTCAGGATCTTATCTACACGTGTAAATTTCTTTTTCACCAAATTTGAATTTTTGAACGCGCATTATTTCAGTTTTGTTACCTTTGCAAACTCGAAAACTGTCGTTTGCTCTTCCCGTGTCAGGATATGAATCGTGTCATTGAGGTTATAATTAGGCGGCTGCTAATCTATTTGTTTTGGGTAACTGCATTAATTCAAAGAGAAATATCCATATGGAATAGTGATCGTAATATTCAACGTGTAAAAGATAATATAAAAGCAATCACAATTTGATATATCTTAATCAATGACTTCAATTTACTTCCAACAGTAATGCGTTGCGCATTTTAGGTAAACATCTATTCACCTTCATTGAAAAAGATAGAAATGAAAAAAACGAGGTAAGGTGACATAGGGACGTGATGGTAGCAAAATTCAGATCGGAGATCCAAGTACTTCTGGCTCTATGAGGATGGGCTGAAGACTGTTGTCATCAACTAAAAGATTAGAATCCCAGCTTTGTAGTGCAACATATTACCAATGCGATCCACACCTAGTCGCTGACAGTCTACGAGGGTCAGAGCATTAGATCGCCGCTATGCGATTTAAGGATTTTATCTTTTCACTCCTACTTTGCCTGACAGTGGCATAAGTTTAATCCGCAAAAGGCCTCAGATAGTCGAATTGAGGATGGGTTACAATGCCAGCAAAGACACAAACACATAGGTTCCCACTTAGGCGTTCCTTTGAAAGTGATAAAAGTCCTTAAGCTTTTTAAAAAGAAAAATATAGTGTTAAAATGCGAGGTTTTGCGACAGGCGTCAAGACATCAACGTGCAAAACTTTTCTTTCGTGAATTTCAGTTGTTGCGAGTAAACATGTACAGACTTCCCCCATCCAAGGCAGCTATTCATCGTGATAAGCAAAAACAATAATCAAGGAAAACTCTAGGCTAGGCCTTCCTGAACTTGCTTGGGATTCAGGAAATCACGTGACTTGAGCACTCTGTGTACCAGTGCCATTTCACGTTAACAAGGTTATATGCAACACAAAAAAAAAAAAAAAAAAAAGGTTGAGGGATGGGGCAAATCGATTAAATGTATTTTTTTAGGAGGGATTGTCCTATAATTATCAAAATGTCGAGATATTTCAGTAACATTTCATGAAATCTTACAGAACGCTCTCTTTCCCCCTTGATTTATTATCCTACCTTGTATTGTGTATGTTTCTATTTCACTCAATTTTCGGAAGGCTAGCTTACTAATTTTGAATTGATTAAATGTATATCGTTGTCTTAAAGAGAAAGATGTGAATAAAAATAAGTTTCTTAAGATTTTCTGCCTTTGATCGTTACGCTATTTGCCTTTTTGCACCATGTTTCTTGGAAGTAAGTGTGGGGGTTCAACTAGATTTACATTCACGCTCACACTATGAGTTTGATCATCTTCGTTGTCGTCCTGTTCGTGCCAACTCTTTTCCCCCTTCTTGTTTAATGCTGTTTTTTTTTCCTCCTCTTTTTCTTCTTCACCCTTTTCCACTCTGACCAACACCATAGACCAATTTTTCACCTCTACTTTTACGACTATTACTGTGGATACTACAACTGCTTTTTACTACTTCTACTAGTACTGGACTTAAACAGGCAGACCACATAACTAATTGGAGATGACTTAATGTAATAGTCCTTAAATTATTGGTAGTGCTCAGCAGCGGTTAGAAACAGGCTTCAGGTGCTGACGCAAAGGTAAGTCGGTGCTTAGAATCCCACAAAGAGTAGCATTTTATATCACCACTACTGCCACTACTACTACTACTACTACTACTACTACTACTACTACTACTACTACTACTACTACTACTACTACTACTACTACTACTACTACTACTACTACTACTACTACTACTACTACCATACTACTACTACTACTACTACTACTACTACTACTACTACTACTACTACTACTACTACAACACTACTACTACTACTACACTGCTAGTACTACTACTACACTGCTAGTACTACTACTACTACTACTACTACTACTACTACAACTACTACTACTACTACTACTACTACTACTACTACTACTACTACTACTACTACTACTACTACTACTACTACTACTACTACTACTACTACTACTACTACTACTACTACTACTACTACTACTACTATCACTACTACTACTACTACCACTACTACTACCACTAGTGCTACTACTACTACTACTACTACTACTACTACTACTACTACTACTACTACTACTACTACTACTACTACTACTACTACTACTACTACTACTACTACTACTACTACTACACTACTACTACTACTACTACTACTACTACTACTACTACTACTACTACTACTACTACTACTACTACTACTACTACTACTACTACTACTACTACTACTACTACTACTACTACTACTACTACTACTACTACTAAAAGTTATTTCTGTCTGTAGTAATGCTGCTAAACATTATAAGTTTTCTTCCATTTTCTAGAAAAATTTTAGTTGAAAAGGTAAATATTGTGTCTGTATATTCACCTGTACTGTTACGTGAAATTTGAATCATCCCTAACGAAAATTTAATACACTTTGGATGTAGATTTAAGAGCTTCGCCATGAACAGGGAGCTATCGCTTTACATGTATTACAACAAGTTCAGAGGGGCAAAGAGAAGTTTACCAGTCCTACAAATTTATTGAACCCATAGTTATTTACCAATATGCCTATATTAAACAAATTCGAAGAATGCAATCACAGTACATGTCCTTTGATAATGGAAATGGAGAAAAATTGAAAGAGGGCTGAAATATTTTTCTTTGGATCGATATTTGCCTGTCTGTAGGTGTGTCACATTGAAAAAGAGTATTTTGAGTGAATCTATGTGTAAAATAATTATTATATCAAACACAAAACATTTTTTTTTTCATAAAAAAATCATGTCGAATGATCTTATTCAGAAATACCAAATTTAATAGTAAAGGTAAAACGCCCAGAGAAAAAGTAATGTAAACGGAGTAAAATAAACGTTTCTTTTTTTTAAATGAGGGCAAAACATCGATGCGTTCTTTAGAGGTAATCTTAACCTGTTGCACTAGTCGCCTTACTGAATAACTGATTGCTCACGATTGCATTTCTCAAAATACCCACATACTTCGGGAGCATTTCACAATCATTTATGCTAAGCCCCAAAATTGCGACTATCTATTCCTGGTATAATTTCCTTCTACATGTCTATTTTCGGTGCCAATTTTACAAGAAATCAGAAACTTTCGTATAAGGCCTATATTAAAAACATAGGTCAGCCTCATAGACTTGAAGTTGTTCATATACCATCATTTTCGTAAAAATCAAAGTAAGTGAAGGGCGTAGATCATACTAAAGTGGTTTTTGAAAAGTTGTTGGGAACGTGTTTTTTTTTTTTGGCGGGGGGGGGGGCAGGGTAGGCGGAGCTTGAAAAGGAAAGTTAGATCAAAGAAAGGGAGGTCTATATTATTTGTGAAACTCTCTCATATGGGATAGGTCTAGAACCCTTTGTCGGGTCTCTACTAACTACCCCTTACTTGCCACACGTGTCGACCTACTAAACTTTTTCCTTTAATTTAAAAAAATAAATTGTTTTCGCAATACTTGTAGGCTCCCACACAATTCTAAAGTTCAACACTTCATGTAGTGTCAGCAAAGACATATAGCAGAAAGTTACATTTCCTGACTTGTTTGTTATTGAAGTATTTGTCGGACTTCATAAATAACTACTAAAAACGGAAACATGACATTCCGTAAAAGTGAAAGATGTTAAAAATAATCATTGACATAATTGTAGATAAACATAACTCACCCAGATAGAAAATGATCAGTCACGTAGAACAAAAAATCGAGTTTCATGTCTTTGTGCTGTCACTGAAAGACGTGTGTGAAGGTAACCGATATCAGCAATATTTTTAAGGATTGACACAAGTCTTTTAATTGAAGTAGGAAGTGATGAAAGAGGTTTTTAAAAATTAGTTTTCAATTGTAATGAAAGGAGACTGTTCCATGCTGTACAAGATACTCAAAGTATAAGAACTAGTAAAATGGAAATTTTAGGTTTATATTAGCTATGGTATGCTTTAAAATATTTCATTGTATTGCAAAAAACTTTTGCTACCAAACATCTTTAAATTTTAGTCCCCACATTTAATAGTTTGCCGATCTTTAGGGATTTGAGAAGTTTTTTGAATGATAAATTCTTCTTATATCTTTAACTTACACTCCTTAACTTCAAGCTGACCCATTCATTTTTTTGTTTGATGATCTTGAAATCCATCATTTAAATTCGTGTTGTTGCTGTGAATTATTACAATCTACTCTGATCAATTATAAATCAGAAGTAAAATTTCCAAACACCCTACATTCTGCTTTTCTCGATCATCCATCGACTTCCCTAAAAACTCTATCAAGGTTTCAAATAAATTTGTTTTGTTTTACTGTTCTAAAGATATTACTATAACGCTTGGATAACATATTGTGTTGAAGAGCTGTAAGACATTAGATTTAAATGTATCAGTAATCGGTTTTCAGTTGGGAGATCTACTCAATAACGGCTGCCTGAAAAACGAGCACCCTACCTTAATATAGCTTTTCATTATTGATCATCTTTTCATCCTATCAGATTTCGCATCACGCTGTATCTGTAGAAACTGATATCCGTCACCGGGAAATAATAAACTAAGTGAGGGCTGCGGGCAAGAAATCGTCCAAATTTGGTGAATTTTTTTTTCTTGAGGCTTTTACTCCATTTATACCTGAAAATGTGCTGTTGAAGACATAATATGAGAAGACTATAAATGTTTTAAGGTTCTGTAGACTCTAAAGCTGTTGAATGAGTGACTCTGTAAGAGATATTCTGAATGCTTTCCATCAACAAAGATGTCTTCCTCACTTGTTCATGTGGGCGGGTAGTTATGCTATTACCATTATAAAATCTTATAGATTCTACTTGGCGTGAAAGAATTCTTAACCGTTTTTAACGGTTCACTCATCTCGCATTTTTAATTATTTTCCAAAAGAAGAATGGCAGATTATGTTCCAAAACGATCTACAGGGTGGCCTTTTCTTTGTAGTACGAGAGAGTTGGTTGATGCTATAATTATTTTTATCTTTAATGGTAAATACTAATATTTATGTATTTTTTACTAATATTTTATATTTCATTTGAAGCATTAGAGTAATAATGATAATGATAAAGATAATATACAATAAAAATAAAGTTGATATTAACAATGATATAAAATTATTGGATGGCGCTGTTGATGATAATTATAATGGAGATAAAAATAACAAGAAAAATGATGCCACCTATGGTAAGATAATAGTATCTTTATCGAAAACATAAATTAAAGATATCAAATTTTTACTTTTGCTATTTCGTCATATCACTATTTCAAACCGCTTTTAAATGATTAAGAGCCATTATTCGAAAGTAAAGAGAGAGAGAGAGAGAGAGAGAGAGAGAGAGAGAGAGAGAGAGAGAGAGAGAGAGAGAGAGAGAGAGAGAGAGAGAGAGAGAGAGAGAGAGAGAGAGAGAGAGAGAGAGAGAGAGAGAGAGAGAGGAAAAAGGTGGTTGAGGGGACGCGTCGGGTTATGAATCTACTTCGTGGAATCAACACCCTGCTTTTTAATTTAATCAATCTGATTAAGCCTTTGGAATATCTTTTAGATGTTACGAGGAAATTTGAAGTTTTTGACAACCTCTAATAAAATATTTGAGAATACTATGTTGAAATAATATTTAAAATATCTTCAGTTGCGCAATTCTGGCCTGGAGTTAGAGTAACGTTCTCAGCACTCATCATTTTATATAGGCGCTAGGCGTTCTTTAAAATATTTCACAATGCTGCAACTTTTACTTTTTCGCTCTAAATAGAATGTTCAAACTTTCACTAATATAACATTTTTGTTTCATATTTCTCTTTTCATCAACCTACTGAAAGTCAGTTAATTGGAACATGTGACAGGTGAAATGTGTAATTCAAGCTTTTGTAGCTTCTTTGAAATAAAATCGCACGAATTAAAATAATAAGACTCGGTAGAAACGTGAGTTCATGTTAGAGAAGAAAGTTATGCAAGAAGATAAAAAAGAATAAAGGCACATTGTCTAGACAGAATCATTGATATCTTTTCCATAAACAGTTATTTTCTACTTGCATAGAACTTCACTCAAGAACTCTATTTTTTATCGTCTCTTAGGTATCTTTCTGAATAAAGACGTTGTATTAAGCTCTCTAAACTCTTTATTACATAAGCCCGATACCGTTCTCTCTAGAAATGATTCTAGGAAATTTCACAAACTAAACATCCTTAACTTAAAATAAAACGTTGGAAAGGATCTGTATTGTCCCAAATTAGCTAACAATTTTTATTGCGATAGCGCCCCCATGAATCCCATCATTCTATCTTCAGTTCTGAGAAAGTATTTAGATACTTTATTTCCAATTCTGCCTCCATCTTTTCTTTGTTTCTTTTTTTTATTTTTTTAAATGGCGTTTAAAAATTGCCGGAAAAGGAAGTTCTAAATATTTTAGCCAACTGCATCATTTCGAAGCATTGTATAATAACATGAAAATATGGGGAAACTTAAAAAAAAAAACAACTGGCCATTGAAAATCACTATGTCTTTGCTCAGATTTGCGCATAACTATATATATATATATATATATATATATATATATATATATATATATATATATATATATATATATATATATATATATATATATATGAGCTTTTTTTCTGATTTTTGGCAACATTTTTGCAAAATTGTATTCCCTACACTATACTTTTATCTTAACATGTTTTGCTTGTTAAATACAAATGCAAGGTGATTTAACTTTTTATCACTTTCCTATCACTCTGTGCTGAAACATGAAGAATTTTTATGTTTGCATGTCATATAAATATATTTTTTTAGAACTTCCGAAACCAAATCAAGTCTCAGTAAGTCTGCTGAACCCACTCCCGCCCTTATCTCAAATGAGACACCCTGAGAGCACGCGTCACGCCAGCTCCCAGTAGCAATAACACTGGAAGTCGACTCATTCAACTTCTTTCTAAATATAGCTTCACTGATTAATATACTCTTCCTCCTTTATCGATCATTTCAAGTTTTGTCAATATAAGACAGCATAAACAAGTGGTAGCATATCAAGCGAAAAATAATGCCTGTCCTTAGAGTCGTCGTGCTGAATTATTCCAAAAATACTCACGCTAATTCTGATGCACAGAGGCAAGAGTCTCACTTGAGAATAATTACAATTTTTATTTTTTTGATTGTCGCCTTTGCACATAATGCCAAACAAAGCATTGAAGGTGGTATATCCGTGTCGGCTTACAATTTCCTTTTACATCAATTTGATTTTATTGTTAAATCTCAAGCTTGCAATTTAAAAGAGAGTTTTTTTTAAATCTAGAACTCTGGTTGCATAGAAACTGTCGCCTTAGTAATTAGGCCAAGGTTTGGATTTATAAAATCTATTTTTAGAAGAAGACTAGGCGCTCGATTTGCTCTAGAGGTGCAAGCAACAAATGAAATGCTACGAGTGCCGAGGGTCCACTGCTTGCTCCTCCTTGGTTATCGATCTACATCTTGCAAAACATTGTAGTGCTTGCTGTAAAACTTCTCACCTGTCTAGGTACCTTGAGTTGTTTTTTTTCCTAATTTTATTACCTTCTTTTGTCCAGTTTTCTTTGCTTTGCTGTCTTATTCGGCATGTATATAACAAGCTAGAATCCATGTTCTATGAAAACATAAACATTGAAGATTTGAATTTTTCCGAGTAACGAAGTATAAAAAAAAATAGGAAGCGGATTTTTGTCCTATTAAAAAAAAAAATGATTCAAAATCACAAAGTGACATAAATGATACACAAACAAGCACATCAACAGTAAGGAATAGCCAGATCTTTATAATATTATTATGTCATAGGCAAGTCCAAAGAATTTAAATCGCTAATCAATCATGGTACTGGGGTATCGTCAAGTCTAAGATTCAAAAGAGCTTCCGGAAAAAATAATCACGAAGCGTGAAGATGTTATAAATGGTTGAAAATGCTTCATTTTTTTAATTCTCGCTATCCATGAGCTTAACTACTCCCGCCACCACCCGCCCTTTGTATTATCGCCTGCCTTTCTTTCTCCAAATTAATGAAAAAAAAAGAACACTATGAACGTCTTGTGTTGACAAATGCAAAACTTTAGGGCATAATCTATCCAAGATAAGTGGAGTTTCGTCTATAGCCCGAAGATGTACCCCAGCTTGCGTGTCAGGCGGTTTCAAACTAAGAGTCGACATATTCAGTCCATTAAAGATAAACAAAGTGGCGTTTTGCTCTATCTGTGTCAATCGTGAAGAAGAAATTTCAGAGAGATAAAGACAAAGAGAGAAAGAGAGAGAAAGAGAGAGAGAGAGAGAGAGAGAGAGAGAGAGAGAGAGAGAGAGAGAGAGAGAGAGAGAGAGAGACTGAGAGAGTGAGTGTGTGTGTGAGAGAGAGAGACTGAGAGAGAGAGACTGAGAGAGAGCCAAATAAACAAATAAACAGACACAGATAGAGTGCAAGTGTTACATGCGAAGAAATAGAGAGGAAAACGGAAGAGCTGAGAAGACATAAGCATAATTATCTGAATCAGATTTAAGGCAGGAAAGCCAATATAGAATAACAAAACATTTGATACAGACAAGCTAATTAGCTTAAAGTTGTTCTATGCAAAGACCATTGTGCCAAAAACTTTTGATAGACAGAGATATGAGTAACTAGTTTAATTAAGGTAATCGCAGAAAAATGAACCTTTCATATCCATTTTTTTTAAACTTCATCCGCACGGAACTATTAAGAGGAATAAACAAGACAGGCCGGATATTTACTCTGGTAAAAAAAAGCACTTGTCGATGCGATGATTTTGGAATGAATTAACCTAGTGGGTGAATTTCTTGATTTAACCATTTGTCTTGACTATCCTTTCCCCCGTTTTCTTTTCTTGACAATCGAAGTCGATTTGGTGCTATTTGCTCAAAGTTGAAAGCATGCGAATCTCTTGAAGATGACATTTGGAGCATCTAAATCATGAGTTTCCTTGAACAAAGCAATTGCTTTATCCCAGCAATTGACGCTTTAGGTCTTGTGTTGAATCACTTTTGGTCGTCGAACTTTCTGTCGACTATAGTTATTTCTACAATTTTTGCGTTGGACGAGACCTCATTCAAAATTAATCATTTTCAAAGAGAAAAACTTGTTGTGAGCCTAAGACTTCGTCACAGATCATTGATATTTTAAAGATAAGAGAAAAAAAAAAGGGGGCCAAGGGTGGGGGGAAAGGGGGGGGGGGGAGGGGGCGTTAAATGGTACATATCTATAGAGTAAGGAAAAAACAAGGAAGCTTAGTAGAGAGAATTTTTTATTTCAAATAGAGGAGTAAAATTAAATAGAAAAGTAACAGAGATTGAAGCGAGGGGTAAGAAAAAGAGAAAAAAAAAAGATGAAGAGAGCAAGCGGAAATTAAAGAGTCGCAAAGGGTAAGAGAGAGAAAGCCAGTGACTACAGCGAATTGAGTGAGAAATATCTCCACTAGCGTAGCAATTAATATCATTAAATTTTAAGCGCTACAATCGATTTCTCCAATTTCACAAAAAAAATTAGGTAAAATAAAACGTGCTTTACACCAATCCAATCATTTTCACAATTAAAGATACCTCCTCACTCTCTTTCTGCCTCTCTCACTCTTGTTACGCTAATGCCCATTCTTGTCCCTCTTGTCTGCCACTTGCCCATAACAATCAGGGCCTGATCAGCATTTCACCGGAATCTGGTTTGAAAACTGTGTCCCAGGCCTTAATTAATATTGATCTGCCATCACGTCCCAAATCAAAGGGCAGGTAGCGTAACGGATGGATCTTCAACAGGAAGGGTTAATCAAAGTGAGGCAGGGAGAAAGAGAGAAAAATAGGTAGAAAGAAAAATAGATAGATAGATGGAGAGAGAGAGAGAGAGAGAGAGAGAGAGAGAGAGAGAGAGAGAGAGAGAGAGAGAGAGAAAGAAAGAGAGAGAGAGAGAAAGAAAGAGAGAGAGAGAGAGAGAGAGAGAGAGAGAGAGAGAGAGAGAGAGAGAGAGAGAGAGAGAGAGAGAGAGAGAGAGAGAGAGAGAGAGAGAGAGAGAGAGAGAGAGAGAGAGAGAGAGAGAGAGAGAGAGAGAGAGAGAGAGAGAGAGAGAGAGAGAGAGAGATGAGGTGTTCAGTTTAGCTTATTACTTTTTGTCTGGAAGCAGCAGATTTTTAGGTACAATTTCAATTTCCGAAGTTTTAATCAGTACCTCCAGCCTTTTAACCATTCCGTCACGTAGCGCTATATGATTATTCTTTTCATGTAACATGTAGGTACTACTAAGCATCTCCATATCTCTCATCATACATTCCAGAAAAAGAGAAAATAACAGCCTTTTGTGTCCAATTCGACCTAATAATTAATCACCTCTTTGGGCGTCACGAAAAGCTATTTTTTGCTATCATGTTTAATAATGGTTGCTAAAGCTTTTCAAATCTTTCCATAGTGAAATTAATTGCCATCAACTTGTTCTAAAATGCTGAATTCGAGACTTTTTTGCAGCATGTTATACCACAAGGAAGTAAAACAGAAATTACGAACGAAACAGCTGGTGGAAAAGGCTTAAAATAAAACCAAGGTACGAAATTAAAACAATAATTGTATTTATAAATTTATCTGTCGATGTATTTTGTTGCCTTTTATTTTTGCTCTGTTTATTTAGCAAAATATGATTCACCTGGCTCTGCATTTACAGATAAAATCATTCCATGAAACGGTCAATCGATCATGAGGATTTTCTATTCAGGGAAAAACATACATTACCTCTGCGAATATACTAAATTGGGAGCCGGTGCAAATTTTCATGTTGCACTAAAGACAGATTGTAGGCATTTCGACGACAGTCAAGCCATGGATATACCATTAGGTCAGTGGGTGAAATAAAATTATCCACGCATTCCGTCTCTTTTATTAATCCAGCAATACTCTGACTGCAGCCCAGGCTCACAATCATTATCTTTCTGGATCGAGCAAATGCAAATAATTGTAGTCAGATACATATGCACAGAAATAGTAGTGCCAAGTTATCATGACAGTTCAAAAAATACTAACCCCTCAATTTTCTGCAGGCTTGGAATCAAACGCATCAGATATTTAACATACACGCTTGCACATCACACACACATATACACAAATGATAAGCAACTGTGTTCTTTAAATAAATGTATGTTTTCTAATTTCCCTAAGTTAAACCAGGGTTATGGCTGGTTAGATAAAATACAACTCCATTACCAGATGCCTAAACCAAGGGTTAAAAGTCTGATTGTCAGTTGAAAGCTATACCGACTTATCTAACCTTTGGATCAGACTAAAAAATGGCTGTGCTAGCTGAAATGCTTATAATATTCACTATGTGGGAACAAGAAGGGAATTCTATTGGCATCAAATGTGCAGCTCATTTGAATGAAAGTTTTTCTTTTTCTTTTAATTATTCATAGAAGCCATGGAAACTGATAATTTTACAACGAGCGCACCAATAATTATTTCTCTGGCTTTGAGCTAAAGACTGCACCATGAAACCTCCTCCACCTGTTCAAGACCTGGCTGGTCGACAGTCAAAATCCATGTCCATCGACTCTTTCAATGTGGATTCAATCCGTTGATTTCCTGGCCATTTGATTTGAGAGACCATGGGCACCAAAAAGCAGTCAATAGGTGTTTTTCAGGCGATTTGTTCTAACTTGCTGGAAGTCAGAAACATTTCATAGAAGATTTGAAAGAAAGCAATCGGTGGCCAGTATTCCCGTGATCACACTTCTTTAAAACAGACATACATAATATAGGCTTATGTTGGTCTATAGTGGAAAATCTGATTTTGACTCCAACATAGAAATGTCATGCCTGGATCTAATATAAATTTTCAAAATCGAGATTTAGGACAAATGTAAGAGTGAAGCCATCGAAGTAAGAAAAACAATCCAATACATTATAATTTAGAATAATCTTACAACATTTGCATAACAAAGACAATGTTTTATTTTGGTATGTGGGTAGACCAAAAATTGAAGTAAGTTAAACTCTTAATAATTTATTGCCAAAATATTTAGAAGTTTGCTTCTTTTCTGAGCACTAATTGTATCGACAATTATGATTTGATAGAAATTAAAACATTGTGATTTCATAAAATTATACACTTGGCAGTAGTAAAAAAATAACAGAAAAAAGAAAAAGAAAAGAAAGTTTAACTCCTCCTTCTAAAGCTATCCTACAGCGAAGAGTTTTTTTTAGGATATATATGGTTCAGAAGGTTAACTTTCGGATAGACTACTTATCATCACTATAACCTTAGAACAATAAAATATAAATAGTAATGATCCAAGATATGATCTCTTGAAAAATGAGACAAAAGTATTAGTATTATAAGCGACATATAAGTGCCTTCTATTATAATGATTCTTGGTATACTCGTACTTTCTAGTCACTACCGCTTTAACTGAAGTTCATACTGATCTCAATAAAGTCCTAGAGAGGGCTCAACTGAACACAAGATCTTGGTCACATAATAAAATGGCTTGAACCTTCTATTTTAAGTCTGCAGATTTACAAATAAAAACTATAACCTCCTGCATGAAGATAATATTATGTGTTTTAAGTTGAAAATAATTTAGAATTACTTGCTGTCATTTGAGGCACGCAGTGCTTGTTTCTCAGGATAAGAGTTCAAAATAGGGAGAACAGGAAACAAATGTCATAAAGTACCGACAATAAAATCTCTGAGCAAGAAATTTATCTTCTGAGACATTCTTGTAAATATCAGTATTGCGCAATCTGACACCCAATATTTTTCAAACTTACAAGAAAAAAAGGTTTAAAATACCGTTGTAAAGAAGCGGTAAGGGATATATCCCATTATCATTCGACAAATCACAGGAAAGGAAACCATTAAATTTGATACGTCATGCAATTTCCAGTCAATATACACTCTAGTGGCATTTGGAGAAAAATTCAATGGCTAGCTGTATATATTGGTCTTGCGATTACAGCTTTGATTATCAGAATTTGAGCATTCGATATTTTCCAAGTTTTTCCAATACTGACAGGCATGCCCGCTCGATAGTTTGAGATGTATTAACCTCCTTCTGTTGTTAACTTCACTTTAGATCTCTTCTCTCTACCCCCGCCCCTCCCCTGCGTTTCCCATAAACCCAACTTCTTGTTATTTTCCCTCTCTGCTACACTCCCTCCCAAACCTATTTTTACCACTTCAGTCTTACACTCTTACCCTACCAATCACGTATTTATCGAAGCATCGCTTTTTTAACTTCTCTAGACTGTGTTTTATGGATGCATTTTTTCTCTTATGTTCTAAATTAGACCAAGACATCCTCGTATTATTGTTTTCTAGTTTTTTAGGAGAAAAATAGTCATTAAATGCAACAAGGGCCACCCAACGCTTGCATGCACTCTGAACAGAGGCATTGTCGTGTAAATTTTATAACCCTAAGACTCTTGATAAAAGCACCGGCCCAGATTCTACAAGGACTCTCATATTATGGTTTGCTACTTCGTATGACGTTATATACAGTGCGTGTGATACGGTCCAACTTTCAAACAGCATCAATGTTTTCTTCTGAACTGATACGTAAGTATTGTTGGTGCCTTCAGAGCTGGAATCACGAGAACCACTGCCGGGCTAGTGGAGGAAAGACAATCAATGCCATCATCCTTTTGCGTGATGACGCCACCTCCACATTCTAGGGCTGATCCATAAATAACAACGGTTCTCTCTTCATCACCATTCTGAGCTCATTTCCTCTGCAGCACTATTCTCCTCGAGCTCTGTCCCTCCTTGATCTTCTATTAATAAGCTATGCTGGGGATTGATTGACACCAGGTCTACAGAGAAACCGAAGCTTGGACCACATATATTCAGTGAACAGCCGCCATTGTTTTTATTCTTTATTGAAGCACCATTGGTTGTATCAACCATAACAATTGCCGCATTGATGTTTATACAGCATCCTTTCTGACTTACATATTTCAAATTAACTACCATCATTGTGCATTTCAAGACCCTATCCACCATCTGTTACAGAAATATTGATGATGACAGCGTTAGAAAGATTCTTTATATAAATGCGTCTTCATTTGATCGTTTAATTCTCCTTCTCCCGCTCTCTCTTTCACACACACACACATATAATTATATATATATATATATATATATATATATATATATATATATATATATATATATATATATACAGTAAAACAATAG
>JAWDGP010003607.1:490000-500000 GCA_033675545.1 Elysia crispata
CACTGCCTTTCTTGATAATCAAAGTGAAAGAAATAATACTGGAGTCCTCGCTCTAAATTAAAAGGAAAAACAACTAGAGCTGTGTTATCCACTCCAACCCAAACTAAATTGCCCTCTCCACCCTCAAACACTCACACATCATCCCCCTTACATCTTTTAGTTGCATGACAAATGAGTCTCAGGAATTTGCTTTTTTAATTTCAAGATGTTTTCTTTACAACCTTGCTAAGTCGTTCAGTGAAAATGATACATATTTTGATCGATATAGGCACCTTCAGCTTCTTACCCAAACTTTCCAAATTGTATCATTTTCATTGGTAGAGACAGTTCAATCTCATTAATCTGACGACTTCTCTCTTGACTCCTTCATTCTTTCTGGTTTGTTAAGAAAAGGGCGATAATTGTAATGAACTTTATAAAAAGCTGAAAAGCAAGTCGATCTTTAGAGATAAACTATCTAAACTTAACAGCTACATCTATTTTATTAAAGCTATAAAGAAGTTCGAAACTTTCTATAATTCTAGTAGCATCTCGACTAGATCTATCGTGCTATATACCAATCCTATTCTTTTGAAAGCAAGAGGATTGAAAGTCCACAGAAGTAGGCGTGTACGGCAAAGGGGACAGACTATGGATTATAAGGTGGGCGAGTGGGAAGGGAGATAAATCGACCCGTGCGGGGGAGTCATAACATCTATATTATAAAAGGCAATTTCGATTTCTTTCTC
Source organism: Elysia crispata (assembly GCA_033675545.1). Lineage (NCBI taxonomy): Eukaryota > Metazoa > Mollusca > Gastropoda > Plakobranchidae > Elysia > Elysia crispata. Next base: position 490,729 of record JAWDGP010003607.1, read on the forward strand.
CGCTATTTCCTGCAATATCACTGAACGTATAGTGATGAAGTTTACTGAATTTTGATCTTCCAAGATCATTGCCCCACGCGATACAATACAAAAGTATAAAGAAAAGTTAGAATAAGCGACAAAATGCATTAGTAAACTCATTACATATTTATTGTAATTAATTTCATCAGTTCTTATTGCCGAACTTGTAATGATGAATCAAATAACATTTAAAAGAGTTCTCAGCCTTTTCCAATTTTCAAAATCGAATGACTATTTTAAAACAAATTACTGTTGTTGTTTTTTTCTAAATATAAATATAGAGGGAAAAAAACCCACATTTTTCTTAAATGGAGTGAAAAACTGAAAACTTTAAAGATTAAATGAAATTTCACCTCCTCCAGAGTAAAGACAAAAGCGTCATGGAAAACATGCAGGAAAGTAGTAACGATTTGAGTGATCAGTATTTTAAGAACAGCTGTCATCGTCGCCTTTACTTCCAGAGCGGCGATTACGAATATAAATACCACTTCTACTTCTTTTGCACTCGTTTCGTACTTCTATATACTGTTTTGTATCCGAGAACAGTTGCACGTTTTTTACTTTGTGATGGAGAGCACTTTTTCACCGCATCAAGTCGAGCACTACAATGAGTCATTAGCACCACATTATGGTCTCAGTGGAGAGATAAACTGAAAAGAGGGCTGATTAAAAATTGCACCCAAATTAAGTTTTCTTTTTAGCTTGATCTCTTCTCCAATTAAAGAATGTCTTCGTGACAACATGAGAAAAATTTCACTGTCTCAAGGTCCTATATAATTATTTTAATAGGCCCTACGAGTGGCTCTGGAAGAGAGAGAGAGAGAGATACTGTACATATCTGTTCTTGTTTTAAAATTTGCTTTTCTTTGTTGTAGCAGTCTTCTACATCATTCTGTTCATTGTTGTAAAGTTTGCTTTTCTTCGATGAAGTTGCATGGCTTTGGATGATATAAGTCTCTTTTTTTTTTGTTAAGTTCGCATTTCTTCAATGCTGTTGACCTCCCCACCTGTTCATTTGAACGGACAATCATTTTTGTTCTCTAATCCAATTTAGTTATGATCTACAGAAACCCTAAAAAAGTGTCTATCTCCACGACTTTCGTTTGATGTTAATAGGGGCTTCCTTGTAAAGTATTAATTTTATAGTGGAGAAAACTTCATTCGAAAAGAAAACATTTACGCCCAGCCATTGCCAGCATGAATCTCTTCCACCGAACAGTATAAATAGAAATGAAAATACGAAAAAAATGAGAGACAAATGTATTTATGCCTCTGGAACATCAACATTTAAGAGGCAGTGAATAGAATAGGACATGATCACTATCTAAAAAATCAATGTGAGAAATAAGGCATAATCAACATTAAAAAGTGAGAAAATAGAACATAATCAACCTGAAAGAAATAGTGAGGGAAATAACTTACTTTACAATGAAACTAACGAATCACACTTGTTGTATCATTCAACAGTTGAACTTAGAAGCTTTAAAAGTGAATGAAACAAAATAAAAAAAAAAAAAAAAACAACACCTGAAGAGGATTAGAGGATTGCACCTGGATTTAAAGAGAAACGCCCCAGTGTCGAAAAGTATGCGATGTTTATGATGCTTAAAGGTAATTAAAAAGCAATAATTCTTAGGTTGAGGAGGAAACAGACAATTGATCTGTGTAAAACGTGCCGTTATAAAATCTATATCTTTGCCGTATTGTCGTTTTTTAGATGGTAAACTAATTTTTGTTCACAATCTTCATACTGTTACGAATAATCTTTTGAATTTTTATAATAAGTAAAAAAAGACTTTTTCGTTTAGAATAGTGCAACACTTAATCTTATGTCAACTCCACTGCTGTTTATGGCTTCATGATTAGGGAAAAGATACAAGCAAGCAACACTTTGAAGACCAGAGTGTGTTTAAAACTTATTGAATTTAAAAGTTTATGTTTACTGTCATACGCTCTGCTTACATAACTCAAGATCAGCAGCTAAAGTTTTATAAGAGGTTATACAGCAGATTAAAATCGTGTTCAATATTAATTCATAAGAGTTAAGGCTCAAAATGCCATTTGCGTCACAGTGTTTTCAATATGACAGCTATGGTCACGCGTTGCTAAAAACAGAACGATAGAAGACGCTAATCCAATTTTCTTACTCCTCTAAGATTGTCATTGGTTTTGAAACTGCTTGGAAATTATCAATGAGCTGTCAAAATTCAGACATGATAGCAGTTTTGCGCAAGGATCAGAAGCTTAATTCAAACACTCTGTCTCTATCTCTCTGTCTCTGTCTGTCTGTCTCTCTCTCCCTCCCTCCCTCCCTCTCTCTCTCTCTCTCTCTCTCTCTCTCTCTCTCTCCCCCCTCCCTGCCTGTGTCCTTCTGTCTGTCACTATCTCCGTCTGTGTGCTTCTCCTTGTCTGTACAGTCTATCTGCCTCTCTGTGTCTCTTTCTCTCTCTGTCTCTGTCTATTTTTTTTGTGTATCTGTGTGTCTGTCTCTGTCTCTGTCTTTCTGTCTGTATGTCTGTCTGTCGGTCTGTCTATCTCTATCTGCCTCTCTCTCTCTCTCTCTCTCTCTCTCTCTCTCTCTCTCTCTCTCTCTCTCTCTCTCTCTCTCTCTTTCTCTCTTTCGCTGCCATTTACAGTAATCTTAGAAATGATAAGTAGTTTTCTAGTGTGCACAAGATTACAAAGCTCTCTATTCAGCTCTGCCCCCTTTAAAAAACATTTAAAATAAGTTTTAGAATTGAAAAGCGATGTTCCTTTAAGGAGTGTGTGATAAATTCAATATTTTAGGAGTAGAGGAAAAGGTATGCAGATAAAGTAAAGCATATATTTCAGGTAGACATATGCACAATCAATGGTATAATTGCCATAGTTAGTCAATACAGCTCTTCACAATAAGAAACGGTAAAAGATATTTTTAAATCAATTTTTGCCATTTCGGATCATTGTAGACAGTAGTCTTGGCATGCTGTCGTGCGGTCAATCCCAGAAGATACTTTCAAAGGCCATTTACTTGAACTACTTCGGTAGTGTGAAGTTTGTTGGAAAGTAACAATTGAGAAACTTTACAATCTTTCTACTCTAATTTTAGAGTAAACATTTCATTTCTAATTTTGCATGTCGTTATCTTAATTTATTTATGAATAAGCCTGTGTGTGTTTTTTTTCCCTTCAGTTTCTCTATTTATCTGTATTCCAGCCGCATTCTACTGTTTTCATTTTTTCGCTCTCCCATTTTGATGTATCTATTTAAGTGGAATCTGTTTATGGCACATACATGGCTACCATTACTTTTGAACACAAATATAACTTTTATTTAATTATTACATTAATCATTTATTCATGTAATTTTTACACAAGTGTGAGTGTGTTTTTTACATCCAGATTTTTATTTTCTAATCCGTTGAGAGGATTTTTTTTCTATGAAAGGGAAAAAAAAAGATGCCAATTGACATTTTAGGTTAATGCAAAAAGACGGCAGGGCAAAATTCCAAAGAACTGAGCCACACCACCTTCGTGGAAGGTGGTGAAGCGAAAAGATCTTGACCTGCGTAAAATCCGAGAACCTGTGGAAGAATGCGAATCATTTCTGCTATAGGCCCGCAAGTTGCATTGGTCAAACACAAGGGTGAGGGTGGCTACTCTGGACTGGGGTTAAAATATTAGATGACCTGGCAAAAATTAAAAACAAGTGTAGAGCAAAGACGCCCAAGGCCTCGGCTGTTTTCATTCATCATGTGGAACACAACAGTGACAAGAACCACCTACGAACTGCTAAGACTACCATTTCCGGTGCGCCTGGGCTGAGAGCCCGTCTGTGTAGGAAGACCGGAAATACACAGCCGCCTATCCTCTCAACGATGGTTTAGTATCAAATCTTGTCAAGGTGTTTATTGCTATGGGTGTGACCCTTGTTATCTCATTAAATACAATTCAGTGTTTGTGTCCGTCCATGGTACTGTGAGTGAGATTTGAAGCTTGTGGCGGAATATGATTTGAATGCTTTAATTAGATATTGTTATGTGATTACACGTTGGACATTATACTGCATTCGATATCTTCATCAATCATCATTCAATGTTAGCAAAAATAGTGCTGTTACGCGGTTGATGAACATTATAAATACCTGTTATAATAATAATAATAACAATAATAATAATAATAATAATAATAATAATAATAATAATAATAATAATAATAATAATAATAATAATAATAATAATAATAATAATAATTATAAAAGTACTCCATTATTTTCTTTTTTTTTATTATTACAATTATCTTATTAGAAATTGGGGACAGAAAAAAATTCTTATTTTGGAGGCAAAATCATGATATAACATTCTGAAATGGACGTTGGGTATTTTAAACAATTTCCAACTAAACATCCTCTCCCATTAGTCTCAAGCATTTCATGACCATAAGTGCCGGTGGTATAAATAAGAACACTCGTCTTGACACACCTTGGAGAACGTGTGTTTTTTTTCTTTCTTTATATGGATGGGCTTAATAAAAAATAGGAACAAATACCAAAAAGTTCATCGGCAATATTAAATTGAGAAAAAATTTATGTCACATCTTTTAAACAAAGTACAATTACTTTTTATTCCAAAATAGATCGCTTAGATTACTTAAAAATAGAGATTGTCCCTTCCCTGTTTCATGCAATGGAGCATTCACTATAGCAGTGAAACACGTTCTTATTTCATAGAGTATAGATTCAATTTTTCCCAATTGAATTTAGACATTTGGATATGCTGTATTGCATGTGCTTTTTACTATGTTATCTCCAATTATCTGTCAATAGCTATCTCAATAATTACAGGAAAAATTTCCTTGTCCACAGTTTAGTTATCTTTCAATTATGATTAACGTATTCTCTTATGAGACCTAAATACAACTTTTCAAACACCATTTCGTTGTAGGCCTAAAAATGCTAAGTAGAGTTTCGTTCAGCACAAAAAAGCACACAAAAACCACTAATAGCTAAACACAAAGCAAAAAAAACAAACAAGAAAAGCAAAAACAAAACAAAACGTCATGATGTGTTTTAAAAAAATAGTCCCTGAAATAGAATGGACATTAATTTTATGATCTATTAATATTCAGGTCAAGATGTAAAACTAGATAAATCTAGGTGTGTTTGTCTCAAATATTACCATTTGGTAGATAACAGCAGCAGTTTGTTTTCTACTAACCTTTCTAAATGTTGAGGGAACCCGGATAGTTTACTCACCATGTGCCTCCCTTGTGATGAAATCTAACCCATAACCAGTGCAGTGTATTATTTGAAACTGATTGCTTTATTTCTTTTTTATACCTAGACGTAAAAATTTTATTATAGTTGAATTGAATTTGATGAGTTTTAAGAAAAAAAAAATCGCCAAGGCTTATTGCGGAGTTTTATTTACATAGTTGTTTTATAATTGGTTGAAAATAATGTACACTAAGACCAGTGCGAAATGAAAAAAAAAATCTAATCACATTTAGTGGATTTAACAGTTTCACCCAGTCGTGTGGAGAAAAGGGTGCAGGGAGGGGATAATTTTCTTCACACTTTTTCACACTGTACCAAGAGATTCATTGATTGAGCAGAAAATGGGATGAAGCAAAAGGTACCAGCAAAGTTTAAAATAAAAGCGGCCTTCACCTTGTTATAATTGTTTTTGCCAACAATGTATTACATTTGCTTCTCTTACTGTATATTAAAATATTTGACCCTTACTGAATTTTTCTTGCATTAACAACATGACACCAATTATTCAAAATACTGATATAAACTGTCATATTATTATCAGGCTAACACTCTAGCTTTAATATGGTTTTAAAATACTTCTAAGAAACAAAAATAAAGTGTAAAAATAAGACGTAGTATGCATTTTTTTTCAAGAAAAACATTAAGTGAAAGCAAAACCAAGAGAAGCTCGTATTTATAAAAAGTTGTTTTTCACAGTTTGATAAAATAATGTGGCTCTGTATGAGAAAATCCTGCTTAGTTCCCAACTTTCTATTTTGAGCTACACAGAATTTCAATATTAATTTCAACTTCTTCTATAACAGAATTGTCATAAAAATACATGAAAAGTACATCTGCACTGCTACGATTAAAGCTGGAGTGGATCCTAGATTAATGGTTAGAGAAAGAACTATAACTAGAGCGAACAAAAAATGGAAAAGAGACAATTTAAGGCTTTATTTGTCGCTAGACTTAATATGGAGAAAAAGCATGACGCTATTTATGATTCTATCACTTGGATTCTATATTCTGAGACCAAAACGGTTAAAGTTTATCATTTCAAATTTTAAATGAAGACATGGTATCAACTCAAAACATAATTATGCCACTCTTTCAGAGTAAATTTTCTAGTTCACTTATGAAAACGGCTAACTGCTTTTCGTTTCTAAGCATGGATTATAAATGCAGTTCAATATGCTTCAATATTCAGGGTGATGCTCAAGTTACGATATGCATGAGAGACAAAATATTTGTTATACAACAATTAGTTGTTCTCCATCCCATTCTCTCCGCTCGTATCTCCTCTCTCCTACCCACCATTGATACCAACCTCTGTTTCCAAATTCAACCACTCGATAGGCCTATGGATTGGAGCCACTCTTTATGTTGACTTTATGAATAATTATCCCAGCCTTTTTTTTTACGTTTTGCTAGACTAAATGGTGCACGCGCATGCGTATTCTCAGGTGTCGCAGTTTCTAATGTATGCAGCCAGTAAACTGTGTAAACATATCCTGGGCAAAGATGCTAGACGGCTGCTGAATCGATTCCACAAAACTGTTCCTAGCAGTGACACTCTCGCTACTCGCAAGACCATCTTGATGATAATATAATAACTCCAGGAATATAAACACAATGAGGTAAAGTTAGAGTTTTCTTTACAAACAGAAAGCTTTTGTCTACCCTTCCTTTGGAAAAAAAATAAAATAGTTTTTATATGAGAAATAGCATATATATATATATATATATATATATATATATATATATATATATATATATATATATATATATATATATATAAAGCTGATGTATTTAGCTCTTTTAAATTAATCAAATTAGGCTGGGTTTTGAGAAGCTTTTGAATTACATTCTTAAAAGAGAATGGGCCTGAATTATTTAATTCATAATGTTACAAATGTTGTGTCAGAATTGTTAAAAAAATGCTTCATTTACCCTCAACTGCATTGAGAACCGTATTTGTGCATTATGTTAAATAAAATGATTATTCCAGTGAAGCCAATACATTGGGCTTTTTTTTTCTTTGATTAACAGATTCATTGATTTGTATATCCTATCTTTAAGAATATCAGTTTTCTTGTCACTAACTCAACTAGCTTTCGTTATGAAGAGTAGAGTACTACAACAATGGTGCATATGGTCAGTAATCACGGTGTTTGTTGAACCCGTTGTGGGAAGTTTCTACAGGATAATCATGGAAATAAACTTCGTTGTTTCTTCATATCTGAAACTTCTCTGGTGATGCAAAACAAACTTTGGGTTATTTTGCTGTTCAGAGTCAAGTCACACCTATTCCTTTTTAGCCAGATTCTTTGGGTATGTTGAGGTCAAAACGATCTAGTTCATCTGATCTGCCATTCTTGATCTAGGCCTTCGACCCATAGCATGCAACCCTATTTGTAAAATTATTCAGATAAATCTCTTCCAGTTATGTCGGGGGGCTTCGAATTATATAAGGTTTAAAATGAAATTGGCGAATGCATAACTATAAAAAATCAAGATTTTAAATGTCGTGATGAAAAGATTTTCAAGTTTATCAATATGTACAGAAATTTGTTTTTTAATATTAAAATAACTAATCATGCCCGATCCTAGTGCTTGATGGAATTTCTTGTTTTGTACATTTAATCAACGAAGTATAATTTAGAAAGGAGTAGAGGAGGGGAGGGGGCGTGGTGAGCAGAAATCTCTTTTAAAGTCAGAGATTTTTGTAGAAAACTATTCAGGGCAAATGCTTCTAATCTACGAACCCATAGAATACTTCTAACCTGAAACAAAACCAAACATTATTATTATGTTACAATGCACTCTGTCCTTTGAAAGCCAAAAATATTTTATTAATCTTCATCAATATTTGTTACTATATTGCTTTTTTCCCGATCGAAACTTTATTTTCATCGAGCACTAGTTGAATCGTAGAAAACGCCAGTAAAGGGAATCCAGCTTCAAGATATTTCTGGAAAGTAATCGATAAAAATGAAGATCATCATCACGACTGTGAGTCATATAACTAATATGATTCGAGCTAGGTAATCGCAACACGAAGAGCAAGTTTTTTTGACGAAATCATTTTGATACTATTTGATCAAGGTAATCAAATGAAATTTCACTTTTGTCAGAGAAAAATTTAGGAGGCTTCACATTTTTAGTGTCAAAAGTTTAAAAGTTTTTTTTAATCAAAATATAGGGAGAAAGCTAACACAAAACGCTCTAGGTATACGCACCGTGAAATATTTATAATCTTAACCAAACACACTATTTGTTTTATCAGTTGTAATTACAACATAGTGAAAAAAAAGAAAAAATCGAAACAAAAAAAAAAGCAGGTTTTGCTTGTTTTGAAAGATATTAAGATTTTCATTACCCATTGCCCATAACATTGTACTAAGTTCACCTGATTTTTGTAATTTTCAGACATGGATGCAAATAATGTGAAATACTTGACAATCTAAATTGTTGCAATTGTGAAGGAAAATTTATCTATCACAGTCGTTATCTAAAACGTAAGATATTCTATTCATATAAACTCAAGGGTAGGAAGGTGGGTTATTTTACGATGTTATTGCTTGTGACACTTTGATCCTCTTTTAAAGCAGCGCGTGAGTGAAAGATGAACAGTGAGTAGCTTTTATTTTGGGCACAACCTTTGCGCGTGACCCACCGGCATAAGATCAAGGGAAAGCTTGTTTCTCTTGGCTCATACTTTAACACAGATTTACAGTCCTTGCGCGCGCAATTCAGCCTGCATTCATTTACGGCTTCCTGCCCACTAGAGGAAACAGGAGGGAAACGTGAGTGTGTGTGTGTGTGTGCAGTTTGGGGTTAAAAAAAGGGGGGGGGAGGGTGGCTGGGGGCGGGAGTCGAAGGTGGTGGATATGGAATAGAAATGGGTAGGAGGATAAATCGAGGATAAATATTTATTGTTGGGCCCAATCACTTCCCCTCAAGCCAATACACTTCAAACATACAGATAGGCCTAAAGTATAGCTGTCTAACATCAG